>CM064502.1:58497421-58854068 GCA_032716605.1 Paralithodes platypus | reverse complement strand
TGTCATCAGTAATAGACTATAGTAGGCTACAGTATATACGGTACTGTAGAGACTGTAGACTGTATATAGTGAGAGAGCTATATTGCTTGTCATCAGTAATAGACTATAGTAGGCTACAGTATATACGGTACTGTAGAGACTGTAGACTGTATATAGTGAGAGAGCTATATTGCTTGTCATCAGTAATAGACTATAGTAGGCTACAGTATATACGGTACTGTAGAGACTGTAGACTGTATATAGTGAGAGAGCTATATTGCTTGTCATCAGCAATAGACTATAGTAGGCTACAGTATATACGGTACTGTAGAGACTGTAGACTGTATATAGTGAGAGAGCTATATTGCTTGTCATCAGCAATCTCCATTTAATACTTCACCCATAAACTACTCAACCATCACTATCTATCTATCTATTAATCTAGTTCTCTGTCTGTCTGTCTGTCTATCAATCTATATATCTATCTAGCTGTGTCTGTCTGTCTGTATATCTATCTATCTATCTACCTACAGTAGCTACCTATCTATCTATCTATCTATCTATCTCTATCTCTCTCTCTCTCTCCAAGATTGATGTTGGTGGAGCATCAATCAAATAATAATAGTAGTGTTTGTGGTCATTGATTAAATGTCTAGCATATAACAACACACAATCTGCCTACCTCTGTTATCGCCTATTACTCTTCTTTCATGCCTTCTATCCTTTATATATTTCCTTCTTACTTCTTTCCTTTCTATATTTCCTTTTTTCCTATCTCTCTCTCTCTCTCTCCTTTCCTTCCGTCCTTCCTTCCTTCCGAGCGAGAGAGAGAGAGAGAGAGATAGGTTAATAGATAGATCTATAGATAGATCTATACATAAAGATAGGTAGATTGAGATTGATAGATTAGAGAGAGAGAGAGAGAGAGAGAGAGAGAGAGAGAGAGAGAGAGAGAGAGAGAGAGAGAGAGAGAGAGGGAGAGAGCGAGCCAGAGCGAGAGAGAGAGAGTTAAGAGTTAGTTCCACATGTAAAGGAAAACAGCCAACTTGCCTAAAGGTATATTCCCAAGGCCAATTGCAAACCACCATCACTACACCACCACACACTGCTCTTGTCTTGTACTCACGTAGACTAGATCACTTTACTAATCAGGTTCCTTCTTTTTGGCTATGAAATGAAAAAGAATATAATTATATATACTGTGTAATATATATCTATTTATATATATATATATATATATATAGATATATATATATATATATACATATAATATATATTTATATAATATATATATATATATATATATATATATATCTATATATATATACCTATATATATATATCTATATATATCTATATATATATAATATATACTATATATATATATATATATATATATATAATAATAATAATAATACCGGTAATAATAAATAATAATAAATAATAAAATTATATCACGATCATCATATCTAGAACGAACAAACGCATACACACTCGAGCGCGCTACAAAAATGCACTGCTAACACACATACACACACACACGCACACAAACAATCCCCCCCCCCCCACCACCACTTAACCACCTACAGCCCCTGACCTGAGCCACTTAACAAGCACGACCTTGCACCACTTTCAACCCAATGACAGAGCGAGTCTTGATAACATTTAGCAACTCATTAGTGGTCGGATGATTGAAAGGTCTGTTCGGGCGACACTTGTTTAGCTTGAGTTGGAGCAAGATGGGTTGAGTTGGAGCAAGTTGGGTTGAGTTGGAGCAAGTTGGGTTGAGTTGGAGCAAGATGGGTTGAGTTGGAGCAAGCTGAGTTGGTCTACTTATTTATCTATGTATTAATTTGTTCTCCCTAGACCTCCACCAAGCTTAAAACACACCCCCTAGTTCCCCTTTTAAGATAAAGTTGTATTTTTTTCGGTAGAGAAATGTCACGGCCGAAGGCTAATTCATCCTAATTGATTACAGGCTCGCTATCGCTTGTCAGGAAACAATCGACACGTAAATGGCACGAAAGATCTTAATATTGACAAAGAAATGGGATGAAAGATATTAAAATCGCTAAACTAATGGGCCGAACGTCTTAAAATCTGAAACCTAATGGCGCTAAACATGAGAGAGAAGGGGGGGATAAAAATCCCCCCCCCACCACCCCCCTTAAAGGTATATTGGTGGTAATAAACCCCACCTTATACCAGTTAGCGAGGTAAATCATAATCAATATATATCCAATGATCTTATATAGACCTTTATCATACCCTTGTATATGCCTACAAGCTTTAACGGTGCATATGAGAGAGAGAGAGAGAGAGAGAGAGAGAGAGAGAGAGAGAGAGAGAAAGAGAGAAAGAGAGAAAGAGAGAGAGAGAGAGAGAGAGAGAGAGAGAGAGACTGTTAATTAAGAGGTTGCACTCTCGGTTAATAAGGAATATTGACTGGCACGGTTGCATTCATAAGATCACACACACACACACACACACACACACACACACACACACCTCTCACACACATCTAAAACAAACACACACACATATTAAACACACACACACACACACACCTGCCATATACACACTTCTAAAACACACACACACACAGACCTGCCATACACACGCACATCTAAAAACACAAACACACACACACACAAACAGAACATACCGTACAGTCTACGACAGAACTTGTTGTCATGGCCTGAGGCAATGTGTTAGTTCACTTATCTTTTAATAGATGGCCCTTTAATCGCTTCTAATAAAAGGGGTCGGGGTTAGTATAGAGGTTGGAAGGAGGAGTCAAACGTGTGTGTGTGTGTGTTCTAGAACAGCACTCAGAATAACTTTATTTTAACATAACACACAGGCTATATTATTAGACTAGCCCATGCCGGATCACAAATAAGTAACGTTATTTATGGAATTTAATATACAGACAATCAAGTTTCTATCCTTCGAACTTCCCATTTCCCCCTCCTCCCCTTCTCTCTGCTGCCTTCCCCTATCTCCCCCCTTCTCTCTTTTTCTCTCCCCCTTCTCTCTCCTAACCGAATATATAATTTTCCTCATCGTCGTGTTCAAAGCTGTCCATACAAAAATCTTTGGTGTTATACTGTTCTTTTTACCTTTACTGATTCTCAATTATTAACTCGTATTCTATTATTTACCTTATACAATGTGTTATAGAAAATAAATATATACAGTATGCTCCGTTGCAAAACACTCAAAGTTGTCAACCTTGGCGTCCTGGTTAGTGTAAACAATCGTATAAATATATAAGTAATTGAAACGGGATGTTACAATCCACGCATCAAGACAAGTTGGATCACATTGTAATCTAGCTTTGACCAAATTATAACCAAATATATATATCATAAAGACAAGATAATATCGGCCCAGTTAGAGAAAACACTTTAGATGAGCCGAAACGTGTTTTTTTTTGTAATAAAACAAAAAATTCATATTAGAGTAAAACTAAATTTCTTCCATACCACTATTCACAGCACTGTGGTTGACCAATTCATAATCTACCTTAACATGTTGTTGTTGTTCCCCAAGCTGCCTGGCCGAACAGCCCCAAGGCCAAGGCCATAACCGAGCGCCCCCACAGAACCCTCCCTGCCGACCACAATAAAGCCTGGGTGACCGAAGCCACTCCATGGCGGGGAGCTAAGGAAGGTGCGGAAACGCCCGGGAAACCAAAGACCCACCCAGGGCCCTGTGCCCCTCAGCAATTATGAAGAGAAAGTTGAGGGGCAAAGGAAAAATGTGACGCTTTGGCTTCCAATCTTCGTAGATTGGGAGGTCAATCTACGGAAGAGGCCCCGTCACTTGAGATCTAGAAAATATATAATCAAGGAACAGTCAGAGTAAGCTATGGGTATGGCAGAGATCGCTCAGTTCTCACTCTGATAGACCAGCCCATCACCACATAACTAGAACCCAATCCTCTCAGCATCAGCTAGGAAAGGCCCTAAAAAGCCGCCTTTGGCGGGGGGATAGCTCCCCTATTTCAACCCCTTTCGGGGTTGGGCATCCACCTACCTTAACATGTCATATTACATATTACCTTAACATGTAATATGACACGCCATGATTATTGCATTATACTTTTCTCAGTGGATTCTTAATTACTAGCTTAATTACTGTGGCTTCCCATTATCATAAACAGTTCGGCGTTACCCATTGTAATGATTTACTATAAAGTAAGTCATCAAATTGAACAATTAACGATAATCCAAGCAATCTTGTTATGTTGTTTTAAAGTTGATATACTGTAAATTGTTTAGGCTTTTATATTTTTAATTCGTATTGTTTAAATTATCGTCCAAACATAATTAAACGTATACTATAGCTCTGTGTATGTTACCTTTAATTTAATTTAATATGTATTATTTCACCATCATTATGTTACGGTGAACATTGGAAACACATACACATTATATAATACATATAAAGGGATCTTAAAAGTAAACATTTACAATTTATATTTATGAAATCAATATGATCTCCACCCACAAGCTGCATCATCCTGTATTTTCGTTGGAGCTGATTTAAACATTTTCCAACTTATATTAGGGCGGCGACGGATCCCCCCCCCCCCCTCCCCTGCCCCCCGATCCCACTCCTCCCGCCCTTTCCAATCCTAACCTGAAACCACATTCCACTCCATGACATGATGGCCCACAAATTCTCTATTGGGTTCATGTCCACACACCCTTGTGGCCGAGCTAAACCCCGGGTGGGGCCCGGGCAGGTGAAGGTATTGAAGGATAAGCCTTCACAACGGCACCTCGTAGCTACTTTCTACTTTTCCTATTTTCTGAAGAGTGTAGAGAGGGGAGAAGGGGTGTTGGAGAGAGACGAAGTTGTTATAGTGGCTTTGTTATGTGTGTTATTAGTCTGTCTAAAGGCTCAGATGGCCATGACACGCACTGAAGACAGCAGCATCTCCTCAATAATGCTAATACCTTTTCTAGTTTGCCTGGACCAGTGTGTGTGTGTGTGTGTGTGTGTGTGTGTGTGTGTGTGTGTGTGTGTGTGTGTGTGTGTGTGTGCGCGCGTTTTATGTTATCATGTGTAAGTGATTTGTGCCCATTACGTTATAATTATTATGTGATCATGTGTGTGATGTGCGTTTTATGTTATTGGGTGTGAGTGTGTGTGTGTCTGTTTTGTATCCTGTGTTAGTGTTGGTGTGGGTGGGTTGGTGCTTGAATGTGATGGACAGAGGAGAGAGGTTGAAGCGCCGTCTCCTCAAACATTACAAATTGTGGAGGTCACAAGTATGTGTATTATCCAACTTATTCCTTAAGCCAACACAAATAACGTAAATCCTAAGTGTTATTGTTACACTTTATATATATATATAAACAAATATAGAAGTGTTCTTCGGGAATCGTAGCTTAATTAGGAATAGGATATCTAGCGAGGCAGCGAGTAACAGGTGTTGTTCGCTGCCTCGCTAGTTATCCTATTGCTAATCAATATATATGTGTTACTTTTGTCATCCCTAACATTTATTATTTATTTCATAAGTCGTAGGCGTGTGCATAACCCTTTAACCGTCTTGGTGGTGTAATGGTTAAGGTGTCTAAAAATCTGTGTGTGATAACCCAGGTTCGAATCCCGGTGGATCACATACATGCTTTCATTAATTTCATTGGAGGCGTTTGGTGGTGTGGTGAAATTAATACAAAATAGATTATGTATTTGTAAATTCAAAACAATCGCATAGTATTATTCTGCGTATTTTAGAAGGTATCTTTTATGTCCTTGAGAGAGAGAGAGAGAGAGAGAGAGAGAGAGAGAGAGAGAGAGAGAGAGAGAGAGAGAGAGAGAGAGAGAGAGAGAGAGAGAGAGAGGAGAGAGAGAGAGAGAGAGAGAGACAGAGAGAGAGAGAGAGAGAGATAGAGAGAGTACAAAGGAGTACAAAAGGAAATCAAGCAACAACAGATCTAGTGACCCTTCTAGGTTGTCTTGTCCTTCCAAAACACTGAGGATCAAGTGTCCAAACAGTGGTTTAAGTGGGTAAGGGCACATTGGAAAGGGAATTACTGCCCTGGAACTAATGTCTGTGTCCGGAGAGAAGAGAGAGAGAGAGAGAGAGAGAGAGAGAGAGAGAGAGAGAGAGAGAGAGAGAGAGAGAGAGAGAGAGAGAGAGAGAGAGAGAGAGAGAGAGGTAGGGGAGAGGAAGCGGGTGAAGAAGGAGAGTTGGGGTGAAAGGGAGAGGGGGAGGAGGGGGGAATGGAAAGTGCGAAGGATAGAAACTTGATTGTCTGTGTATTAAATTCCATAAATAACGCAACACCTAATGTGTGTTACTTATTTGTGATCCAGCATGGGCTAATTTTATAATATAGCCTGTGTGTTATGTTAAAATAAACTTATTCTGCGTGCCGTTCTCGAACACACACACACACACACACACACACACACACGTTTGACTCCTCCTCCTTCGAACCTCTATATTAACCCCGCCCCGTTTTATTAGAAGCGATTAAAGTGCCATCTATTAAAAGGTGAGTGAACTAACACATTGCCTCAGGCCAAGACAGCAGTTCTGTCGTAGACTGTACATCCTCCTCCAAAACACACACACACTCTCTCTCTTTCACACACACACAAGCACACGCATGCATTCTGACACCTACCAAACCCTGACACACACACACACCTACTACTACACACACACACACACACACATCTTAAAAAACACACAAACACCAAAACATGCAATCCCCCAACATACACACACACATACCCTCTTCTAACACACACACACATATATATATATATATATATATATATATATATATATATATATATATATACACACACACATAATCCTAAAGGTTATTTCGGTTATCCTGATGGAGAGGATTGTATCGTGGTCCCTCCCTAGCCAAGCTGCTCAACTATCAGCCTGTGTTAGCCTGCATGTACTTCACACTAATACATCTGTGTATGTACTATGGTGGGAACTCGGCACCTCACGGTCGCATGTGACCTCCTAGTTAAGGTAGAATAACCATTGTACAGTCGGCCAAATAAGTGAAGTAGCGGCATCAAGTATATTTTGATTAATAGTTGGTATCAGCAATATGTAACCATGATTTCTTCGTTTCCAGTGAGATATACAAACATGTTCCTACACTTACCTACCCTATTCAACATCCGACAGACATTAATACAGCACAGAGCGAGCCAAACGTAATGACAGCTGAGACATGACTCATTAGCGCTACCGTACTGTACCCAGGTTAAGAAAAAAACTAAAAAAAAAGCCTAACGGATGCAAGTGAGCATTAAACTCAAACACACACACACACTTAAAATATACCCATAATATACACAGACAACCCCTGACACCTCTCTCTCTCACACACACACACTCTGACACCTCTCACACACACACACGCACACACACCCTCCAGGCACCAGAGTTCAGTTACCCACCAAGGACATCCTCTTTGCTTTATTATAATAGCGACCGGGTTTATTATTACGGTGTGCAACATTATTAGTAAAGGGCTACAGGGGTTGTATTATAATAGCGACCGGGTTTATTATTACGGTGTGCAACATTATTAGTAAAGGTCTACAGGAGTTTTATTATAATAGCGACCGGGTTTATTATTACGGTGTGCAACATTATTAGTAAAGGGCTACAGGGGTTGTATTATAATAGCGACCGGGTTTATTATTACGGTGTGCAACATTATTAGTAAAGGGCTACACGGGTTTTATTATAGACCGTTCATTCTAGGTTGGGCAGAAATCGTAACTTCAAACCTCTCGTAACTCAAAAAGGACTGGAGTAATCGAGCTACTATTTCTACCAAATAGGAAGACTTTGCTAGGGAACAGGTGTGGAAATTGACAGCTCATTTTGAGTTACAGAGGTTAGAGGTTACGATTTCTGCCCAACCTAGAATGAACGGACTATAGTAGACGATTGTATGCAGATTAGGAAGGGTATATGGAAGTCAAAGGGTTAATTGAGATAGTCTCTACCCTTATAATGCCCACAGATCCTTCCTAAACTGTATCAAATCGTCTACTAACAGCCAGAATCAAGTGACAAAACGAAAATGTGTCAGTAGCTGCCGAGTTGACTGTACGGTAGCGCTAATAAGTCATGTCTCAGCTGGCATTACGTTTGGCTCGCTCTGTACGGTACTGTATTAAGTCTGCCAGATGTTGAACAGGGTGGGTAAGTGTAGGAACACGTTTGTATATCCCACTCGAAATGAAAAAAATAAGTTTTAGACATTGCTGATACCAATTATTGATCATTATATACTTGGTGCCGAGGCATCACTAATTTGGCCGACTGTACCTGAGTTAGTCCGGTGTCACACGAGCGATTTTTTTCCCGGCAATTTTCGATAAGCAATATTTTGAAGCCCTTTCACACTGGCATAGGAAACTAGACTAAAGGTAGATTATGCTAGGTGGCTGAGTTATGATAAGACTGATGATCCCACACTATAATTGCCTGTAAAAATCGCTCGTGTGACACCAGCTTTTGTTTATTTTTGTGTTTTTCTATATTCTAACTTGCTCCTTGCTTCGCCTTCGTGCTTCACTGTTTCAGCCCCAAGACTCGGACCCTCACTCTCAGAACGCCACCTATTGAGCAATTAACTCACTACCGGTATAGTTCGTAATTCGCGGCCAAGGGTCTGAGGTGCCACACCTGCATCCTGTTAACACTATTAACCCTTTCACGCACATATGAAGCAGAGGTTGCAAGATTAGCAATAAGAAATAGAGTTCTCTCACTCTTATTATTACCTCTCCAAAATTAGTTTTCTGCCCACAGCTAACTCAAAGACAACTGCAGAGGTTGATGTAACTAAACTAAAGGTTTCTAAATACCCTTGATGGTAACAAAGGCTTTAAAGTATCCCTAATAATAGGCTCAAAATTGCGTCATATGTCGGAGAGGGTTAACTATTTCAGTAGCCAAGGACGATGTTTTTACCTCCATCGGGCTAACCTTGGACGATTTTATGCTCGAGCAATCAAAGGGGTAAATATAATTGATTTCAATAAAGGGGAGATATTTTGAAAATCGTTTCCTCCCTAAATCTCCATCAAGCATAACAATATAATAGTCCAAAGATCCCCCCCCCCCCCCCCGTGTCAAGAAAAAAACAGTGCGAAAAATGCTCCAGCCAAAGGCTGTTCCTCCTGAATTACAGGCTCGCTATCGTTCGCCAGAAAAAATTCGACACCGAAATAGAACCAAAGGTCTTAAAATAACCAAACTAATGGGGCGCAATGTCTTAAATCGCCAAACTAATGGATCGAATGTCTTAAAATATCAATAATAACGGTACTAAACATAAGGGAGAAGGGGGATAATAAGCAGCGTATAATACCCACATTGTTATAGAACTACCTCACCGTTACTCAATGGACCGCTAAGGGTACAAAAACCATAGGATTAGGCTAGTGTGTGTGTGTGTGTGTGTGTGTGTGTGTGTGTGTGTGTGTGTGTGTGTGTGTGTATTTACCTATTTGTAGTATACAGGAGTTGAGCTTTTTAGGCTCGTATTGTCCCGCTTCCTGAGTTACAATTATCTAACTTTGCCTTAAAAATATGAATGTTTTTGGCACACACCACTTCCTCTTCCAACTGATTCCACTTACTTATACTTCTGTAAGGGAAACTATACTTTCTCACATCTCCTTTACATCTTCCTTTCATCAGTTTGTATCTATGCCCCCTAGTTCTACCATTATCTTTCACAATATAACCCTTCTTGTCCACCTTTTCGAGTCCTCTCACACATTTGTACATCATAATCATATCGCCTCTCTCCCTCCTATCCATTAGAGATGGTAAATCTAATTTATTTAATCTCTCGTCATATAGTAATTCTCTCAGTTCTGGTATCATCCTAGTTGCAGCTCTCTGAACCTTCTCCAGCTTCTTTATATGCTTTTTTTAGATGTGGTGCCCACACCACTGCCACATACTCCAGTCTTGGTCTCACCAATGTTTTTATTATTTTCTCCAGCATCTCCTCGTTTATATAGTTAAAGGCTATTTTTATTCTGTTTAGCAGTCCATATGTTTCTCCCACTATCTTATTAATATGATTCTCAGGTGAAAGATCACCCCTAACAGTTATCCCTAAGTCCCTTTCTTTCTCTGATGGGTTAATAGTGTTTTCTCCTAACTTATATTCCATATGAGGCCTTCTTTTACTTACTCCCATTTCCACTACATGACATTTATTTGTGTTGAATTCCATTTTCCACTTCTTGCTCCATTGATCTATCCTATCCAAATCCCTCTGTAATTCCCTACCACTGTTTTTCATCTTCTATACGCTTCATGATCTTGGCATCATCTGCAAACATATTCATATATGCATTTATATCCTTTGGCATGTCGTTAATGTATATTAGAAACATTATGGGAGCCAGCACCGCTCCCTGCGGAACTCCACTTGTGACATCTTTCCACGTAGAAAATTTATCTCTGATAGTAGTCCTCATCTGTCTCCCTGAAAGATAGTCCTCCATCCAATTTAACAAACTACCCTGAATCCCTCCATACTCTTTTAATTTCCACTTCAGCCTGCTATGCGATACTCTGTCAAAAGCTTTCTTCATGTCAATATATACGCAGTCCACCCATCCATCTCTCTCTTGTAATATGTCAACCACTCTGTCATAAAAACTGTATAAAAACTGTGTGTGTGTGTGTGTGTGTGTGTGTGTGTGTGTGTGTGTGTGTGTGTGTGTGTGTGTGTGTGTGTGTGTGTGTGTATACCCATAATTGGCTATATACTGACAAGCATTTCCCCAAGCAAGAAGTGTGTGGTGGTGGTGGTGGTGGTGGAGGTGGTGGTGGTGGGGGGGGGAGTGGGAAGGAGAGAGAGAGGGGGGGGGGGGGGGGCTAAGTTTGACATTTGCCCGACCACTCACCACTTGTCTTCTTATAACACTAGCTGGTGCGACGTCTTGGGGAGTTATTATATTACGATATTTGGTTGCATTATATTTCTACTCCTCAATATAAATGGTTACTTCTTAAGCTATATACTGTATATATTGAATACGGACCAAAGTATATATATAATTGACTCAACGAAGTGTAATCCTGATAATTATATGTTGTATTATTATTACGAAGGGTTATGGACCCTTTTGACATTTTCGAGCAATGGATTTTAGCTTGTCCCCTAGGCTAACAAAAATGGCTTTCTAGACTTCCTTCAAACTACAAAAACATTAACCTCTATAACTCCCAAACGACTAGAGTAATCCAGCTAATATTTATACCATTTGGGAAGGGTCATCTAGGGACTAGGTGTGGAAATGTACAGCCTATTTGCTCTAGCCCTTTTTTATTTACAGGGGTTAGGGTTCACGATTTCTGGCCTACCCCTTTGGAACAGGGTATAGTGAATCAGTGATGTATAATCGTTGTAGTTCAAGTCGTCATAAAAGTGTTGGCAATGTGTTGAAAGTACTGGTACCGTACTCCAAATATTGTTCACCCTCCCACCCCACACACACCATCACCTACCCACCATCACACCCCACACACATCACCTCTCCCCCCAATACCAGACGACAAACCACACATACTCACAGGCACACAGAGACACTTACACACTACCACATACACAGTACACACCCTACCAAACTACCCCCACATCAACCATCCACACTACCAACACACACACACACACTACCAAACGCCACATACACACTACCAACACACCCATACTACCAATACATACACACCCACACACACTCTCACTACCAACACATACTGTACCAACACACACACTACACCAACACATACCCACACACACACACACTACCACACCCTACCCTACCCGTTAGTTTAACAGTTAATGCAACACGACTATCCCAGCCGCACAGGTCAAAATCATAACCTTTGCTTTATATTACAACCCTACCTTGATATTACCTATAACACTTAAAATACTACTACTACTAATAGTAATACTACTACTGCTACAACAACCACCACCACTACTACTACTGATATTACTACTACTCATAAATAATATTTAGAAAACGGATATTCTTGCACCTTTTTCACAAAACTTTCAAGGAAAACAAATATAGCATCTCTTACAAACAATAGCTTAGACGATATCAACCCCTTCTGTACTGGCGACGTCTTTTTAACTTAATTTTGGCTACTATTAGACGATTCACTTTAAAATTTACCTCCAGCAATCACGGGCTTTGAACTATCTCACTTAACCCTTTTCACCACCACAGCTCCTTCGTAAGCTGCACACAATAGTCTAAATATAGCTAGAATACAATGTAAAACCCGTCACTGGTACATAAGGGGTTAAGCAAACAAATAAGAGTGAGACGAGCGGTAATAAACCATCACCAATTCCCGACGGAGACCCAAATTACAACATGTTAAACATACCATATTATCGAAGGAGATAGTGCTGTTCCCTCGACTAGTTTGTAAACAATATATAACGATCTAATAAATATATACCGGTAGTAGATACAAAAAATACATATATAAAATAATAAATACTAAAATACAATATTATAGACGTACCACATTCCCCAAGGAGAGAGTGCTGCCCCCTCGAATAGTTGCATTAAGTCCCACACATACCTGAGAGAAAGAATAATCGGCGTTAGATCAGTGTAAAAGTTGGTAAATTGACATAATATTCATTGGTCGATATATAAAAAAATAATAAAATAGAATTAAATAGAAAATAAAAAATAGGAAAAGTGGGGATTGGGCCTGAGCATATAGATAGATAGATAGATAGATAGATATAGATAGATAGATAGATATATTTATTAGGCCTATTATTCATGTGTCCTCCCTAGACCTCCATCAAGCTTAACAAATATCTCTAAGATCCCTCTTCGAGATAAACTTGTAAATTTCCCGGCCAGGTTCCTCGTAAATTACAGGCTAGCTATCGCTCGCCAGGAAAAAATTGACACCTAAATTGCACGAAATTTCTTAAAATTGACAACGAAATGGGGGCAAAAGGTGTTAAAACCGCCAAACTAATGGGCCGAACGTCTTCAAATCTAATTGGGCTAAACACGAGGGAGAAGGTAGTCCAGAAAAACCTAATACCTCTCCTTAACCCTTTCTGTACCGGCGACGTCTTTTTTTATTTTATTTCAGCTACATTTAGACGATTTTATGAAGCTTAGGAAGGACATATGGTAACTAAAGGGATTAATTGAGATAGTCTGTAGCCTTTCCATGGGTAGACGTCCTTCCTAGGCTGAATACATTCACCTAGTAAATGCCAGAATACAATGAAGAGGATGCCGTCGGTACAGGAAGGGTTAAGAAGCCTGTACCGGTGACGGCCTTTTAACTTTATTCTGATTACTATTAGACGATTTTATTCAGTCTAAAAAGGTCCTCCAGCAATTAACAGGCTTCGAACTATCCCAAACAACCCTTTAAACTTCCGCAGATCCTTCTTAAGCTGCACAATATCGTCTAAATATAGCTAGAATAAACGACACCACATCGGTATTTGCTCAGACTTCTTTATAAAATATAATGATATAATGATTTACATTGACATTGCAACTTAAAACATATGTACAATGGTATTTACAACTTATTAACCCCTTGAAGATCTGACGCGTTTTAGCAGTTTATTTTGGCTATCATTAGACGATTTTATGCAGCTTAGGAAGGATCTGTGGGTATTAAAAGGGTAAACACCATTTCAATCAACCCTCTGACTTCCGTATACCGTTACTAATCTTAATAAAATCGTCTAATAGTAGCCAGAAACACAGAACAGAAACGCGTATTGAAGCTTGAAAGGGTTAAATATTCTATGATTATGCAGTAGCTATGGAAACATCCTATAAATAGATTGAAAATTACCTTGCCAAACTCAACAGGGTCTTTTTGTTGGTACCGTACCGTACTCTGTAATAGTTCAGCAAATGTTTTCCTATTTGAAGAAACTCTGAAACATCATGCAATATATTTACGGCGTTCGTCATGTATTATTATGTTGGTACAGAAGAGGTTAATGCGTTAGGGGTTGAGTTGTGTGGCGCTTTGTGGCAACTAAGGTCGTCAACCCTTGGGTGGGGGGTTGCCAGCTATACTCTGTCTGTCTGTATGTCTGTCCTGTCTCTGTCTGTCTGTTTCTGCTAGTGTGTGTGTGTGTGTGTGTGTGTGTGCGCGTCATATCTGTTCTGTCTATGTTTGTGTACCCTTCTGTCTGTCTGTATATGTCCGTGTGTCCTATCTGTCCTGTCCTGTTCTGTATTCTGCCTGTCTCACTCTCTCTCTGTCTCTCTCTCTGCGTGTGTCCTTCTGTCCTATCGTGTGTGTGTCTGTCTGTCTGTTGGTGTGTTCTGTATGCCTGTCTGTGTTCGCGTGTCCTATATGTCTGTTTGTTTGTTTGTCTGTCTGTCTGTCTGTCTGTCTGTCTGTCTGTCTGTCTGTCTCTGTTCGTGTGGCCTATCTGTCTGTCTGTCTGTCTGTCTGTCTCTGCTCGTGTGGCCTGTCTGTCTGTCTCTGTTGGTGTGTCCTATAGGCCCAACGTTACCTAATAATATACACGTGGAAAATCGCAGAGGATTTAGTACCAAACCTACATACTCCGATAGTCATGAAATTCAGTGATAGGAGGCTGGGAATGCGAAATCCCCCGGATGAATAACAGGGGTGCTATGGGCTCTCTGCGAGAGGGCTGGTTATCACACAGAGGCCCACGTCTCTTCAACAAACTCCCACGGCGAGTAAGAGACATGAGGGACATCTCGTTAGACAACTTCAAGAGAACCCTAGATGTCGAACTGCAAAAAGTGCCAGACGAGCCCATCCTCGCAAGGGAGCGAGCTGTCGCTTCAAACAGTCTACTGCACCAAATCACCACCCATAACGAGGGGCGTCGCGCTCCTTGGTGCCGCTAGAAGAGCGGCGAACACATCAAAAGGTATCAAGGTACCTGAACAATGACTGTGTGAATCAATAAAAAATAATAAAATAAAATTTCTGTTTGTCTCTGTGTGTCCTGTCTGTCTGTTCAAGAGTTTTGGCCTACCTATTTGGAACAGGGTATAGATGGATTACTCTAGTAGTTTGGGAGTTATAGAGGTTAACCCCTTGAAGCTCTGACGCGTTTTAGCAGTTTATCTTGGATATCACTAGACGATTTTATGCAGCTTAGGAATGATCTGTGGGTATTAAGAGTAAATACTATCTCAATCAACCCTTTTACTTCCATATACCGTTACTAATCTGAATAAAATCATCTAATAGTAGCCAGAAAACAGAACAGAAACGCGTATTGGAGCTTGAAAGGGTTAATTAATATTGTGAAATTTGGCCTCTATTTTTGGAACAGGATATAGTTTGTGAGTTATAGAGGCTAATATTCAAGACTTTCAGCCTACCTATTTGGAACATAGTATAGTACGGTACCGTACCGTACAGAGATTGACGGGACAGATATGAGTTAAAAGTCTACAAAGTGATTATGTATTATGTCTTAAGTCGGCCACCTCCAAGAAAAAAAAAAAAAAAAAAAAAAAAAAAAAAAAAAAGGAAAAGTGGGGATTGGGCCTGAGCATATAGATAGATAGATAGGAGAGATCGTTAAGGGGGTAGTGGGTATTAACTGGTACATTTATATATATTTTTTTAGTTGGACGTAAACATAATGAAGAGCTTAAGGGGGGAAGGGTTCATTTATTGGTCGATTTATTTATTTATTATTTATCAAGTTCCCTCGCTAGACCTCCATCAAACTTTAAAACACACACACACCCTAGACCCACCCCCTCCAAGTTAAATTTTTACTTTTTTCAATAGAAAAATTTCTCGGCCAAAGGCCGGTTATTCTTAAAATGATATGCTCGCCAGGAAACATCGACACCTAAATTGCACGAACGGTCTTAAAATTGACAACGAAATGTGGGAAAGTACCGTATGTAAAATCGCCAAACTACTGGACCGAACGTCTTAAATCTGAAAACTAATGGGGCTCAACACAAGGGAGATGGAAGGGTGAGGGGGGGGGGGGGGGCGCAAAGAAACCCACCACCACCCTCCCCCTTTAACTAAGAGGCGAGTTTATGGAAAGGTTAAATGGGGGGGGGGGTTAGTGGATAGGTCAGTAGAGTCACGATTATGGCCGCAAGGTCTGTTGTGGTAGCTTGGTACTATCTCTACCCCAACTAACACTACTAACTCACTCTCTCGCTGTCTGCCTGTCTCTATCTCTCTCTCACACTCACTCTCAGATCAACACCCTACAATAATAAGACACACACACAGACCCCCCCCCCCCCCCCCCCCACACACACACAACAATAGACCCAATAATAATGACTCCATACGAATAACAAAGAGGTACCGGTATTCAATAGCCAACACGCCCATTAATAAACAATAATATTACCATTGTGGCCATTTAACTCATTCAGTACCGGTGACGTTCATTTCATTACATTCTGGCAACTATTAGATGATTGCATTCAGCTTAGGAAGGACCAATAAAAGGGCTGCATACTAGCTCAATTAATCCTCACAGCTACCGTACCCCATGTCCTTCCTAAGCTCAATTAATCCTCACACCTACCGTACCCTATGTCCTTCCTAAGCTTCATAAATGTAGCTGAAATCAAATTTAAAAGACGTCGCCTTCTGTGTCACTGACATCCTTATGTTATTCAAAATACCTGGATACACGAAGTTTAAAGCAGTCTAAGTCATAGGATGAAGGAAAGATTGATTGAGGGATAACAATCCAGTATATACAGTACCGGTAACCTATTTAGAGGCGTATTTGTGGTATTAACCCTTTCTGTTCCGTCGACGTCTCAATTATATTCGAACTATATTTAGACAATTATGTGCAGTTTAAGAAGGATCTGTGGTAGCAAAACGGGGTTAAGTTACATCATTCGAAGCCTGTTAATTGTTTGAAGCCATTCTTAAACTGAGTAAAATCATCTACTAGTAGCCAGAATAAAGTTAAAAGGACTGCACCGGGTTAAACCGATCTTATACAAGGGTGTAAAGGTATACCACCATCAATATACCCAATGAATACCGGTACCTGTTTATAGCCTTCTTATATCGGTACCCTGATTATTGTTGTATCATGTAACTTCACCCCTTCACCCCCTCTCTATCATCAGTAGTAGACTATATAATATTTCCCAACTTCCTTCTTTACTATAAACGTAACTCTCTGTCTATGTAACTCTCTGTCTCTCTAGTTGCCGGAAGCTTTCTCCCAGACAACCGGTTTGGGAAGAAGAGTTCAGACCAGTCCAGGTTAACTCCAGACCTACGGTGTGAGGGCTGGTCTAGGGCTGGGGGATGTGCGGGGGTAGAATAGGGAGTCATATTGATATAGTGATAAATGAGGTCTCGGCACCAAGTATGTTTTGATCAATAATTGGTATCAGCACTATCTAAGCATTACTTCGTCGTTTTGAGCGAGATATACAAACATGTTCCTACACTTACCCACCCTATTCAACATCTGACAGACATTAATACAGCACAGAGTGAGCCAAGTGTAATGCCAGCGGAGACATGACTTATTAGGCCCCACTTTTCCCTCGTTTTAGTCCCATTAGTTTCAGATTTTAAGACGTTCGGCCCATTACTTCGTCGATTTTAACACCTTTTGTCCTATTTCTTTGTCAATATTAAGACCTTCAGTGCCCTTTAGGTGTCCAAATTATTTCCCGGCGAGCGATAGCGAGCAAATTGTGGAGGAACCGGCCTTCGACCATGACATTTTTCTACCGAAAACATGTACAAATTAATCTCGAAGGGGGATCTAATGGATGTATTTTTAAGTTTGAGGTGTTCTAGGGAGGAAACTAAAAATTAATATATAAATAAATAGACCCCCAAAAATATCCACTGTCCCCTAAACCTCTAACTCATAAACGACTAGAGGTATCGAACTAACATTTCTACCATTTGGGAAGGGTCAGCCAGGGAAACAGGTGTGGACATCTATAACAAATCAAATATAAATGACATCGGCGGTACAGAAGGGGTAAATAAACTAAATTATAAAAGCTCTCGAACTTCCCGCCACCCCCATCCGTCGTCCCCTCTTCCTACGACCTTGAAACCGTGAAACGCCGGTCATACTATACTCTGTTTTAAATATGTAGGCCAACACTCCTGAATATTAAGGGGATAGTGGCTGTTTTTTGGTCTATTAATTAATTAATTTTCCTTCCTAGACCTCCATCATGCTTAGAAAAACACCCCCTCGACTCCCATTCAAGATAAATGTGTACATTATTCGGTCGAAAAGTCCCGGCCGAAGGCCGATTCCTCTTAATTTACAGGCTCGCTATTGCTCGCCAGGAAAATATCGAAACCTAATACCGGTAACACCAAGTCTTAATATTGACAAATAAATGGGGCGAAAAATATTAAAACCTTGCTCTGAATCCAAAGATATTAAAACCTTGCTCTGAATCCAAAGATATTAAAACCTTGCTCTGAATCCAAAGGTATTAAAACCTTGCTCTGAATCCAAAGATATTAAAACCTTGCTCTGAATCCAAAGATATTAAAACCTTGCTCTGAATCCAAAGATATTAAAACCTTGCTCTGAATCCAAAGATATTAAAACCTTGCTCTGAATCCAAAGGTATTAAAACCTTGCTCTGAATCCAAAGATATTAAAACCTTGCTCTGAATCCAAAGATATTAAAACCTTGCTCTGAATCCAAAGTTGACTGCATTTGTAAACAAGTAAAATATTTCCTTAACTGTGCTATTTCATTAATGTTGTCCCCCCCCCCCCCCTCCCTGTCATGGTAATCCCCAGGGAGGTATTTCCTTTCAACATCTTTATTTCTCTGAAATACAACATGTTGGACACTAGAAACACGTCAGTATTTTGAAGGGCAAGTAACCTTGAGGGGTCGCAAGACCTGTTGTTGCTTTTTTTCCTCTGCACTCTGTTGTACACGATTTCTGGCCTACCTAATTGGAACCGATATTGTTTTTCATGCTATTCAATAAAACCCATTTGCTCTATCCCTTTTTTGTTACAGAGGTCAGGGTTCACGATTTCTGTCCTACCTAGATGAAAAAAGAGGTGTAGTGTGTGTTCTGAGAGGCGGCATCATTGTTCTGATAGGGTTAAGGTGAGAGGAGAGAGAAGGTAAAGGAAGTATTGGGTTACCAGAGAGAGAGAGAGAGAGAGAGAGAGAGAGAGAGAGAGAGAGAGAGAGAGAGAGAGAGAGAGAGAGAGAGAGAGAGAGAGAGAGAGAGAGAGAGAGAGAGAGAGAGAGAGAGAGAGAGAGAGATACGCAGGATGTCACCGGTACTGAAAGGGTTAGTCAGCTGGTTGTATTGTCAGCTTTTAAAATAGTTAACCCTTTGACGTACGGTATATGGCGCGTCTTGACACTTGATTATGGCTGTTCGTAGACGATTTTACGCAGATTAGGAAGGGTGTGTGGCAGTCAGAGGGTTAATTGAGATAGTCTTTACCCTTTTAGTGCTCAGATCCTTCCCAAGCTGCATAACACCGTCTAATGATACCCAGAATAAACTGTCAAAATGTGAGAGAGAGAGAGAGAGAGAGAGAGAGAGAGAGAGAGAGAGAGAGAGAGCGCAGGAGGGAGGGAGCGAGCGAGTGTGGTGGATGACCTGTAGGTTAGACTTGCTTGAGGGCTAAGGAAGAGGGGGAAGGGGGAAGGGAAGGAGGGGGGGGGGGGAGGAAGGGAAGGAGAGGTGGGGGGAGGAGAGGAGGGGAGGGAAGGAGGAGGGGAGGGAAGGGGGAAGTAGGAAGGGGGAGGGAGCGAGAAGAAAGGAAAGCTAGAGTGTGTGAGAGGTATAGGCTACCGTAACTCAGAGCTCTCTCAGTGTATACCACCCCCTCTTCGTAGAGCACGTAACACCCGTCTTGCAACACAATTCCACCCGTACTCTGTACAACTCTCCAACCCAAGATTGAAACGTTATTCTCAATGTGTCTTATATTCAACAGCTGAGCTCTGGAACTCTCTCCCAGAATCAGTCTTTTCCTTATCCTATGACTTAAATTGCTTCAAACTCCGTATGTCCAGACATTTTCGCTCGAACATCCCATGATTTTGGCCCTGTCACTCTTTCAACTCTGAGGGAGGCACTCGTCACAGGCAGTTCTGCCTGTCTCCCTCACTCACATATAAAAAAGTAGGAGAGAGAGAGAGAGAGAGAGAGAGATAGAGAGAGAGGGGGGGGGGGTAATAGTCAAGGCCGGGTAACTGAACGCCTTTGCTCGCTCCCTCCCTCCCTCCTTTCTCTCTCTCTCTCTCTCTCACACATGAGGCGAAGCATTTATTTTTTAATCGAGTGGTAAACTTATGGAATGGACAACTCAGTAGTGTCATTGAGTGTAGTAGGCTACTATTCAAACTTTCAAAAAACGCCTAGATAAATACCTCGCTCTTAACCCCCAATTAACTACGGTACCGTACGTTTACAAAGGAATAGCACCACTTTATACTGTACTATCCTTTCCTGTTTTCACATAGGATCGGTAGTTTAGTTACAAGCAGCCTCGTGAGGATCAATATATCTGTTGTTGCTTGTTTTCCTTTGTACTCTTCTCAAATTGTACACATATACACAATCGTACAACACACATTCACTCTCAAATTTCACACACACATACACACACTCTCCCTAAAAGTTTACACCGCTATTTAGTTACCGTATATGTTGTCCCCTAGACTAAACAAACAAACAAACAATAACAACAACAACAACAACAACGCCTCCCCAGACCCCTTTCAAGCTTTCGGGCGGAACGCAAGATCTTTGGGATATTAACTCATTTGCATAATCATTCATACCCTTACTGTTATATATTGATACAGTAGGCTACACACACTCTCCTATGTAGCATACCTTGATTTTTGTCTCTACCATTCTTTCAACTGCGGGGGGGGGGGGGTTGAACTTGTTACAGCCTGACTATGAGGTCTAAATTGACTACCCCCCCCAACCACCACCCTCGAATTGCCGACTTGCGAGTTTCGTTCTACAAGGAAGTTGGAGCTGTAGACATTATTTAACATAATTTACAGCTAAAATACGGTCGTAGTACGGTACATATATAAATAAGTACATAAAACCCAATTCAACATAGGCCTACTATTATATCTATCAGAAACTTAAATTATTGTATTTCTGTTTAATATCGATGTTCACGGCTCCAACTTCCTTATAGCCTGAAACTCGCAAGTGGTCAATTCAATCATACTCAATTGCGTAGGGGCTAGATTCCCTTCGGCTACATAAATTATAGGCTATATAGTTCTGTAGTTGATGAATAGAAAATTATATTCATAAATTCGTTTCCAGTATCCAGATATATATATCCATAACTAGAAATGGGTGAAGTCCACGAATTGTTATGAGTGACTGTACAATCCGCCGACCCCCCGAATGGGCTAGTTTCCCCTCTGCTACAAAAAGTGACACACGCAACTTTCAACATCCATCAACAGTCTGTATTTCCGGTCAACTTCCCGCAAGCAGTTTCAAGATCCTCCAAGGAAATGCTTGACCCTTTTTTTTTATATAATTATGATCGATTAACATGTCCGGAGGTGTTAGCAGGGGTGTACTATAGCCTACCCTGGTCTAAATAGATTTTGAAGGGGAGTCTAGGGGGCGTTTTTGTAAGCTTCACGGAGGTCTATCGATGAAACTATACAATAAATAAATAAATAAATATAGACCACAAAATAACCACCACACCGGGCCTAACCCCTTCTATACGGTGCCGGCAACGTCTATAGCCTTTTAATTGGTAGTAGACATCCTCCCTAAGTTCAGTAAAATCGTCTAGCCTAAAGGTGCGTCCACACTGGCGACAAAACATGTCGGCAACACAAAACATGTCGGCAACACAAAACACAATATAGTAGACAAAAACCTGTTAAGTTAATAATGATACAGTGTTGCAAACATGTTGGTACGGTACTAATGTGTAGGTGATAGGCCTATGTCTGCAACACTTTATCATTAACAACTTATCAGGTTGTCTATTATGTGTTGCCATGTTTTATCGCCAGTACGGACGCACCTTTATAGTTGCCATAATATAATGAAAAGTACATCACCGGTACTGAAGGGGTTAAAGAGAGGGATGGTTGAGGGGGGGGGGGGGGCAATTAAGTCATGCTCTGTTTGTCTACTCAACCCAATCACTCACTCTTATCACACCTACATGAAAGAGAGAGAGAGAGCAGGGAAGAACCTAACTTCTGTCTAACAAAAACTAGTTCAACCCCTCTCTCTCTATTTAATGTACGTGTGAGAAAATGAGTGATTGGGATGAGTTGAGTTAGCTTCTTCCCTGCTCTCTCTCTCTCTCTCATCTTGTAATCATATCTCAAAAAATATAGTGTCAATTTTTTTTTTTTTTACATACCGGTAGCCTAAACGAATGACAGAAAGGAAAACAAATTAAACGCAAATAAAATCTATTGAGGGGATGGTTCACTTTTTGTTCATGTATTCATTATTTTTTCTAGTTTCCTCCCTAGACCTTCATCAAACTTGGGTAACTGAATAAAATCGTCTAATAGTAGTCAGAGTATAGTTAAAAAGACGTCGCCGCTACAGAAGGGGCTAACTAGTGATGTCCGCTAGATAATAAATATATGCCAAACATCGCTAGAATAATGGCACAATCTCGGCAATATCGCTTTAAGGGGCAGGTAGTTGTTTTTTGGGGGACCCCTTCTCCCTCATGCCTTAGCCCCTTTAGTTTTGATATTTTAAGACGTTCGGTCCATTAGTTTGGCGATTTTAACACCTTACGCCCCATTTCGTTGTTAATTATAAGACCTTTCTTGCCATTTAGGTGCCGACTTTTCCCTGGCGAGCGATAGCAAGCCTGTAATTTTAGGAGGAACCGGCTTTAGGCCGGAAATTTTTCTACTGAACAATTTACAAATATGTCTTGAAGGGGAGTCTAGGGAGTGTTTTTCTAATCTTAATGGAGGTCTAGAGGAAACTTGAAAAAACCCCACTAGCCCCTTAAAATGGCTTAAACTACAGAATATCGCTATAATTAATGTCGCTAGATGTAAAAATGTGCCTCTAGAGTCTAGACCAAAGCAAATACCTCTAGATCTAGCAGGAAAGTAGCTAAATTGGCAACACTGTATTCCTACTGGTAATATTATTGTTTGACCGCATCGAAACTCTCTCTCTCACCCACACACGGTACACAATGACAAACACAACACACACAGGTAGACTGACTACACATATACACATAGGTAGGCTACACACAACATACAGTACAGTACTTTCAATTAATCTCTACCCTCACCCACGCAATCTCTCTCTCTCTCTGCTTGTTGTACACACACAAGGCCTACAGCACACATCTTATACACGCACACACAGTCAGTAAAACACTCAGCCATTCTACATACACACACACACACACTATGTCTGTCACATAAACCGTATACACACACTTACAGATACACATACACTATCACACTCCCACAATGACTGTCACATCTACTACTACAGGAGAAATCGTATCATCACATTTTTTTTTTTGTGATGGAGAGAGGCAAAAGGCATAACTGCCTATAGCGAGTGCCTCCCCCATAGTTGAAAGAGTGACAGGGCCAAAATCAAGGGCCGTTCGAGCCAAAATCCCATGGCAACCAGTTGGTCCAGTTAGGCCTATGTCAAATACAGCTTATTATCCCCTACTGTACCGGTGACGTTCTTTTCATTGTATTCTGGCAACTATTAGACGATTATATTCAGCTTAGGAAGGACCTCTACCAATGAAAAGGCTACCGACTATCTCAAATATTCCATGTAGCTACCATGCATCCTTCCTCAGCTGCATAACATAGTCTAAATGTAGCTAGAATAAAGTATAACAGACGACTCAGTGGTACTCAAAGGGTTATTGCTTTACTTTAGTCTTCAGCCCCACATTTTCCCTGATTGTTGGATAATGGGTAAGTACTAATTTCCCACTGTCCTCGGTATATAAAACCACTGTATCTGAAGGAAAGAAAAGTAAACAAATATAAAGAAGAGGGGATGGGCCGTCGCTTTTTCTGAATGTTTACCAAAGCAATAGAAAATGTATAGGGGTTTTGCACTCTGCTTCTCAATACAAAATATATAAGTAGGTTAATAAAAGAATGCAATAATAATTTAATAAAACACCAACATACCGGGTAGGCTACTCAAAAACATTAAATAAGTCAAAATAAATCGAACCAAGAATAGAATAACTAAAAACGAGTATTAATATATAGGCTAGGCCAATATATAGCCCCTCTCTCTCTCTCTCTCTCTCTCTCTCTCTCTCTCTCTCTCTCTATATATATATATATATATATATATATATATATATATATATATATATATATAAGCAAATATATCATAGAAGCTACATGTCATACAAAATCGATTATCGATAATAAGCTAAATAATAAAATACAATAAATACACAAACACATTCAATAACACAACATAGGCCTAACTCAAAATAAATCGTACCAAAATCAATGATATAAATAAGTGTTACAATATATGAAATATATAAAAGGAAATATACAATAGAAAATAATGTAGGGGTGGGAAGATGGGCGTATTTGTTTGCTCGTTTGTGGATCTTTTTATTTGTTTTGTTTTCTCCCTAGTCCTCCATCAAGCTTAATAAAACACCCCCAAGACTCTCCTTCAAGATAAATGTTTACATTTGTCTATAGAAAAATGTCGTATCTGAAAACTAATGGGACTAAACATGGGGAAGAAAGGAGTCCAGAAAAAGTGACCACCTCCCCTTAAAAGGTGGCCAATGAAAACGTGCGGGGGAGCTGCCCTTACCTGATCTTCAACTTTATCCACGCAAACTTTCGTCCATTTCTCGCTTATAATCCACGGAATCTGGCGTAAATTGGGCGTATGTTTCCGTGGCACTACACTCGTATATCCGGTTTTATCCTAGGTTGTAATGGTGATGTTATTCCAGCCACTTCAGTACGAAAAACTGAGCTCGGCAGCGCACAGCCTCCCTCTCTCACGTCTGGATGGTCACTGAGGCTTGCAGGCAAAACAGGGTTACCAAATCAAGTTCGCTAGATACTAAATAAATGCCGAAAATCGCTAGAGAAATGCCACAATCTCTAGAAAATCACCCTATATGGCTCAAATATCTAGAATATTGCTAGAATTAAAGTCGCTAGATGTAAAAAAAATTACTCTAGATCGAAGTTATTATAATATAGATCTAGCGGGAAAGTAGCTAAATTGGTAACACTGCAGGCAAAAAACTCGGGTAGATGCCGTGGGGTTCAGAACAACTCGGCTCCAAAACTATTTCGTCATGCGCCTTCACAGCGAGATTCCGTTATATATTTGTCACAATCTATCCCCTTTGTACATCATTAACCAAGACTGTAATCGCTATACAGCCCCATTACTTAATTTGATCCACAACATAGGTGAAACATTTAGAGGTGACGAAAAGTTTTAAGTAGCGGAAAGTTTCACCTGAGATACCACGAGCCATCTAGCGGCAGCCTCCCAAAGTACTTAAATAAACAACAGGTAAATCACCTGTACTCAAATTGCCCCAAACCTTGAAATAATTATATTAATAATGACACCCCAGATAAAAAAAAAAATTGTGCCTAGAATATATAATTATATAGAAAGACTAATAATGCCATACTACTGTACTACTAATAACAAAAATACTAATAATATGAATACTAAACTACTCGGCCCACGGGAGAGCTCGGCCAGGACAGCTCGGCCCAGTAAAAACGAGACAGCTCGGCCCCGTGTTAATTACGAGACAACTTGTAAGTAACCTAACCTAACCTACACATGAATCGAGAGAACTAGCCTATGACATAATTATACAATAAACGAACATTTCACCCACATTACACACACGCCATAAACCCTCCACTTAGCTCTCCCCATCCTATATTCTGACTGGTCTCGTCAAATTGCCCCATAGGAAAATATGGGACCGAGCTGTCTCAAATAATGGGCCGAGTTGTCCAAAAGTGGGCCGAGCTGTCCGAGCCGAGTTGTCCCATGGGCCGAGTCGTCCAGTCACCTAATAATATTATTCAAAGTAGTTGATAGCTGAAGTCTTTGAAAGTATCTCGTGAACTTTTCTTACTTTAAGCCGGTGTCACACGAGCACCTTTTCCGGCAATTATTTTCCAGCAATTGTAGTCTGGCATCTACTAAATGTCCGCTGGGCTGGGATCGAACCCAGGTCAAGCAGATTCACTCGTGAGCGTGCTCACCACTCGACCGCTGAGTCTATAACTAACAAACGACTCTAATTTCTCTTCATAAATGTTAAGGGGCATAGGGCCCTGGGAGGGGCTTCGGTGTCCCAGGCGTTTCCGCACTCTCCTTAGCTCCTCGCCTGGGAGCAGCTTCGGTCACCTTCCGTGGTAAAGTTGGGAGGGTTCTGTGGGGGCGCTCGGTTATGGTCTTGGCCTTGCTTGGGACCTTAGGGCTGCTCAGCCAGACAGCCTGGGGATCAACAACAACTCACAAACAAAGAGTAATCGAGCTAATATTACAACCATTTGGGAAGGGTCAGCCAGGGAAGAGGTGTGGAATTTTACAGTGCATTCAAGTAAACAAGGATAGAAGTAAAGATTTCTGGCCAACTTATCATGAATAGACTATAGTAAGAGAAAAAACTTGCTTGCCGACAGAAATAGCGCTTGTATGACACCACCTTAGACAAATAATACACTATGTATTCTTATGTATTTGACACCACCTTAGACAAATAATACACTATGTATTCTTATGTATTTGTCACCACCTTAGACAAATAATACACTATGTATTCTTATGTATTTGTCACCACCTTAGACAAATAATACACTATGTATTCTTATGTATTTGTCACCACCTTAGACAAATAATACACTATGTATTCTTATGTATTTGTCATAGTCCTTGTTTTTCGCTAATTGACTACAGTACTGTACTTGCCAGTTTCAGGCTATGAGGAATGTCGGAGCTGTATACATCAATATTAACCGGAAATACTAGCATACCAGCTCCTCTCTCGTCCGAGGCTATCGCTGCACTGACTGGGTTTCGCAAATGTTGGATGGGTGGATGAGGGAGGGGGAGGGGGGGGGGGGGTGTGGGGGAAAATAGAGGAGGGAGGTATTTGAGGGTGGAGCTGGTAGGAAGTAGAGGGAAGAGTTAGAAAAATGGAGGAGGGGGGATATTGAGGGAGAAAGGGGGAGGAGAAGAGGGAAGGAGGGGGGGGGGGGGGGCATATGTAACTCTGGTATTACTAGACCATCGGAATGAATCTATTATACTCGGGGATTTTAACTTGTGTTACAAACAACAAAATAATAGGCTTGTACAAGATTATAGGCACACACTGACAATGCACAATCACAAACAGCTCATCACAACCCCCACACTGATAACACTGCACTACAATACTAGACCATGTAAATTGTAACAGAGAGGACAAAACATCGCAATCAGGGGTTATACAGACGGGAATAAGTGATCACTTCGTCCCGTATTGCACACGTAAAACGCCAAAAATTACCCTACAGAATCACAAGGTCATTTGAACAAGGTCACTCAGAAACTACAGCAAAGGAACATTTTTGGACATTTTATGGAATACAGATTGGTCTCCAGTGTTGTAAATTTCATTAATCGATTTTAGGAGTATGGTTGGTTGTTGGAAGGAACATAACATTTGGAAGTACAAACGTTAATGACGCATGGGTTGGCTTCAGAACCATCATCACAAACATCCTAGATGAAATAGCTCCTCTGAAAAATATATGAATTAAAGCAAGGCCAGACCCATGGATCAACAATGACATACTACGCTTTCTGGAACACAGAGACACAATTTTAAAAAGGCTAGTGAAACAGACAATATGAAGGTCTGAAACAGGAGTTCAACAGGGTTAGGAATAAACTAAGTAGGGAAATGAGATCAGCTAAATCTAATTATTTCCATAGTAAGGCAGAGGAATATCAGAATAACCCCAAAAAACTACGGAGGCACTTAAAATCAACGGGCTACAGTAACAAGGCAAGGGATTCATCGAACACTAATATTGCTCTCAAAATTAATGATCAGGTTTGCCATGATAAACGTTAAATTTCAACCTACTTCAACTCCTCATTTGTGGGGGCACTCGGTTATAGCCTTGGCCTTGCTCGGGACCTTGGGGCTGCTCGGCCAGACAGCCTGAGGAACAGCAACAACAAAAAACTCCTTCTTCACCTCAATAGCGAACACATTTGTACAGAACCTACCGCAACCACTCAATAAATACACCACAACCACTACCACCTTTCAAAATATCTACAGGGATAAAGGCATACACCCAAACACATTTGGATTGCAAAATGTTACACAAAAATACACATTTGAGGAGCTCTGTAATCTAAATGTACACAAAAGTAAAGGACCAGACAAAATTCCAGCCAAATTTCTACGGGATGGAGCTATTGGTTTCGCAAGTCCCCTAACCCACATAATCAACCTGTCAATAAACACCAACACTGTACCTGATGAACTTAAGGAAGCTATTGAAACCCCTCTATTCAAGAAGGCAAACAAATTAGATGTTAGCCACTACAGACCGGTTAGCATATTATGTATAGTATAACAAATAATTGAAAGAGCTGTATAGACCCAAATTGAACATTACCTCAAAGAAAATTATCTATTTTACGTTTCAATCAGGTTTCAGAGGCATGTACTTAACAGATTCCTGTCTCATCCACTTAACAGATCACATTTGTAAAGAAATTTCTAAATTTAACTACACCGGCATGGTTCTTCTTGATCTACAAAAAGCGTTTGATACAGTAGAGTAGTAGACCATGATATCCTCTGTGATAAACTACAAGCAATGGGCATTGGGTCAGTGAACTGGTTTCAATCTTATTTTAGTGGTAGAACACAGTCAAAATTTATGATAATTTATCAGATCCAATGCCAACTAACTGGGGGGTCCCGCAGGGAAGCATCCTTGGTCCCCTACTCTTTCTCCGTTACGTGAACGACATGCAACTGAGCGTCTCGTGTAAATTATTACTGTATGCTGACGACAGTGTGCTTTTGGTTTCAGGAAAAGACCCAAAAAGTATTGCCGCTTCACTTTCCAAAGAACTAGAATCGTGTAGTGATTGGTTAGTGGACAATAGACTATCTTTTCACCTGGGCAAGACAGAAGCCATCTTATGCAGAACAATAATGCAAATTGAAAGACATTGAGGGCTTCTTGGTTAACTGTAATGATGTTCCCATAACAACAGTGTCACAAGTGAAATATCTCGGAACTAAAACTGGACTCAACTCCGTCAGATGAAGCAATCTTGGAATCGATCCTGAGTAAATGTAGAGCACGTATAAAATACCTGTATAGACAGGTGGGATGCTTGCCAGCGGCTACCAAAAAGACCCAATGCCAAGCGCTTGTTCAATGTCATTTTGACTATTCTGTGTCATCCTGGTACTCTGCATCGTCTCAATCAGCAAAGCGCTAACTTCAGGTCACTCAAAATAAAATGGTAAGATTTATGCTGAACCTAGGACCCAGATCACATGTTGGTCAGGAACAACTTCAGTCACTCGGTATGCTCAATGTTTCTGACAGAGCCAAACAAATCAGACTCATTAATGCCTTCATATTTTATGATAGGGCTCCTGAGTATTTAAAGAGTAGTTTTGTTAATTAAAGCAAGTGAAAGGAATGGACAAAATACACAGAATAGGATGTATAATTTTACAGTTCCGAGAACCCAAGGACAGGGTAAGCTAACATTCTTCTTCACTGTCATCAAAGACTGGAACAACCAACCACAGACAGTCTGGTGATGGGCTGGTCTATCAGAGTGAGAACTGAGCGATCTCTGCCATACCCATAGCTTACTCTGACTGTTCCTTTTACTTTTATATTTTCTAGATCTCAAGTGACGGCGTCTCTTCCGTGGATTGACCTCCCAGTCTACCTAGATTGGAAGCCAAAGCGTCACATTTTTTCCTTTGCCCCTCAACTTTCTCTTCATAATTGCTGAGGGGCACAGGGCCCTGGGTGGGGATTTGGTTTCCCGGGCGTTTCCGTACGCTCCTCAGCTCCCCGCCATGGAGTGGCTTCGGTCACCCAGGCTTTATTGTGGTTGGCAGTGAGGGTTCTGTGGGGGCGCATGGTTATGGCCTTGGCCTTGCTCGGGGCCTTGGGGCTGTTCGGCCAGGCAGCTTGGGGAACAACAACAACAACAACAACAACCACAGACAGTCCAAGAAAAGAGAACATTGTTGGAAATACGCCTAACGACCTTATTGGGCTATCCTTAGTTGGAATTATGCAAAGCTGGTACATGTCATATTTGTAACATATTATGTTGTACCAACATTGTAAAATGCTATCTATCTATCTATCTATCTATATTATATTATTATTATTATTATTATTATAATATAAAACTTGCAAAATAAACAAACCAAAACTTATACGAACACAGTAAAAAGACAAAACAACTAATCAAAATCGCTATGTGGAAACAACGCTTAAGTAAAATAATAATTTAACAATAAAAGAACACAATCCACTACATAGGGTGTACATTACTACATGAGCAAGTTAATCTGGTTATTACAGTACATTATTATTATTATAGAACAGTACTGTAATGAAACTAAAAGTAGAACATGACATTTTTATTTACATGTGACATATATTTATATATCACTAGAAAATACATACAATATCTGGTGTACTACATAACAATTTTTTTTCTTAGGCTATATAAGTACGCCTGGATTAGGTTACATTCATGAAAACCCGATCTTAAATAGAATAATCGTATAGCGAACCCCAGACCCACTAAATGTCCGTCTCTCTCATCTCAACTTCCACAGAGCCAACAGATTTTGCTCCATAACTGTCTGTTGGAATGCCATACCCACGAAGACGGCCGCTGCCAGGTGTCTGCGCAGGGAGATGTCTGTGGTGAAGTAACGCTCCCTCTCCGCCGCCCCTACGGACACCACCGGCAGCCACTCCACCACCTTCTGCCCCTTCAGTAGCTTATCGGCTAACGTGATCACTGGCGCGCGTTCTTTGTTGTTGTGCTCCACCTGAAAAAGAAAGTAATTATAATGTAAACTTGCAATATAAACAAACCAAAACTGGGACGACAAAAGATAAATGCAAAAGAACTGATCAAAATCGCTATGTGGAAATAACGCTTAATAAAATAAAATTTTGTAATAAAAGAACACAATCAAACCATAATTGACCACTTACGAGTTTCAGGCTATAAGGAAGTTGGAGCTGTAGGCATCAATATTTAGCAAATTACCAGCTAAAATACGGTTATAGTACTGTACTCTTTTAAAAACAAACGCAATTCAGCATACTTTTTATCTATCAGAAACCCAAATTTTTATTGCATTTCTGTGTAATATCGATGCTTACGGTTTTAACTTCCTTATAGTCTAAAACTCGTATGTGGCCAATTTAAAAAAAAAAAAAAAAAAATTACAGAATATATAGGTAGGCCTAATGAGAAACAAATGTACAGAGTTATGACTGACCTCCAGCTTGAACAACTTGGGTACAATAGAGTCCTTCATGTAGACCAGACCTCCTCCACCCTCATCCTCTGCTTCCTCCTCTTCCTCCCGCCAGCTCCTCCCTCGTGTTCTCGTCTCTAGTATCACCGTCAGCATGCCTTTTATCTGAGGAGTAAAGGTATCTATACATACAATGGTTGAACATCTTTTTTCATTACTATACATTATACTAAATTGTAAAACTTGCAAAGTAAACAAACCAAAACTGGGACAAAGACAATATAAAGGAAAAAGAACTAAAATTATGAAATAAAAGAACACAATCCACCACATAGGGTGTACATGTACATCACTACATTTAAGATCGTTCTTAACACCAATAACCCCCCAAATGAAATTAATGAAAGCATGCGATCCTCCCAGGATTGGAACCCAGGATATCATATAGAGTATAGAACTTACACGCTCTATCCATTACACCATCAAGACAGTTAAAGGTACAGGTACAGTACATGACCACGATGAATGCCCATTTATGGAATACTGGATATCAATCTAATCATGTAATGTACTGGACCCAACTGCACTATGAATAGCCTAATGTTTATGAGAGAGGAAACAACTTTTTATGTAATGGCTCAGAAGGGTTTGACTTTCAGCCGTTCTGCCTGCTGAGACCGATCCTCTCTGGGTGTCTTAGGTGGGGACCCCAAAATGGACCTGGGTCTCTGGGTCTTCTCCTGGACGACCAAGATGTGTGTGATTTTATTTATATATTTACTTATTTTATTTTTTGTGTTGTGTTGTCTCTGTTCGGGCTCTGTCTCGAGTCGGCCACCCCCAGCTGTTGGGTTTGTGCCTGAGTATATACATACATTCATACATCTCCTCTTAACATCCTAGAACTAACCTGTGCCAGCTGTAGGGCTATGATGATCATGCCGAGAATTGCCTTGGTCAGCCTGGCATGGTTGGTGCGATCCTCCCACACATATATAAATATATAAATAAATAAATAAACCAATAAACAAACCCTACCCCCTTCACATACCATAGTCTATTAGTTGTAAGTAGGCGAGAAATCATGACCTCTAACCTCTGTAACTCACAAATGACTAGAGTAATCAAGCTAATATTTCAGTCAAGGAATAGATGTGGAAATTTACAGCCAATTTGCTCTAACCCTTTTTGAGTTACAGAGGATAGAGGTCATGATTTCTCGCCTACTTACAGCGAATAGACTTTTTTTTTTTTTTTTTTTTTTTTTTTTTTCTATGTGATTGAGGGAGGCAAAAGGCATAACTGCCTATAGCGAGTGCCTCCCCCATAGTTGAAAGAGTGACAGGGCCAAAATCAAGGGACGTTCGAGCCAAAATGCCTGGACACACAGAGTTTGAAGCAATTTAAGTCATAGGAAGAGGGAAAGACTGATTCTGGGAGAGAGTTCCAGAGTTCAGATGTTGAGTAGAAGAAAGTTTGAGAGTAACGTTTCACTCTTGGGTTGGAGAGTTGCACAGAGTAATGGTGGGATTGAGTTGCAAGACGGGTACCACGTGCCCTACGTAAAGGAGGTGGTATGCACTGGGATAGCTCTGAGGAACACTGATTATTATAGTAGCGATAGAATAGCGAGAGAGATGCAACATTGCGGCGGAGAGAGAGAGATTGCAGAGAGTTGGTGAGTGGACGGGAGTTAATGATACGAAAGGCCTTCCTTTCAACTTTGTCTAGGAGAGCGGTGTGAGAGGAACCTCCCCACACATGTGAACAATACTCAATACAAGGGCGCACTATGCCCCTGTACAGAGCAAGAAGCTGTGCAGGGGAAAAGAACCCCCTAAGGCGGTTGAGCACACCCAGCTTCTGGGAGGCTGCCTTAGCAAGACTGGTAATATGGTCCTTCCAAATGAGAGCAGAAGAAAAAGAGACACCAAGAATATTGAGAGAAGATGAAGGGTTGATTTTTGTATTGTTGAAGAATAAGGGATAGTCCGCTGGGAGATCCTGACGGGTAGATAGATGGAGAAATTGGGTTTTGGAAGCATTAAAGTTAACAAGGTTTTCTCTGCCCCAATTGGAAATAGTATTTAGATCAGAATTTAAGAGTTCTATGGCTTCATTACGTTTGTCGTTGAGGGATTGCTGGCTGGGGCGTTCTGAAAAACTAATGGAGTAGTGTAAGGTTGAGTCGTCTGCGTATGAATGGATGGGAATTAAGGTACAGTTAAGGAGATCATTTATAAAAATTAGAAAGAGAATAGGAGATAGGACAGAGCCCTGAGGAACACCGGAGTTTATAGGGTGAGGAAGTGAACAATGGCCGTCCACAACCGCAGCTATGGAACGGCCGGAAAGGAAATTAGAGACAAAGGCACAGATGGAGGGATAGAAACCGAAGGAGGGTAGTTTAGAAATTAAAGATTTATGCCAGACTCTATCGAAGGCTTTCGATATGTCTAGTGCAATAGAAAAAGTCTCACCGAAGTCCCGAAAGGAGGATGACCAAGAGTTAGTAAGATATGAAAGAAGATCACCAGTAGAGCGACCCTTAAGGAAGCCATACTGGCGATCTGAGAGCAGATTATGAGAAGAGAAATGCTTAAGAAATTTGGAAGCAAGAATAGTTTCAAAAACTTTAGAAAGACAAGAGATAAGAGCAATTGGACGATAGTTGGAGGGTTGAGAGCGGTCACCCTTCTTTGGGACAGGTTGAATGTGAGCAAACTTCCAGCATGAAGGGAAGACGTTAGAGGATAGACAGAGACGAAAGAGTTTGCCTAGGCAGGGAGTCAGCACGGAAGCACAGTTTTTGAGAACAACAGGAGGAACACCGTCCGGACCGTACGCCTTATTAGACTATAGTACTGAACTAACCTATGCCAGTTGCAGTTTGATTTCTGGCCTACCTATATGAAACAGGGTATAGAACCAACCTGTGCTAGCTGCAGGGATATGATGATCATGCCGAGACTTGCCTTGGTCAGCCCGGCATGGTTGGTGCGATCCTCCCACACGTACAGGTCGGCGGGGGGCACTCGACTCGCTACGTCCATAACCTGGTAACGGGGTGGGTCTTATTAAAGGCATATTTATCAGTAGGAAAATGTGCCGGTCAAAGGAACGAGAAGGAATACGAGAAAATATACGTGAAATAGCATTGTTTTGGCCATTCTATCACTTCCAAAGATACTATGAGAAGGAATACAAGAATACTGTAGAAGAAATTTAATATGAAATAGCATTGTTTTGGTAATTTTATCAGTTCTAACTAAAGACAATATGAGAAGAAATACAAGAAAATTAATATGAAACAGCATTGTTGTGGCCACTTTATCACTTCCAAAGACATAATTTGAACTACAAAACACATTATTTTCTTTGTACTGTATACAGTATACAATAAGTCAGTCAGTCAGTAGCCAGCCCTTACTCCCACAAAGGGTATGGAGGATCAGCAAGAGACACAAGAAAGGAAAAAGAGGAGGCAGGAGAACATATATTATAATGTAAAACTTGTAAAATAAACAAACCAAAACTGGGATGACACAATATAAAGGCAAAAGAACTAATCAAAATCGCTATATGGAAATAACGCTTTAATCAAATTAAATTATGAAATAAAAGAACACAATCCACCACATAGGGTGTATATCACTACATGATCAAGTTAATCTGTTTCCCAAGCAAACTAATCGCACACATAACAACACACTATCGTTACGTTAAAGGGATTAGTCAATTTAGGAAGTTCAGGACATTCTGGAATATTTGACTAAATAACAGTTCGCCAATAAAGAATAAATATAAAGGCCTCGGCTTTCGTTAGACACCCTGGCCGTGCATACCTTATCGTAAATCTTAGCAGTGGTGAAGCGAGACTTTGAGTTGAGAAGTTCCTCAGCACTAAGGTCAAGAACTCTGCCAGTGCGGTCCATGTGAGTCCACGCTAGACACCCGGCTGTCACGTACAGGGACACTACGGACTCTACGCTCTGTTGGGGAAAATATAACGTACTGTAATTAAAATGTAAAACTTGCAAACTAAACAAACCAAAACTGAGATGATACAAGATAAAGGTATAATAACTTATCAAAATCGCTATGTGGAAACAACGCTTATGCAAAATAATAATTCTTTATAAATAAAAGAACACCGTGTTCTTAACACTCAAGCTGCGGGTCCCGACAATTGTCGGATGAGAGAACCATGGCTTATTCAGCGGGTCCCGACAATATTCGGGTGGGATTTTGAGCACATTATCGGCTCTGAGAGAGAGTCCACGCGTTGGGAGGACCACAGGCGGGCTCTGACCGCTCGGCCTGGGCCTAGCGAGGTAACTGGCGTCCCTACCACACCCCTACACATCCCTCGCCTAGCGAGGACGAGGATATTCTGAGGAAATTACCGTATTTTAGGGTTTTTGCCCTCGTGTTGCAACATGGTTGCAAGACAAGCCGTGGTCGTAGAAGGATGATTCAGGTGTCATTCGAAAGCTCTATTATCGCCCTTTCACGGATACATAATTGTATTACGCTCTGGCTCTTGTTTATGCATGAAAAAGAGCATGGAATGAAGCTCGTTTAGGGTAAATATGCCTGCCTGCCAGGTAGTAGAAGTTACAAATATCCCCGTTTGACAGGGGTTAACATTAATCCTCCATTACAAACCCCAGTGCACTAGAATAAACTAATAAAAGCATATGATCCTCCCGGGATTCAAACTCGGGACACCACAGCCAGAACATAAGCATCTAAACCATTACACCACCAACACAGTTAACCCTTTCACTACCGGGGATGCATGTATATTTAGACGATTTTAGGCAGTTTAGGAAGGATCTGCGGTAGTAAAAGGGGTTAATTCCGAGTCTGTAGCCTCATAATTGCTACACTACCGGTACCACTCTAAGCCGAATAAAATGGTCTAAAAACAGCTAAAATCAAATAAAGAAGACGTCACCGGTAATAAAGGGGTTAATATAAGGTAATATAACATGACAATACGATTATATACTCTATTAGGTAGAGTAGAGAGTAAAGCATAATATATAAATGTAAAATTTGAAAAAGTAACAAACCAAAATAGGAACACCACAACATAAAGACAAAAGAACTTATCAAAATCACTATGTGGAAAATATGCATTGAAGATTTAGCAAAACAATGTACAGTATGTACTGTACTCACCTAATTGACCACTTGCGGTTCGTTCTGTAAGGAAGTTGGAGCTGTAGACATCGATAATAATGCCGCATCCATGCATCATCTACGGTGACTTAAACCCTCCAGCCCCGGCTATGTATTATATATATATTCCTCGAAACCCGGGTGTTTTGGCCGAAAAACGTCTAGGCTAGGCTACCGTATATGTGTTAATCTGACTGCTTCCCGCATTCCCGCGCATCCCCAAGCGTAGCTGTGTTATTTACCTGTAGAATGGCATTAAGTAGAGCTCTCTAAGTCAACTGGTTGAGCTGTGATGATGATTTCATTAGAGATAACTTTATGGCCAAAACAGCCACTTTACAATACTTTTCGATACTTAACAACAACATACAGGCACACACGAACAAGCGACGCTCTCCTTCTTGTGGCCGGAGATGCGGGGCGTCGGTCCAGCCGGCTGTTGTTTACATGCGTCGGACCGACGCCTCACACACGAAGCTCACAGGCTTTCAACCACTGGGTGTTCAAGAGCCCTTCCGGGCAGCTGTTATATGCTTTTTTATGGACGTTCAAGAGCCCTTCCGTGGTGAGAGGGTTAATGCACGTCATGCCTACTGGGACCCTGTCGCCCCGCGGGCATCTCGGAACTCCTCGGGGTCTGCTTTATTTGACCTGCTGCTGCAATCCCCGGACATCACCTTGCTCACGCCTCCAGGACTCCCCACGTGGATAGATCCGCATTCCGCGAATCACTCGACCTTGGACCTTTGCCTCGGCTCCCCTCAGTTTCAAGGGGCATCAATCACGACTGGGCCGTACATGGGCAGTGACCACCTCCCAATTCTATTGCATGTGTCCTGGTACAGGAGTCCCAACGGGCTCGTCCTCGCTGGAAATTCGTCGACACTTAGGTAAATACAATTAGGTAAATACTGCGTGGCCTGAGTACTGTACTGCTGCATCGGAGCTCTTGGTGCAGACTGAGGTTTCATCTTCATTGGAGGAGGCGGCAGTGGGGGTTTCGGAGGCGTTGGTGCTGGCGGATTCCCAGGCCTTCAAGAGGACTAGTCACTCCACATCACCCCTACCTGCTGTTCCATGGTGGTCACCGGAGTGTGCTGCAGCGATCCAAGCTCGCCGTCGTGCATGGAGGGATTGGAGAAGTCACCCCTGTGCCGCGAAGAAGAGGACGTATCGTCGGGCTGATGCTAGGTGCATGAAGATTTTGTTGGTGGCTCGGAGGCGTGCCTGGGGGTCCTTCTGCTCGTCCCTGAGGTTTACGGGCTCTTGTACGAGGGTGTGGCGATTTGTTAAATCAATGAATGGGACGCATGTGAATCTCTCGTGCCCCCTTCGGATTGATGGGCAGCTAGTCAGCGATGGTCAGGCGATAGCGGATTCATTGGCGGCCTTCTTTGAAAAAAAGTTCGCTATTCCTGAACCTTTACCAGTGTCTGATCGCCTCGAGTCGTCCATCGCCCACTATACTGACTCCCCTACCGCGCCTACTGCTCTTGCCGCACCTTTCACCGCCCAGGAACTGGATGATGCATTATGCTCCCTCCCTCGGGGTAAGGCGTTAGGTCCGGATGAAGTGGCCTATGAGATGTTGCACCACCTGCATTCAGGGGCCAGAGAGGTGCTGCTGGGAGTTTAGAACGGTAGCTGGCAGGCAGGACTCTTCCCGCAATGTTGGAGGCATGCTCTCCTTCTCCCTTTCCCCAAGCCTGGTAAGGATCCGGCCCAGCCGTCATCAAGGAGAGGGATATGCTTATTATCGGCCGTCGGCAAGGTTATGGAAAAGTTGGTCAACATGCGTCTCTCTTGGTGGCTGGAAACGAGAGGACTCCTGGGCGACGCTCTCTGCGGCTTTAGACCTGGCGGTGGGACGATCGACATACTGCTGCAGCTGGAGTACCACATCCACAACGCATACCGTCATAAGCAAGTCCTTCTGGTGGCGTTCATAGACGTTGAGGGGGCTTTTGATGCTGCGTCACACATGGGCATTGTATACAAGCTTGGTGCCATGGGATTTCGTGGAACGGTACTTCGGTGGTTCTGCAGCTTCCTGAAGGGGCGATCCTTCTCAGTGTCGGCCGGGGAGGCCAGGTCCCGTAAGGTCTCCACACACTGCGGCACCCCCAAGGGGTCGGGACTCAGCCCCCCCTTATACAATGCCCTGATGTCCGATTTCCCCAGCCCTGCCGACACATCCGTGCTGATTTATGCGGACGACATCTCCTTGGTATGTGCGGCAGACACCCTTCCGGAAGCCCAGGCCCGTCTTCAGGCTGCTATTGACGACTTGCTCCATTGGGCCTCAGAATGGGGATTACGGTTGAATACGCAGAAGAGCGCCGTAATGTGTTTTACTCAGAAAACTCGTCTTCCTGGCTTACCGAGGGTGTACATGGGGGGCAGTCTGTTACCGTATCGCACTAGCCATGTGTTCCTGGGCCTCCGGTTGAATGGACTGATCCTCACCTGGGGGGCCCATATTGATTATCTACGTGAGTCTTGCATGAAGCGACTGAACCTCATGAAGTGCATTGCACTCATGCACTTTTGCTGAAATGGATGGAGAGCTATTTAACAGATAGGGAAATGAGGACCAACATTAGAGGAACTTACTCATCGTGGCGGAAAGTTGAGAGTGGTGTGCCGCAGGGATCTGTGTTGGCACCTCTCATGTTCCTTATGTACGTGAATGACCTGCCGATAGGCATAAACTCCTACATGTCAATGTTTGCAGATGACGTAAAAATTATGAGACAAATAACAAATAAAAGTAGTTGTGAGGAGCTGCAAGGGGATTTAGATAAAATATACGAATGGAGCACGAAGCGGAAAATGAAATTTAATATAAGTAAATGCCATGTGTTAAATATGGGAAGAAGTGTGAATAGACCAACTTGGGAGTACAGGATGGGAGATAATATAATTAGCAAGGCCGAAAAAGAAACGGATTTAGGGTTGATTATACAAGATAATTTGTCGCCAGAGAAACATATTAACAAGCTCTTTAGCGGAATGTATGCAATGGCCGGGAATATGAAAGTTGCTCTGAACTACTTGGATGAGACCATGGTAGCGAAAATTATGAAGAGTATGATTAGACCAAGATTGGAGTATGCAGCAGTGGTGTGGTCCCCGCATCTAAAGAAGCATATTCACAAGTTAGAAAGAATCCAGAGAGCAGTTACTAGATTGGTTCCAAGTCTCAGAGAACTGCCATATGAAGGGAGGCTAGACAAATTAAATCTACTGAGTCTAAAAGAGAGGAGAGAGAGGGGAGACATGATAATGATGTACAAATGCACCCGGGAGCTGGAGAGGCTGGATAGGGAGGATATATTAATTATGGATACAGGAATAACTAGAGGCCACAGCTACAAAGTAAAAAGACCTACCTGCAAGAACGATATCAGGAAGTTTAGCTTCCCCTATAGATGTATTGACAAATGGAATGGGCTGGAGGAGGAGGTGGTAGGGGCAAGGAATATCCATATTTTCAAGAAAAAATTGGATAAAAAGTAGACTGAGAGACGGGACAACACGAGCTTAGCTCAACTCCTGTAAACTACAATTAGGTAAATACAATTAGGTACATACACACCAAGTGGGGTGCTTCTCGTGACGCCCTGCTTCAGTTTTATGAGGTTTTTATCCGGAGCAAGTTGAAATATGGATGTGTAGTACAGTATATGGGTCAGCCTCGGACACAGTGTTGGCGCGATTGAATCCCATCCATAATGCGGCTCTTCGCATAGCGCTGGGGGCACTCAGCTCGTCCCCCGTAGTTTCCCTGGAGGCGGAATCAGGGATCCTGCCCATGGTCTGGAGCCGGGCGATGGCTGACTGCAGTTGGATGTCCAGAGTAGCACGCATGCCTGAGGCCCATCCTCTGGTCAGATTATTGAGGTCGTCAGGGGTGGGGCTGGCCTCCCCGCTCTGGCCAGTAAAGCGCCGGTGCCCGTTCCTGGTTCGTGAACTCAAGACTTACAGCCTTCTCGGAATTGCCCCTCCGAGCCCGATGCCGGTACCTTCTGTCTCCCCAGTGCCGCCCTGGGTTTGTCTCTCTGGGTTGGTACGCCACACATTCCATCGCAGCTTTAAGAAGTCAGAGTGTGCGGTCATGGCACAGGGGTGCTTTCGGGAGCTGTCAGCCACACGCTACATTGGATTCTCCCCTGTCTTCACCGATGGATCCTTCATCCCCCCGGCTTCTTCGACAGCTGCAGTCTACTACGAGGAGCTCGCACTGTGCCACACTTGGCGGCTCTCCGGGCATCATCACATCCTGACAGCAGAGCTTTTTGCCATATACAGTATAAAGCCCTTCTCTTCATTAGCGTCCACTTGTCCAGTCAGCAGGTGGTCGTCTACTCTGACTCCCAGTCTTCTCTTCGCCTGCTGCAGTCTCATTGCCCTGCGTCGCATGCCTCCCTCGTCTTTAAGATACAGTCGCTGCTTCTTCACCTCTCCCACTCACCATGGCCTGTGCATTTACCAGAGGTGGGCGCGCTCCGCGCTCATCAGACATAAGGTAATGCGGCAGCGCTCACGCGCTCCTTTTGTCAGCAGACCCGATGCGCTTCCCGCTCTGCGCTCCTGCGCTCCGCGCTCCCAAAAATAGGTACAGTCAGGACCCCCAATACACGGTTCCACAATTCGCGAAAACCCTAATACACGAGTTACCCCTCGAAAATAACATTAATTAATTAAGCATTAATTATGCGAGGTGGTACCACAATACACGAATCGAGAGCTAAGAAGGGGCCAAATCCGCTATTCCCGCTTGATACCCGAGCACGTCTACGTTTCGCGAGGCCCAGGAGTAGCTCTGAAAAAAGAAGAAGACGGGCATACGCCTGCCTTCCCTCCCGCTTACCCTCCCTCCCTCCCTCCCACAGTCCCGCTCAAGCGCTCATAGCCGTGCGGAGTGACCAAACGTTTGTAGTGCCTGCCACTTTTTTCGCCATGCCACGCCAATATAAGAAGATAACACACAAAATGAAGGTGGAATTGTTGTTTCGCAAGAAAAGAGGAGAAGGAAACTGTGCAATAGGCTTGTCAGAGTAAACTGTTCGTACGATTTGGTTAGGGAGGGAGAAGTTTGAGAAAATCGTGAAGTCCTACGGTCCTAGTCCTAGTCCTAGCCTATCTACTACTAATTTTAAGGATAGTTTCATATTTTTATTCATTGTTCTTCTTATATATAAGATATAGACTGTACTGTAGAGCCAAAAATGTCGAAAATAGGGCCAAAAATTTCGAAAATAGGCCATAATTGAGAGATGTCACCCAATCTAATTATTCCCATTTAAAGTTAGTTCCACAATACCCGAATTCACAATACGCGATGCCTCCTGTCACCCTTATTCTCGCGAATTGGGGGTCCTGACTGTACTTGTATATAAAAAAAAAAAAAAAAAAAAAAAAACAGCTTCTAGAAGTTATTTAATTATTTACCTTTGTCCTTTGTCTTTCACTTCACTAAATTCCAAGAATTCAAAACATTCAAAAAACCTCAAGTCATGGTGTCTTTCTGAAGTTTAACTGTTTAAGTTTCTCACTTTCTCAGTTTCTGTTATTCTTTATGTCATATCAATGAATCAAATGTCAATGATATGATATGATTGATATCATTGCAAATGTCAATGATATGATATGATTGATATCATTGTGAGTTTGTGACATTGTGACTGTCCATTGATATCTATGATATGACATAAAGAATTACAGAAACTGTCCAAACTGAGAAACTAGGTCCGAAACTGCCAGGTCCGAACGTATATAATTTATAATAATTATATATATATACGGCCGGGACTAGGGTCTTGTCAGATGTCAGTTGTCACGCCCAGTGCCAGGTCCGTATATAATTATATACTGACTCGCCGAAAAAAAATTGTAGCAGCGAAACGACTGCACCTATGGCTTTCATATTTTTAGTTTTTTACCACATGTACCTTACCCTTCTGCATACCCACCACGGCACCACCACTACCCCAAACCCCTCCTCCCACCCACTCGCTGACTATCGGTCGCCTCACAAGGAAAAAAACCCAAAAATCTGTGGCGGCGAACGATTGCACCAATCGGTTCCATATTTGTGTGACAAGTGCCTTACCCTTATGCCTTTCCTCCACCACACCTCCAACTTCCTCCCACAACCCACTTCCAGCGTATCCGTACGAAGATAAGGAAAACAAATAAAATCTGTGGTGGCGAAACTACCTTACCAATCGGCTTCATATTTGTAACACGAGTCAATTACGCTTCTACCTTCCCCCCAAACCACCCTCCCACCCATACATTCAAGTAACATTCCGATAGTATCGATACCATAAAATGATAAAAGTCTCTGAAGTCTATAGTGTCTTTTGACTATCAGACAGTCAGACAGGCTCGGGTAACACCGTACGAACGGTACGATGACTGTACACGATAATAACGTACTTGTACCTGTTGTTGACAGGAAAAATCGCCTCCGGAGCGCCAGAAAGGAGCGCGAATTTCTAGCTGCGCTCCCCGCCTGCACTCCGATTTCAGAATTTTGCCGCTCCTCGCTCCGCGCTCCTCTATATTGGTAATGCGCACCAGATCGCAGATCGCAGAGTGCCAAATGGCGCGCACCTGCCCACCTCTGGCATTTACAATGGATTCCGTCTCACTGCGGGATCAGGGGGAACCACATAGCGGACAGGGGCGCGGCCACGGCTCACTCATTGACATCCTGTGAGAGTTTGGACGCTGATCTACGGTCCCATCAGACGGTGGTTCGTCGGGCATGTATGGATCGATGGAACGCCACCCTCCGATGTTCGTTACCAGCCACTACCCTCGGCACATATCGGGTAGACTCATCTCCCCAACCCTGGGCGAGAAACAAGCTCCGCAGTCTGGACGTGACCCTGGTCAGGCTACGCATCGGCTATACCACGCTCTCTGGCCACCTCCGGCGGTTGGGTATCCTGGGTAGTGATGCATGCCGGTGGTGTGGTCAGCCGGAGACTATTGAGCACTATGTGTTGAGATGTCCTCGCTTCTACATGGAGCGGTCTATCCTCGCAGGCCGCCTTCGCCTCCTCGGCATCACCTCGCTCTCCCTGCCAACGATCCTCGGAGGCCGGGGGGTCCCTGCGGAGATGAGACGTGCCGTGATTCTCCGCTTCTGCAGCTTCCTCACAGCGACTGGGCGCCTGACGCGCTTGTAGTCGATGGCCTCTCCGCGCCTACGAAGGAAGGGCTGGAGCGGGCGCGGTGACGTGCTCGAGTGGCCCTGTAACTCCAACAACAACATCGATAATAAGCAGATTTACCAGCTATAATATGGTTGTACTATATCTATAAATACATAAAACCCAATTAAACATACCTTTTAGCTATCAGAAACCTAAATTATTATTGCATTTCTATTTACTATCGATGTCTACAGCTCCAACTTCCTTATAGAATGAAACTCGCAAGTGGTCAATTGTATTCTCTATTTGTAGTATACGGTATATATGGGATTTGAGCCAAAGCTCGTGTTGTCCTGTGTCTCTCTCTACATTATCCAATTTTATTTTAAAAGTGTGGATATTTCTTACTCCCACCACCTCCCCCTGTATGTATATACTCAGGCACATACCCCATGGGGACGTTTTTCTACCAAAATTTTTTACAAATTATGCTAGAAGGGGGATCTAATGTTTTTTTATTAAGTTTGATGGAGGAAACTAGATATATAATAAATACATGAACAAAATTGACCAAACAGTGAACCATCTCCCCAAAAAGCATGAATTGAACTACTGTATGTACCGGTATATTTTGTTATGAATGTCTACAGAAAAGGGAATAGGCCTCTCGTTGTTGTTGTTGTCGTTCCCTAAGCTGCCTTGCCGAACAGCCCCGAGTATAGGCCTCTCGTTTGACACCCTGTTGAACTGAACATATTACCTTAAGTCTCTCGGCGCTTAGACGAGGCTTCACCAATTGCTTCCTGAAGATCTGTGAGACAATCGCTTCATTGAGGTTGTCCGATGATGATGATAACGACGGCTCTTGATCTCTGGCGAGGAGGAGGGTGTCGCACAACTTCTCGACGGCCTTTATCCCGAGCCCGTCCATGGCCAGGATCTCGGACAATGACTGGTAGCTCTCCACATCCTCTTTACTCTGCTCCAGCTGTTTTATAATCCGCTTGGAGATCCGCAGGGTGGATAGTTCTGGAGTGGATATGTTCTTAAGGGTGTGGAGGAGGTATGACTGGTCCTCTGGGGTGTAAGGTAGTCTGTAGGTTGTCAGGTCATATCGGCGGCTGTTTGGTGGAGCGGCATCATCACTTCTCAGGGAGGTACCGGTACAATACGCTGCGGCACACTGAAAAATTATGAAATATTATAAATGACATTCATCACTTAAAGGGGGTCCTATACTATAAAATGACCTGCCTTAGCTGCCTACCAATTACTTAGACTTTCCCTTTATTTCTGTGTCATTCAGAAACTCACCATTAGGCTTAGGCTAGGTAACTTAGGTTTAGATAGGCCTAATGATCATATTATTATTATTCAGACATAACAAAATAATTCTTAAACACTATGCGGTAGGCTACCGTACTTTATACCGAGACGACCACAAATTTGTTCTCAATATTTAAAGGCTAGGCTATTATAAAATAAGGATGTTACAAAGATCATATAAAAATCTTCCAACCACCAGAAATGCATTTTAAGTGCACTATATAAAGAATTGTAAAAACACTCTCCCTATTCAACGTATTGACAGAGGTAAAACTCTTATTAAGCCCCTTACTAGCAAAATAATGCTGATTTCAATAAATTATTTCTTACAGTTTCTTACAGTAGATCCTCTGGAAAAAGGTAAACTAGGCCTGTGTATCCAGCTCAGTACCAGTACTTGCACTGCTGCGGTCGTTCACAGTGTTGGCTGCGGTGGTAGCAGACGCAACATTTTTACTATTCTGTATTTTTGCTTTATAATCAAACTTCAAATCTTGTCTTCCCCATGCTTTATCAAGATTACTTTCAAACTCCCTTATTGATTCGGAATCGACTACATACTGGGGCAGTGCGTTCCACTCATTTACCACTATCACAAAATGAGTTCTTTGCCTTCTCAAGCCTATTTCTTTCTTTGTAAATTTTCTTTGAGTGGCCTCTCGTTCTTGTTCCCTCCCGTAAGTTATGGAGGGGGAGGGGGGGGGGGGGGGAGAGTGCCACGCGCATCAACCCATCCTGTATCCCAAGGTAAAAAATTATTGTTTTAGCCTGTACTGTATATATAGGCCTAGGCCTATAAAAAAAAATTTATCTGAAAATTACGTAGGCTACATCTGAGTGATTTAAGAACGTTGGATAAAGGGAAGTTTGGGGAAAAAACATTTTCGGGGGATTGTAACTAATTTTAACCTGTATAGCCTAGGCTAGCTAGGTTAATGATAAAAACAACCTCCCCCCCCCATAAAAAGAAGAAAAAAAAAAATATAAAATTGGTAGTCGGCGAGGTAGGCTAATATAGGGAAGGATATAGTGTCCGGGCTTACGGTTGTCATGTTTACATCGGTCCTTTGCCCCTCAACTTTCTCTTCATAATTGCTGAGGGGCACAGGGTCCTGGATGGGGCTTTGGTTTCCCGGGCGTTTCCGCACCCTCCTCAGCTCCCCGCCATGGAGTGGCTTCGGTCACCCAGGCTTTATTGTGGACGGCGGGGGGGGGTTCTGTGGGGGCGCTCGGTTATGGCCTTGGCCTTGCTCGGGGCCTTGGGGCTGTTCGGCCAGGCAGCTTGGGGAACAACAACAACATCGGTCGTGCACACGCTGCGCAGTTAGGCTAGCCTATGTTCCTGTCTAATTGTTGTCATTTGCCCCCTGCTGGCAATATAGCCTAGCTGCCTAGGCTAGGCCTATATGACGATGATAATAAGTCATGGATGGTTGAGGCCCCCCCCCCCCCCCACCCACGGCAGTCAAAATAGACGGGAACATGATCGCGAGCGTTCACGTAGACAACGTAGTGTAAACAAAGAGGGCGAGATATACAGTACACCCGAATAGGGCTAGCCTACCCCAAACAGGCTAAACCAAAATATTTACTCTGAAGTTAGCGGCGTCAGCGAGAATGTTCCGATGCACCGCTTGGCCCCAAAGATGCGGAAACATGACTTAGCCTAGCCTAGCCTATATAAATAATTAATCATAGCCTAGGCCTATTGTCATATCTGATATCAATACACTTTGACTCATCTAGGCCAAGTAAAACACACTCTAAATTATACAACTATGTTAATAAATAAATAACATTAATGAATATCGTTATTAACGCCAATAACTATCAATGAAAATAGTGAAATATAAGATCTTTTTAGATTTTAGGCGAAAGCGAGGCGCTGGATTTCTCGATATCTAATCTCAAAATAAGTTAATATCATTGTTGTACTATATACATGAGATGATTGTATTTAGTAGCCAATCTTAGCAATGTTAGTATGCTCTTTACACCAATATATTAATCATAGGAACAATATCTTACCAATGAGCCTTTAATTGAATACGTCCTTAATTGAAGATAAGACTAAAATGTAAAGTTTGTTTACAAACTCAATAGTAGTTTCGGAACGCGTACCGCTTTTCATTTTGACGCGTCCGATCGTCTTGACACGTATCATTTTTCATGAAACGGTAAACAATATACTTTTTTCCTTTCATTACCCGTTTTTTTGTTTTTTTTGTATTTGATTTCAGCTACATTTAGACGATTTCATGACGCTCAGGAAGGGTATATGGTAGTTTAAAGGATTGACATAGTCTGCAGCCTTGTAATAGGTAGCCTATACGTCCTTCCTTCCTAAGCTGAATGGAATAGTTTGCCAGAATATAGTTGCCAGAATACAACAAAATAAAAGGTTGTCACCGGCTCAATACACTCACATACAGCTTAATTTTTGCATTAACAACTATACCTTGTTCATTATAGGTAGGCCAGAAATCCCCACCCCAACCTCTCATAACTCGAAATGTATTAGAGTAATCGAGCTAATATTTCTAACATTTGGGAAGAGCCAGCCAGGGAATAGGTGAGGAAACTTATAGTCCATTCGCTCTAGACGTTTTTGAGTTACAGAGGTTCGGGGTCACAATTTCTGGACTACCAATTTGAAACAGGGCATAGGTATTGTAATTTCAATGAGAGTACAGTACTGTAATATCCTTCAAGTACTTCTCAGTGCAACTACATAAACTATTCCGTTCCAAATTGGTAGGCCAGAAATCGTGAATATCGTAAATAGTTGTTTTTAAGATAAATATTAATAATTTACACGAGGACTTCAATATAAATTAAAAAGGTTACTGCTTTAAATAACATTTTCTACAATGATCTCATTTACAGAAAACTAATATTAATGGCTAACCATAGCATATTTGAGGTTCAAATCTCTTCCGATCTGGAATATATCGAGATCTTTTCTGAGCTAATTTAATTATATTTTTGAGTTTCTTCGCTAGACCTCCATCAAATAAATTTGTACATTTTTCACTAGAAAAATGTCCCGGCCGAATGCCGATGCCTTCTAAGATTAGAGGCTGATCGCTATTGCTCGCCAGGAGAAAATCGACACCTAAAGGGCACGAAAGGTCCTAATATTGGCAAAGAAATGGGGCAAAAGGCCTGAAAATCGTTAAACCAATGGGGCGAATGTCCTAAAATCTCATAACTATTGGGGCTAAACATGAGGAAGAAGGTCCCGAAAAAACAAGTGCCTCCTAAGTGTAACCGAATGAGGATTATGTTCCAACGAAGCCATCCATTTTGCCCTTTATTTTTGTTATCCAGGGTTCGAATCTGTTAGTGCAGATAGATATCTTAAATGGTCCCTCTATCATTTTTACTTAGCCTATAGGCTACCCACTACATCAACAGCAATACCACTTCACAATTCTTACTGCAATACTCACGATTAGAACATTTTCCGTGCAATAGAAACGAATCAAAGGAAAGTGTTGAACAAGAAAATGAATTCCCATAAGTACTTGAGAAATCGAGTAGGCCTATATATTCTTTTCCATGGCAAGCTAACCTATAGCTAGTCTATTCGCTGTGAGTAGGCGAGAAATCGTGACCTCTATCGATCCTATGTAACTCAAAAAACCACTAGAGTAATCTAGCTAATATTTCTACCATTTGGAAAGGGTCAGCCAGGGAATAGGTGTAGGAATTTACAGACCAATTGCTCTAGCCCTTTTTGATTACAGATAATATAGTTCATGATTTCTCGCCTACTTACAGCGAATAGACTATAGCCTATATATGTGAGTTGGGCTACTCAACTATACAACTCGCCCACCACTCACAATGCGTAGGATATGCGCTCACACAAATATTTGCAATCACATATAATATACACAGTAGGCTACCCATTATGTTTCCTAGTTATCCAGAATGTTGGGGCTTGTGCTGATGGGTAAAGTGACCACTTCCGAGTTTCGTTGTATAAGGACGCTAGAGCTGTACACATGAATCGATAGTTAGCAGATTTTAAAGGTAAAATGTGGTTGTACGTTTACTTGCAGAGGGCCGCTCTGGGGTGGCATTATATGCGGGGTGAAGACAAGATCTATAAGGCTATATATTGTTGCCTCTAGTTGGCTCGTTCACCCACTGGGTCAAAATTTATCACTTGCAAAGTGACAAGTCCATAAGACGCTTACCTTCAGCATCGGCAGGTCTTGTTTTCCAGTTCACCTGACAATTGGAGTCACCTAAGATCACACTGGACTTGCTGTCGATGAGAGAGAGAGAGAATTTCCCCTGTTTTTCGTTATATAGTGTTGGAAGATGGAAGGGTGCCGGTATGTTCTAGCAATAATTCAAGATGGTTTGACTTGTGAGGGGCAAGCACGAGAATACGCCATTTGTCATTGAGAGAGAGAGAGAGAGAGAGAGAGAGAGAGAGAGAGAGAGATAGAGATAGAGAGATACTGACTTAGTTTGGCCTTGTAGTACTTCTAAAGGGCTAATAAGAGTTGAAAAGCATAACTTTAACTAACACTCACTAGAAAATCTTCAAAATAACTGCGAAATCTTGATGGGAACTTTGCATCTTACCGTCAAATTCAATTGAAAAGAAAGAGACTTAGCCTATATACCTATACTGTCAATCACACACACACACTCATAAATACATACACAGTTAAGAACATAAGAAAATGGGAGTCTACAGAAAGCCGATCGACCCACACATGGCAGATCCCTGTCTAATCACAATATAATTATGTAGGCTACTATAAATATACCTATGCTCTCATTTAACCCCTTCAGTACCGGTTACGTCTTTTTACATATATTCTAGCTATATTTATACAATTTTGTGCAGCAGTTGAAGAAGAATCTGTGGTAGTAAAAAGGGTTAAGTGAGATAGTTCGAAGCCTGGTAATTGCTAATAGTAGCTAAAATAAAAATAAAAGACGTTACCAGTGCAGAAGGGGTTAATACAAACACACACACATAAACACTCACTCTCTCTCATAAATACAGCCCGTCCATCATAATTTAATATGTACTGTACCATAAATATAGCCTACCTGTCTCGAGTCGACCACCCCCAATAAAAATAAATAAATAAATAGATATGTTCCAGAGTATATTGATAGAATAGATAAATAGGCTATACCTATACTGTCAACTAACACACCCACACACTCTCTCTCACACACACATACACACTCTCTCACACCCACACATACACGATCTCTCACACACACACACACACATATAAACGCTCTCACACACACATACACGCTCTCTCACACACACACATACGCGCTCTCTCTCACACACACACATTCTCTCACACTATCCATTTCTACACATCTACACCCGAATGTCTTGCTCAACCTGTGAATACTACTAATACTACTACAGTACTACTATACCTTTATATATAGTATATCCTCTCACACACACTCATATACAAGCTCTCTCTCTCACAATATCAATTTCTACACATCTACACCCCAATATCTTCTTGTTCAACCTGAGAATATGAAACCTTTATTTTTTTTTTATTTATTCTATGTTTTTTACCATATGTCCTTAGGTATGTGTGTGTGTATGTAAATGTCCTAGGCTGTGTGTGTGTGAGTATGTATGTATGTATGTGTGTGAGTTTGTGTGTGTGCTCTTTTAGTTTATACACGCACATACACTCACACACACACCCATCGTCCCTGTCTATATGTGTTTGTCTGTCTACTTTTTATATCAACTAATATTAATGAAACTTTGTCATTATCTTCATTTGGTACCAGAACAGAAACTATTAACTTTTGCCCCACCCCCAATGACTCACCCCTTCGAGATAATTTTGTAAATTTTTCGGTAGAAATACCTTCTAAATTACAGGGGTCTTGGGGGTATATTTTTACCTTGATGGAAGAAACTATCAACCAAAAATACAATAAACATGTAATACAAAATTATACAATAAATATAATAAAAACAAACAATAAATATAATAAAAATACAATGAAAAATATAATAGTAAATATATGAATGGTGTATTTCAGAGATGGTGGCTGATTGTTTTGGTGGTGGTTGAAGTGGCAGCAGGGGAGGGGATCGTTGGAGAAAGGAAATATCTGCAAAAGACTGGTATCCTGTTTACTGGTATACTGGCTTACTCCTTTATGGTAGGTGGTGGTTAGTTGTGGTAGTAGTGGTGATAATAATGGTGGTGGTCGTGGTGGTGATGGTGATGGTATTGGTAGTGGTATAACCCATAGGAAAACACGCTTCCCAGAGAAACCCAAGTCACACTTGTATACTTCAGGTCCGGCCACCACTCGTCATTACAAGATTACAAACACAGAATAGATCGAACTCACGACCCTTTTTGTCCCCGCTATCAACATAGAACACTTACAGTAATACTCCACTACCCAACACTTGCACAACACAGACATAACTTCAGCATCACTTCACTCAGAGATCTCTGGACCCACTCGGGGGAGGTAGTGGACTACCTGGTCGCCGCAGGATTCTCATAAAAGAGAACCTTGGGGATACAACAAGAATCTGAATACAATCGTCCAATAATAGCCAGAAAACAAAAAATAAATGGGTAATCGGATCTTGAAATGATAGACATTGTGTGCCTCTTCCACACACAGGTTAAGACAGCGGTGCAGTGTGGAGCGATGTGTGGAGCTACATCCTGTCCAGGGTTTAGTCTGGAACCTACCACCTACCACCTCCACCTCCACGTGTTCAGTCTTCTCCTCCATCACCGCCTACACTAGCAGCAGTGCCTCCATCTCGTACTACGGTAACTACACTTCCCCTTTACACCAACATAACCTATCACCTCCACCTTCACATGTTGTCTTCTCATCCATCACCGCCTTCTCTAGAAGTGCCTCCGTCGTCTCTTACTTCGGTAACTACACTCGATAAAATCAAGAGTATAAATAAGGTGTGAAAAAGTTGTGCAAGATCATTGTGTAATATTGATTGTGAAGTTGACCTTTCTTTATATAATATTAGATAAGTTTATTACTATCAATGATTTGTATGTATAGTATGCAAAGATGAGCTCGTCTTGAATAACTGGCTTAAGAGTGTGAACTTTGGTAATAAGTTGCTAGAGATGGCGGAAAAGTTTTGCTACCTGGGAGATACCATCTCTGCCGGTGGGGGGGCTAAGGCCACTACTATTGCCAGAATTAGATGTGGCTGCAGAAAGTTAAAAGAACTGCTGCCAATTCTAACCACAAGAAGATTCCGTTTCCCCATAAAGGGAAAGGTGTACGTTTCATGTAATAGAAGCGCAATGACCTATGGTTAAAGAACGTGGCCCTTTAAAGTGGATGATATCAGCAAAATGAAATGTAACAAGATGATAATGGTGAGATGGATGTGTGGGGCAAAAATGCAAGATAAGATATCTCGAAGGGGGATCTTTGCGGTATTTTATAAGGCTTGATAGAGGTCTCGGGATCAAACTAAAAACCTCCCTACCACTCCTATTTGTTTCAGATAAAGTGTCCGGGCCAGCGTTCTTCGTGTACCAAGGGAGAGCGGTGCTGGCCTACCCCAAAGATGCTGTAGCCCTCACCTGGGATGCCGCTCAGTCATGGTGCACCGACCAGGGAGGCCAGGTAACATCTATATAATACCATAATAACAATGGTGATGGGCTGGTCTATCAGTGAGAGTTAAGCGTTCTCTGCCATGCCCATAGCTTACTCTGACTGTTCCTTTACTTATATATTTTCTAGATCTCAAGTGACGGCATCTCTTCTGTGGATTGACCTCCCTACTGCCAACCTAGAGGTTGGCAGACTGGGAGCCAAAACGTCACATTTTTCCTTTGCCCCTCAACTTTCCCTTCATAATTGTTGAGGGGCACAAGGTCTTGGGTGGGGCTTCGGTGTCCCGGGCGTTTCTGCACCCTTATAAGCTCCTCGCCTGGGAGCGGCTTCGGCCACCTGGGAATTCTTAGTGGTAAAGCAGGGAGGGTTCTGTGGGGGCGCTCGGTTATGGCCTTGGCCTTGCTCGGGACCTTGGGGCTGTTCGGTCAGACAACAACAACACCCACTAAATATGTCTCCCTTGCATGTTCCCAGATCTTCGTACCAAAGAGTGCCGAGGACTTTAGGAGCTTGGGTTTTGGTTTTGGCTGGTCCTAGAATGCATCTCCATTTACCCTAATAATTCCAGAGATTGCTATAGGATCTTTCTATTTAAGATTGGATTTTCAGGAACGTAACCCAATCGTATATCGAGGGAGACCTGTAATGGTTTTGAGATAAATAGAAGATAAGAAGGCACCGACGGTTCCACAGCTGCTGTTGTGGACGGCAACCTGGGGTACTGTATAATCCTGTGTAGCGGGGAGACATGTAGGGCCTACTTGTATTTCAATAATTTGGTAATGTTAAAATATATTTTACATTTTACATTCATAAATAGTCCACTAATATATTATATTGTTAAGTTAGGTTAGGTTAAAGATATTGTTCAATGTTTCTTAGTAAATAGGCATCTGAAAAACAGTTCTCCCCGCTACACAAGATCTTACTAAACCTGGTCATCATGCGGTTTTTGATGATGCAGTTTTTACCACCGTGCACTCCCTGCTCAAGAGCTGGGCTAGGGTGGATGCCCTGATGATCAGTGACTTCAGTGAACAGTTGCCATAGATTGCTAGACCGCATCGTCCACCAACAGCACTGTCGCTTGCCAATAGCACACTGGCTGGCCCAAGACTCCAACCATCAACCTTACGGTTTGCAGGCGAGTGCTTTACCAAGCACGCTACAGCCTGTGGCCGTAATTAGTCAGAAGTAAATATATATAACTGAAACTTATACAGTATAGTCTTATTATAATTCTGCTAACTATTCAAGTGGGCATAGCACTGGACTATAACTTTAATTTGCAATATAATTAATAAAGATTTTCTTGCCAGGTGCCATGAATAGCTCCGTGATAACCTGGGTGTCTGCATTGGAGCTTAACGCCAACAGGGATTCTTATGACTGTCTGACGGCCCACCTCAGCGGCACCAACCTGGAGGCCCATATGCTGACCTGTACTAATGTAGTGGACGGGGTGGTCTGTCAGTTCTAAATCCGGTATCACACAAGGGCATTTATAGTCAACATTTTTGGAGTATAAACATGAGGGAGGAGGAGGTTCAAATAAAAATCCCTTAATTAAGTAAAAATCTCTCCTTAACCCCTTCAGCATGACGACACCTTTTTAACTTTGCTTTTGGCTAAAGCAAGACAATTTTCTGTAGTTTAAAGGATCTATGTTATTCAGAGGGTATTATGGAGATCGTATTTACCCTTTTGAGTTCTAGAGGTAGATTATATGTTGAAGGAAATCATCTAATGGTAACAGTTTAAGAAGGATCTATGTTATTCAGAGAGATTATTGAGATCATATTTACCCCTTTGAGTTCTAGAGGTACGGTAGATTGTAAGTTAAAGATTTTTTTTTTAATTGTAACAGTTTAAGAAGGATCAATGTTATTCAGGGGGTTTATTGAGATTGTATTTACCCCTCTGAGTTCTAGAGGTAGATTATAAGTTTAACGAAAAGCATCTAATGGTAACCAGAATATGATGAAAATAAAAGTTGCATTACACACTATGTTATTTAATTTCCTACCTGTCACATATATTTCCCAGGCTAAGGGGGGTGACCTGCTTGTTTTATCTTTTTTCTCTTTCTTTGGCTTGTATCCATTTGGCCCCATTCAGCCTACTGTTCCGACCCCGCTAAATAAGGGTTAAAAGATGTTTATTTCCATCCAGGTGTCGATTTCTTCCTGGTGAGCCTTAGCGAGCCAGCATTGTATGGAGAAATTGTATGGAGTGAATATGTCTTGTATTGATGTACAGTAGGGTCTCACATAAAACGAGTATATGGTCGATAAACGAGGGCGTTTTATGCGATTTCGTTTTATGTGAACACAGCATTTTGGTGGCCCAATATCATCAATGTTCACTGGAAGCGTAAATTTCCGTCAGGAGCGTACGATATTTCATAAGTTTTGTACGATATTTCGGCGTTCTATATGAAAGCGTACGATATTTCGTACGTTTTGTACGATATTTCGGCGCTCTATATGAAAACTCCTCGGATTTGCCCCACTTTGGCGGCGGACTCGTTTTATGTGATCACATTCGTTCTGATCGAAAATAAAATATTAATATTTTAGGTCGGTCGTTTTAATCGACTCGTTTTATGCGAACACGTTTTATGCGGGACCCTACTGTATATACTCAGGCACATACCCCATAGCTGGGGGTGGCCGACAGAACCCAAACAGAAACAACATTTAAAGTTCCAATTCTTAGGGTCCGGGACCACTTTCACGTTCCCTCGCCCCTTTTAGTGAATACCTACAAATTATTATTACTATTAGATGTATGTCTACCCACTATTTGCCTTAGAATACGACCGGGCGGCGAATATTTAAGTATTTTTTACCACCCAAATGCTTTCCCCACTTATTTTATCGCTCTTCAAGGTTCATATATTCATCATATATGTAAAATAAAAGCACATTGACAAAAAATTAATGCTTTATATCATAAATATAAAAAATTCTGTCAGAATTCAAGGCTAGAAATTCACATATAACTACCCTAGCCCCTAATGAAAATTTGTGTTTTAAAGGTTAACCCAGCACAGGCTATATTATAGTTACTTCATCATGCTCCTAAACAGTCCACCTCTTCCAAGTTCTGGGAGACAATGTGGTCGTGCCCTCTGAAGTGGAATGACCCACGGAACTTGCCCCCCTTGAGGAACACCGGGTACCACAGGACGTCATCCGGCCACATGTCCGGGTATGGGATCTTGTCCAGGGGGAACCACACAGGGCGCATCTCTGGGGGTTAAATAATAATAATAATAATAATAATAATAATAATAATAATAATAATAATAATAATAATAACAATAATAACAATAATAATAATAATAATAATACTACTACTACTACTACTACTACTACTACTACTACTACTAATAATAATAATAATAAAAATGATACAGTACAGTAATAATCTATTTTCTATATATTTACTCAGGCCCATTCCCCACTTTTTCTATTTTTTTTTTTTTTTCTAGGGGTGGCCGACTCGAGACAGAGCGTCATTTTTCAAGATAAAATAATAATAATAATAATAATAATAATAATAATAATAATAATAACACAGTACAGGTCTCCCTCACTATCTGGTACCTGTACACTGATTTATGATATACTGTAATTAGATTTTTTTTAGGTTTGGGTTTGGGTTTTGGCAGGTCCGAGAACGCATCCCCATTTACAGTACCCCATTAATTTAGTGTTCCCTATACCATTTACAGTACCCCATTAATTTAGTGTTCCCTATACCATTTACAGTACCCCATTAATTTAGTGTTCCCTATACCATTTACAGTACCCCATTAATTTAGTGTTCCCTATACCATTTACAGTACCCCATTAATTTAGTGTTCCCTATACCATTTACAGTACCCCATTAATTTAGTGTTCCCTATACCATTTACAGTACCCCATTAATTTAGTGTTCCCTATACCATTTACAGTACCCCATTAATTTAGTGTTCCCTATACCATTTACAGTACCCCATTAATTTAGTGTTCCCTATACCATTTACAGTACCCCATTAATTTAGTGTTCCCTATTCCATTTACAGTACCCCATTAATTTAGTGTTCCCTATACCATTTACAGTACCCCATTAATTTAGTGTTCCCTATTCCATTTACAGTACCCCATTAATTTAGTGTTCCCTATTCCATTTACAGTACCCCATTAATTTAGTGTTCCCTATTCCATTTACAGTACCCCATTAATTTAGTGTTCCCTATACCATTTTTCTATTTAAGATCGGGTTTTCAGGAACGTTACTCAATCGTAAATCAAGGGAGACCTGTTTTAATAATACAGTAACCAAGAAAATTAACATGAAATTGGATTGTTTTGGCCATTTCATCACTTCCATAGACATTATTTGAACTCTAAACCATAATTTTATCTTTACATATACAATAATACAGACTACAAATAATAGACTTGGCTTTCATATGACATTCTGAAACCATCTCCCTAACTACTATAAGTCTGTTTGTTCCCAGCTGATGGTAAATTGACCACTTGCCAGTTTCGTTCTATAAGGAAGTTGGAGCTGTAGACATCGATATTTAGCAGAATTACTAGCTATAAAAATGGTCATAGTGCATTCACAAAATACATAAACCAAATTCATTGATTCAACATACCTTTTATCCATCAAAACCTTACCTTATTATTGTACTTCTATGTTTTATAAATGTTTATGGCTCCAACTTCCTTATAGAATGAAACTCGCAAGTGGTAAATTGCTATCTCGCTACCCTGATTACTCGGCTATTGCCAAGATTTTGTAGCGGAATATGTTGCTAATTATGAAAACTTGGCAATAATATGACACAGAGACATGACATTATTCTATTATTCCATTATGAATCAAGAAATCAGATGATAAGGGATTCAATTTACCATCAGCTGGAAAAAAACAGACTACTGTATAGTTATGGGCGTTTAGAAGTGCGGCCGTTTTGACTCCTTACGTACCGTCCGACTCTGAGGGTGTGCCAGTATAGGTCGTAGCAGTAAAGACGTGGACATGCATTAGGGTGGTGTCTCCCTCGAAGGTAAACTCTAGCTCCCCGACTCTCTCCAGCACCCCGGGTCCAACCTTCAGCCCAGACTCCTCCTCCAACTCTCTGTGGGAAAAACAAAAAGTTATTATTATTTTTTTTAATGTACCTAGGCTAGCCTAATCCTTGAAAAAAAAAAATAATAAATATATAGCTTACTAGGAGGGGTACCCGGCGTTGCCCGGGTTTAAATTTGGTAAGATTAGAAGTAGTGGGCGTACCACTACCAACATACAGCATAACTCATCTATAAAACATTAACCTAACCAAACAAGCTAACCTTTTTAACCTAACCTAGTATTCATGTAGTACTAGGTTAGGTTAGGTTAGGTTAATGTTTTATAGATGATTTATGCTGTATGTCGGTAGTGGTACGCCCACTACTCCTAATCTTACCTTAAATTCTACTACCATAATCACCATCATCAATCACTACTACCACAATCATCACAATACTTCTACTACCATAATCACCGGCCTCGACCTCCCTGTGCCTCATTAAACGGCGACCTCGATTTCGGCCGCTAAATGACCTCCGATTTTGGATCTGACCTCATCCTACCCCCATTTTGGGGGGCTGCGAACAACTTTCGTTCCATACACCTTTTCGATCGGAGGCCTCCTTCTGCCCCAAACGGCATCTTTTTTCGTATTTATTTCGCTCCCGTATACTACATTAGTTCTTCCGAAAATTTTATTAAACAAAAGTGTCTCTGATTTCCACTAAACTCGCCTAAAACCATCTCCAAAGCCTGGGCTTTCCAACGGTGCCCCACACTCCCACCTGGCACCAAAACTGTGGGAGGAGTTTAGTAACAAAGGTCAGGTAACTGGCAAACAGACAGACAAACATTGACCTTTATTTAGGCTATTAAGATATATATTATTCACTCTTATGCCTTCCATTTTTGCACCTTAAAAAGGTATAATCCTGTGTAGCGGGAGGACCTGTACATATATCTCAATGATTTGCTAATGTTACAATATATTTTTACATTTTACATTCATAAATACAGTACAGTAGTCCACTAATATACTAGGTTAGGTTAGGTTAGGTTTTTAGTTAGGTTAGATGAAAGATATTGTGGCAAGAATGTAGGGTAAGATTAGGAGTAGTGGGCGTACCAATATTGACAGGACACATACGGGCGCACTATTTCGAGTTTTCACTAGTGTTTTCCATTATTATTCTTTGTTACAAGTGTCGGTAGGATTAGGAGTAGTGGGCGTACCACTATTGACAGGACACATACTGGCGCACTATTTCGAGTTTTCACAAGCATTTCCCATTAATTTTCTTTGTTACAAGTGGGTTTTGCCTTCACATTATTGTTTGCCTCACCTCGGTAGGTGATCAGGGTTATTTAAATACGCCCGCCACTCATAGTGGGCGTGACGTCACGATACTCATTCCTTTCAGCCAATCACAGACGCTTTCTCGACTGTGGATGTGTTCGGATACACACGACCCCCACGTTTTTTTTTATCCATAGTTTTTCAACCCCTCTCTTTCCCTGATATATTTCATGCCCTCCCCACCTATCGGGGTAAATATTTTAATACTGTTTAGGCAAACGACATAATGTGAAGTTAAAAGACACTTGTAACAAAGAATAATAATGGAAAACACTAGTGAAAACTCCAAATAGTGCGCCCGTATCTGTCCTGTCAGGCTGTCAATAGTGGTATGCCCACTACTCCTAATCTTACCGACACAGTAAGATTAGGAGTAGTGGGCATACCGCCCGTCTTGTTTACACTACGCGGATGCTCACCATCAAGTTCCCGTCTATTTGACTGCCTTTGGATACAAAAATACATTACCCTAACCAAACAACCTATCCTAACCTAACCTAGGCCTAGTATTATATATTTATAAGTATTTATTTTATTATAAGTATTTATATATGATTTATGTTGTGTGTTGGTAGAGGTACACCCGGTAACTACATCCATCCCGATATTGTTCAATGTTTCTTAGTAGGCTAAATAGGCATCTGAAAAACAGTTCTACCCGCTACACAGGATCTTACCCTTAAAAACTAGGGTAAGAGTTGTCTTAGCGGGCGTACCGTCCGTTGTTTACATACAGTTACAATCATGACAATAAGTCATGAGGGGTGACTCGGTGAGGGCCCTAGGGCCCGGAGGGGGCAAAGCGGCCAAAGCCCCTTTCAGCCCATTATTGTATCCCACAGCTAGGTGTTGGGTAAATCACCCTACCAGGTGAGTAAACCAGCGGGCTGGCGGCCGGCCCTAGGATACAATAATCGGTTCAAGGCTTGAGGGGAACTTTGGCGCTTTGCCCCCCTCAGTGACCTCACCCCCCATGACTAGCCTAATTATCATCATCATATATATTACCAGCGGCAGCAGGGGAACATAACAGTAATGGTTGACTGATTTAGCCTAGTGTACCTTACACAAGAGTTAGCCGAGTTTCAAAAGAAATTCAGGAGTCCAAATAATAAAGTAGCCTACTGGGCGAACAAGGGCAAGAATGTAGAGTTGAAGAGTTCGGGCGTAGGCTATCACCCGCCTTGTTTACACTACTGTACGCGGAGCGTCGGACGATTGCGATCATGTTCCCGTCTAGTTTGACTGCCGTTGGATACAATAATAGCCTAGGCTTGCCGCTTAGGCTATGTTGAACCGCCCAATGACATATTGTCATCATCATATACAGTATAGGGCTAGGCTATTGGCAGCAGGGGGCAAATATCCAAAACAATCTCCGTCAAAATAGAGGCGAACTTAACCGCGACGATCGACCTAGGCCTATGTAAACATGACGACCATACGCCGTAACCGTCGTAACGCCCGGACACTACATCCTTCCCCGAACAACTTCTGTGAATTACCTAGCAGCTCCTTGGATGGGTGTCTCTCCAGCCTCCACTTTACCACCAAAACCATTCCATCTTCCCGCACCAAATCCTCTCTTCTTATACCCCAGCAGCACCTTATCCCCCTCCCTGATCACTACCAGGGAGAACAGTTTCCTTATATACCCGTTCATTACTATACTATATACGTCCTTTGGACCTTTTGGTCCAATCCCCAGACTCCAGAAAATAGACTACAGGATTTAAATATCTTGATTTAAATGCCACCCCTGTTTTTTTTTTTACTTTTGCCGGGAAATGGATCTGCTGATTGCCTTCTGATGATGAGCTGGCTGAAAGTTGTTCGATATTGGACTTTGGACTTTGGACATTCGGAAATGATGATGATGTTGAGGGATAGCCTTAAGTATCGGCCCCTCGTTGGTCTTCTTACACCTTCCCCAGTTTTCTTTCTTCACTGTAGGCCCTAGATGTATTATTTCTTCATCTTCTTACTGGGGTCCTTATTTTCTATAAATTTACATGTTTTCCAAAATATATTGTCACATTTTGTTTTTCTTTTTCTTTTTTTCTAGTATTAGAACTTTTCTTGTTACACTTTTCTTACTTTCTTTTAAATTGTTTATAAATTTTTAAGACACTTTAGCTCTCCTAATTTTTCCTGTGTTCTTAATTTTCTGTTCTTTCGTCAAGTTCTTTTATCCTATTTTCTCTCCTTTTCCAACATCTATGTAAGTATTGTTTTATCTCTTCGTTTCCTTCTTTCTTGAATAGTAACTCTCCTATAAGTTTTTCAGTGTCTTGGATATATTATATTCTTGCCAGTTTTTGGCGGGGTGGCTCGCTACGGGTTCGGGAAAGATTCGGGTGAACATTCGATAATAGCCTATTCAAGGACACTACATCTGCCCTATTGGAAACAATTTATTAGGGAAAATAGGGACCAATAGACTCGCCATATTTTTTTCCCCGCAGCATCCACCTTCACCGCAGTGGAATCACCTTCCACTGCGGATCCCCAAGCTAAAGCCAAAATATCTACGAAAGGTGAAGAGGAATGAAGCGATAACTTACGCGACTTCTTCTTCTTTAGAACCCGCCCGCAGACCGTGCAGATCCACAGGGCTGACCTTTGTATCGGTACTGGCTCAGAAACGTTAGTAGGAGGGAAAGTTTAGAGTAGAAGGATAGTTTAAGAGACAGTTTTGTTTGTTTGTATAAACTCCCCCCTCACTTCCTCCCCCCTCCTCCTCACCTCCGCTCCCCCCCCCCCCCCCCCCCCCCCCCCACTCCCTCACCCACTTCTCTTCCTCCACATTTTCTCCAATATCCTCTTCATCATCTCCATGTCTTGTGTTTCCATCTCCTGTGTTAACCCCAATAGCGCCCCCACCCCTCTATCTTCCCTCTGCTTAATCTCCTCCCACCCCCTCTCCCCAACTCTATTCCTCATGTACCTCTCCAACTCCTCATTATATTTTGTACATTCAGTTACTATGTGTTCTACATCCTCCACTATTGGGTCCCCTCCCATTTCACATTGACTGCAGTGCGGTCCCACTCCATTCCATCTCCTTGTTCTCTCATTCGTTTCTAGCAATCCTGTTCTTGCTTTAAATAGGAGTTTCGATCCCCATCCCCCATCATAGTACAGTTCTCTAGCTGGTTTTTCCTTCTCTCTATAATATGCCAGCGTAGCTTTATTTTCTACCCCCTCCCTCCATTTTCTTCTCCCCTCCTTTATCTGATATCTACTGATATCTACGAAAGGTGAAGAGGAATAAAGCGATAACTTACGCGACTGGTACTTCATTATTGTTGTGGGTTGTCTGTTTCTACAGGAGCTGGCTGTTCACGGGAGGGTCGGCGAGAGACAATTTTCTTCTCTCACTTAACGTTACTGGGACCAATACTGGGACCAATATAGCAGATTATACTGTAAGTACAAACAGTTTTACTGTAGCCTACATTGGGTAGGATAATATTGCTGCCATTGATTCAACTGGTTAGGCCTAGCCTATTTTACTTTAGTAAGGAGTGTTACGAGTGTAGCCTAATAGGCCTAGCCGCCTAGGCTACCTAATAAATATTAATATTACAGACCTAGGCTAGGCTTGCCGGTACTAGGCCTGCCGGTACTAGGCCTAAATTCCTAATTACCGAAACTACCACTAATTTTGGCAAGAATGTAGTTAGGCCCTAGCCTACCGGGTGTACCGCGGCTCCGCCCGTCTTGTTCACACTACGCGGTCGTTCACCATCATGTTCCTGTCTATTTTGACTGCCTTTGGATACAAAAATACATTACCCTAACCAAACAACCTAACCTAACCTAACCTAGTATTATAGATGGTATAATCCTGTGTAGCGGGATGGGAGGACCTGTACATATAGGCCTATCTATCTCAATAATTTGGTAGCCTAATGTTACAATATATTTTAACGACATTTTACATTCATAAATAGCCTAGGGCCTAGTCCACTAATATACTAGGGTTTAATTCGGAAAAACTAAATAAGATGGTCACCAATTTTCCCATGGATTTTTTTATTTTTCCCTGTTAGCCTAGTTTTCATCAATATATAGTGTTTGGAAATAATTGCAACCCTCGGCGAAACCGTTTTCCCCATTATACAACGATCTTAAGACACGCCGCCCGATAGTGGGGAGGGCTATGAAGTACAGGGAAAATGAGGGGTTAAATGCGTAAAACGGCGATTAGCCTAAAACGTATTTTAGCAAAACTTGGCTCGGGTTTTAAGGTATTTCTAAGGCCTAAAACCCAATATTTCGAAAACCCGAGCCAAGTTTTGGCCAAAGCTGGCTCGGATTTTGAGAGTTTGTAGACAACAGAATGACAGTAACCTCATTTAGAAATTTGGCTCAGGTTTCCCGAAATTGCAAAGGCATAAAACCCGAATTTTGGAAAACCCGAGCCAATTGGCAAAACTTGGCTCGGATTTTGCGAGTTTTAAGAGTAAACAAATTACAGTAACCTAATTTAGAATTTTGGCTCATGTTTCCCTAAATTGCAAACCCCAAAAAGCATAATTTTGGAAAACCCGAGCCAATTTTTGGCAAAACTTGGATCGTATTTTGAGAATCGAAAAAGACTAACTACATGTCGGAAATCGGCTTATGATTTCCCTAATTGCAAAGCCATATAACCAGATTTATCGAAAACTTACACTTATTTAAATCATAAATATCCAGTAACATAGACCTAGTACATTGGATACAAGCCTAATCCACACCTAACGCCTACAATGTGTCCGTAGTACCTAGTAGGCCTACGTGGGATACAATATGGCGGTTGGGCCGGCGCCCATTTAGTAGCCTACAGGTATTCGGCCGTATCTGTAAATACGAATGCGAGGAACTTCGAGCGAATTCCTGATCGAGCGGATGCACAATCCAATCTAATTAACCTAACCTAACTTAACTTAACCTAACCTAACCTAACCTAACCTAACCTAACCTAACTTAACCTAACCTAACTTAACCTAACCTAACCTAACCTAACCTAACCTAACCTAACTTAACCTAACCTAAATGCGCCTCCGCTCGAATATGAATTCGCTCGAAGTGTCCAGATACCGTAAATACTACCGCAACTACGAATCTTGTTTCTGAAACCTAGTATATTAACCTAACCAAACAACCCAACCTAACGACAGAGATGGGCAGGTGGAGTGGACTAAAAAGCTGGTGGACAGACCTCGGGAGACAGGTGAAAATAGCGTGTGTACGAATCGGTGCCGTCTATAGGAAGGTATTGACAACCATGTTTCGACAAAATTCCATTTTAGTACCATATATTTTTATTAGGTTTTACCGAGGCTTAAAACACATTTTCATATTATGTTTAGAGCATATAAAATCCATATGTGTGTTCAAATATTGCAAAATAATTGGTGACCAACTTATTTAGTTATACTTTTAATTCTAGTTTCGCTTTCACAGCATAGGCCTACTCATAAATTTCTATGGCTACTTTAGAGTTGTCATATACCATACTTAATTCCTATAGCCTATATGTCCAAAGCGGCGGAAATGCATTATAAGGAATTAGGCCTATACCTACTGTAAAACAAAAATAATATTTTCTCCCCATATGCGGCACCATAGCTATTACATAATACTAGGTTAGGTTAGGTAAGGTTGTTAGGTTAGGCTAATGTCGTTAATGTAGTTTAGTATCATTATATTACGTCTTTTACCCAGCAATTTCCCTGATCTTCATAGTTGGTCGGGAAGCTATGCCTTTACAACGGCGCCTCCCTTTTGTCGCTGTGTACGTGAAACTAGAATTTTACCTATACTGTACTAGGTTAGGTTAGCCTATGTTAGGTTTTGGTTAGGCTAGGTGGTATTTATCAAGGAAACCGGCCACAAATTTTCCTGGAAATTTGGAAGTCACCCATTAAATGAACATAACCGATAGGCCTACATCATATTAATTATTAATATATGTTTCAACTTTCAGAAAAAACGTTTTCAATTACTTTGAAAAAGTTAATATTTACCTCCTGTTATCCACAGCCAAAACTGAAAATTGCGGAGTAAATACCGTAAACTTCATTCAATTTTTTTTTTGGCGACCGTCAACCTTTTATTAATTACATACCAAACCAGCGGGGGTGTGGGGGCGGCAGCCCCCACCTAATATACTAGGTTAGGTTAGGTAAGGTTGTTAGGTTAGGCTAGGCTAATATTACCCCTTATTTTCGTCTTTTACCCCTCAATTTCCCTGTACTTCATAGCTGTCCCCACTATCGGGGGCCGTATCTTAAGATTGTTGGATATAATGGGGAAAACGGTTTTTCCGAAAGTTTAAACATATATTAATATGATGTATAGCCTAGGGGATGTTCAAGCGGCTCGCTTGGTGTAGTGACTAGCGTCTCGGACTTCCACCCAGAAGGCCCGGGTTCGCGCCCACGCTCGGCGCATTAAATTTTTTTCACAAGCACTGAGTCGTTACCATCCCTCATGAGCAAAGGGATGGGATAGTAGTACAGGACCCCAATGGAAATACGCCTAATCGGCCTTATTGAGCTATCCTTAGCTAGCTTAGCATGCGCTAGCTTTAAGAACATAAGAAAATGGGAGTCTGCAGAAAGCCGATTGGCCTAAGCAAGGCAGATCCCTGTCCCACACAACCCCAATTACAAAGCCCAATTATAGGCTCAACACTCTAATACCCTGAGGATTATCTTGCCAAAACGGTTAGAGATTAACGCAGGATTACGGGGGTCTGCAGAGCGCTGATTGGCCCAACCCTGCTGATCCCCCTTCACACCCAACCCTTCTCGTCCATATGCTTATCCAATTTTATCTTAAAGCTCCCTATCGTTTTTAATCCCACTATAGCACCTGGTAGTCCATTCCACCCATCTACAACTCTGTTACCAAACCAATATTTGCCTATATCTTTTCTGAAACGAAATTTATCTAATTTGAAACCATTGGTACGAGTTCTTTCGCTATCACTGAGCTTTAGTACATTTGTCATGTCCCCTTTGTTAATCCCACTAACCCACTTGAACACCTCTATCATATCCCCTCTAACTCTGCGTCTCTCTAACGAATGTAAGCCTAATTTCTTCAACCTTTCTTTATACGGAAGATTTCTAATATTATGGATCATTTTTGTCATTCTACGTTGTACTCTCTCCAATGAATCTATGTCCATTCTGTAATAAGGACACCAAAATTGAACAGCATAATCCATATGGGGTCTCACTAATGACAAGTAAAGTTTTAAGATAACATCAGCAGTTCTGTTACTCACACTCCTAGAGATGAACCCGAGAATCCTGTTTGCCTTGTTTCGAACACTTATACACTGTTGTCTAGGCTTCAAATCATTGCTAACAAACACACCTAGATCTTTCTCACAATTCGAGTTTCTAATTCCACATTAGCTAGTTTATATTTAACATTTGTATGCATCTTCCCTATCTTTAATACCTTGCATTTGTCAATGTTAAACTTCATCTGCCAATTTACTGACCATTCGTGTAAGGTATCTAGATCCCTTTGGAGGCACTCTATATCTCTATCTGAATCAATTGTTCTCCCCATTTTGGTATCGTCTGCAAATTTACTTATCCTACTAGTTATACCTAAATCAAGGTCATTTATGTATATAACAAACAACAGAGGACCTAATACAGATCCCTGGGGGACACCACTTTTGACTGCTCCCCATTCTGACTTCGTACCATTTATGCTGACTCTCTGCTTCCTACCAATTAGCCATGACCTAATCCATCCCAACAACGCCCCACCTATTCCATGCGCCTCAACCTTTCTCATCAATCTCTCATGGGGGACTCTGTCGAAAGCTTTACTGAAATCTAAATATATTATATCATATGACTTGTCATTATCTACTGCTTCATATACCTCTGAGAAAAAACTAAGCAAATTAGTAAGGCAAGAACGTCCCTGAGTGAATCCATGCTGAGAAGAATTTATTAAATTAAATGTATCTAAGTGGTTTCTAATTTTACTAGCAATAATTGACTCTAGTAGCTTTCCTATGATTGATGTAAGACTAATGGGACGGTAATTGAATGCTATTGATTTGTCACCTTTTTTGAAGATCGGAACTACGTTTGCAAGCTTCCAAGCTTCTGGAACTATACCTGTCTCCAATGACTTGTTAAATAAAAATGTTAATGGGTAACTTAACTCATCCCTACATTCTTTTAATACTCTAGCATATACCTCATCAGGACCAGGCGATTTATGAGGTTTCAGTCTGTCAATTTCCTTAAGCACATCATTTCTACTTATAGTAACCGTACTTAACCTATTTTCTATACTATCGCTATATACCTTACGGACTTCTGGAAACTGTGCCAAATTTTCATTAGTGAAAACGGAAAGAAATTGACTATTTAATGTACTGCACATTTCTAAATCATTTTCTGTCATTTCTCCTATCGAAGTTTTAAGGGGACCAATTACATCTCTAACCTTGGATTTATATAGTTGGTAAAAAGCTTTAGGATTATTTTTTGAGTCATTGGCAACCTTGATTTCATAATTTCTTTTTTCTTTCCTAATATCCTTTTTTACCTGTCTTGATAGATTCTGATAGTAAGCAAGTAGGTGAATTTCGCCTTTCCTAATTTTTCTATATATTCCTCTCTTTTGTCCTAGAAGATCTAATAGTCTATTATTCATCCATTTGGGTTGGTTCTGTGTTGATCTAAATTTTCTTTTGGGGATGTATTTATTTTGTGCATTGAATACTGACTTGATAAAATTATCGTATGTATCTACCAAGGTTGACGTCTTTTCCTGACTTAAGATGACAGGTGCCTGAGAAGGGGTACACTCATTTGGACACCTGGATCGACTTAATTTTTTGACCATAGGGTCGGCTAATAGGGCTCTTCTTAACCCACCATAATTGGCTTTTCTAAAGTCAGGTATTAATGTTGTATTCTCTCTGGTATTACCTTTCCATTGTATATTAAAATACACAGAATTGTGGTCACTATTTCCTAGGTGGTCCCCTATCTCTACATTATTTACCATATGTTCATTGTTACTGAAAACTAAATCGAGAATATTATTACCTCTAGTCGGCGTATCTATGAATTGAAATAAAAAACTATCTTGTACTACCTCTATAAACTCCTCAGAATCAGAGTCTCCTATTTGATGCTGCCAATTTAAGAACTATTATTATTATTATTATTATTATTCGATGGGTGACTTCCAAATTTCCAGGAAAATTCGTTCAATGTTTCTTAGTAAATAGGCATTGGAAAACAGTTCCTCCCGCTACACAGGATCTGGTAAATCTACAGTTATACTAGCCTACCCCTCCCCCCTTCAAAACACGCCTTTTAGCGTGTTTTTGGATGGTTCAGCAGACGCGGAAACTGGAAAAAAACTTATTTTGATCAAAATTTATCACCAACCAGATACGAGTTTTTCAGGTAATTTGTTGTTGTTTTTTATTTTTTATTTGATATACAGTGTTGTTTAATACCGAGGACCGTCGCATTTTAGTATTTTTAACATTAGCCTAACCTAACCTAACCGAAAACTAACCTGTCTCCGCCACGGTCTAAAAACCCAGCTCACGTTCCCTGTTTAAGGGTGCGTGACGGTCTAAACCCAGCTCACGTTCCCTGTTTATGGGTTCGCGAAGGTTTGTAATACTTTAATATATCTATTTCAAGTCAAATATACATTTCCGCGCATCATCAAACCATACTAAGTCTACTACTAATAATATTAACCCATTTGTACCAACAGAATAGCGACAAAATAGGGGTAGTACAACTGTAGATTTATCCAGGATCTTCCCTTATAGATTTATAATTATTTATAGATGATTTATGTTGTATGTCGGTAGTGGTACACCCGGTAACTACATCCATCCCCTAATTTTCTATCAATATTTGAAGGCTATTATAGAATGAGGATCTTGCAAAGATCATATTAAAATTTGGTTCAACCACCAGAAACGCAGCATGCATCTTATGTGCACTGTAAAAAAAATCTCCCTATTGACGGTGGTAAAACTCTTATTAAGCCCCTTACTGGCAAAATAGATGCTGATAATTTCAATAAGTCAGGGGGGGGGGGGGCAGTGAGGTAACCCATCCTGTATCCCAAGGCAATTTCTTTTTATTTTACTCTGAAAATGACATAGCCTAGGCTATAGCCTATCTGAGTGTATTAGCCTAAGATTCTTAGATAATGGGGAAAACAAAAATTCTGGGGATTGTAGCTAATTTCGGTACTTAGCCTAGCCTATTACCGAAACTACCAGTACCACTAATTATTTCTGGATTTTTTTATTTTAATACCACAAAATTTCAGAGTGTTTTTTTAATTGTATTGGGTGACTGGACGACTCGGCCCATGGGACAACTCGGCTCGGACAGCTCAGCCCACTTTTGGACAACTCGGCCCATTATTTGAGACAGCTCGGCCCCATGTTTTGCTATGGCATTTTGACGAGACCAGTCAGGATATAGGATGGGGAGAGCTAAGTGGATGGTGTATGGCGTGTGTGTAATGTGGGCAAAATTTTCGTTTATTGTATAATTATGTCATAGGCTAGTTCTCTCGTCTCTCTATTCATAATGTGTAGGTTAGGTTAGGTTGATTACGAGTTGTCTCTTAATTAAAACGGGGCCGAGCTGTCCCGTGGGCCGAGTAGTCTAGCATTCATTGTATTGTGTTCATTTGCATCAATATATAGGCCCATAGGGTTTGTAATTAATTAGAAATCTCTGAAAAATCTATTTTCCCTATTTTCGATCGATTTTGAGACACTCTCCCCGATAGTGGGGAGGGCTATGATTTGAAGAAATTAAACTAACCTAATAACAGATTAACTTGCTCATGTAGTAATGTACACCCTATGTGGTGGATTGTGTTCTTTTATTTAATAATTTTAATTTTAGTAAGCGTTGTTTCCACATAGCGATTTTGATAATTTAATTTGACTTTATGTTGTCCTTGTCCCAATTTTGGTTTGTTTAGTTTTCAAGTTTTACATTTTAACCTTACCTAACCTATTCTAGTATTATGGGTGGAGGCTGCCGCCCCCACACCCCCGCTGCTTGGGTACTAATCCCTTAGTAAAAAAAAAAAAATTTGGCTGTCGATAATAGGAAGACGAAAGAATAGTCGATGAAGTCTATGGTGTTTACTCTGCAATCTTCAGCTTTGATTGTACGTTGTTAACAGGAAAGTAATGTATTGACAACCTTGTTACAAAAATTACATTTTAGTAGCATACTATATTGGGTGGATGGGACTCGTTAGCCTTGGTCGGCAACTCATCTAGGGGAGACAACCTTATTCAAATCCGGGTGGATGGGACTCGTCAGCCTTGGTTGGCAACCTGTCTAGGGGAGTAAACCTGATACAAATCCGTACTGCTTACCTAAGGGTAAGGCAGGTTAGTGGATGGATTAGCCGAACACCACTAGAAAAATAGTGCTAACAAGATACACAGAGGGCCTCTGAGTCGGACAGATCCTAAATTGAGTGGTCAATCCTGTAAGTCCTTCACTAAACTGGCTCGGGTTGTCCCTCTCACAGGAAATAGGTCCGTTTGGGGGCATTCTGTGTATGGCCACCCTCGTAAGGGGAGTAAGGCGTCCGGCAATAGATAGATAGATAGATAGACTTTATATTAGGTTTTTCCTCCCCCCCCCCTCCTCCTCTTACTTCCTCCCCCTCCTCCTCTTACTTCCTCCCCCTCCTCCTCTTACTTCCTCCCCCTCCTCCTCTTACTTCCTCCCCCTCCTCCTTACTTCCTCCCCCTCCTCCTTACTTCCTCCCTTTCCTCCCCCCTCCTACCTACTTCCTCCCCCTCCTCCTCTTACTTCCTCCCCCTCCTCCTCTTACTTCCTCCCCCTCCTCCTCTTACTTCTTCCTCCTCCTCCTTCTCTTACTCCCTCCTCCTCCTCCTCTTACTCCCTCCTCCTCCTCCTCTTACTCCCTCCTCCTCCTCCTCTTACTACCTCCTCCTCCTCCTTTTCCTACTTCCTCCTCCTCTTACTCCCTCCTCCTCCTCCTCCTCCTACTTCCTCCTCCTCCTCCTCCTCTTACTTCCTCCTCCTCCTCCTCCTTTTACTCCCTCCTCCTCTTACTCCCTCCTCCTCTTACTCCCTCCTCCTCCTCCTCTTACTCCCTCCTCCTCCTCCTCTTACTCCCTCCTCCTCCTCCTCTTACTCCCTCCTCCTCCTCCTCCTCCTCTTACTCCCTCCTCCTCCTCCTCTTACTCCCTCCTCCTCCTCCTCCCTCCTCCTCATCCTCTTACTCCCTCCTCCTCTTACTCCCTCCTCCTCCTCCTCTTACTCCCTCCTCCTCCTCCTTCTCCCTCCCTCCTCCTCTTACTCCCACCTCCTCCTCCTCTTACTCCCACCTCCTCCTCCTCTTACTCCCACCTCCTCCTCCTCTTACTCCCACCTCCTCCTCCTCTTACTACTCCCTCCTCCTCCTCTTACTCCCTCTTCCTCCTCCTCTTACTCCCTCTTCCTCCTCCTCTTACTCCCTCTTCCTCCTCCTCTTACTCCCTCCTCCTCCTCCTCCTCTTACTCCCTCTTCCTCCTCCTCTTACTCCCTCTTCCTCCTCCTCTTACTCCCTCCTCCTCCTCTTACTTCCTCCTCCTCCTCTTACTTCCTCCTCCTCCCCCCCCCCCCCCCCCACACACACATACACCAATGCCCTTCCTTTGCCCTACAGTATAAACTTTCACTATATGCATGCGACATACCCTCTAACAGGAAACACACGCACATACACACACACACGCACACATACGTGCGGTTGTGTGTTTATCGGTACATATCAATTTGGTGCATGCTTACGAGTACATTTTTCGATGTTTAAACCTAAATTACACTAACCTAACTTAACTTAACTTAACTTAACTTAACTTAACTTAACTTAACTTAACTTAACTTAACTTAACTTAACTTAACTTAACTTAACTTAACTTAACTTAACTTAACTTAACTTAACTTAACTTAACTTAACTTAACTTAACTTAACTTAACCTAACTTACCTAACCTAACCGAAAACACTCCATTTCAACGTATTTTAAAGAGGTGTGTACCGATTAACTGTCGCCCCAAACCTCATGTACCTGTAAACCTACAAATATCCAGAGATTTGTACCAATAAACACACAACCGCTCGTCCACACACACACACACACACACACATATTAGTTACACATTAACACACGTACACATTCATTCATTCATATTCACAATCACAACACACATGCAATTCATATTAACTAGCCTGTACACAATGACACACACATGGAATACAAGAAGGCCACACACACACACACACTACACAATACACACACCATATACATACAAAACACACACACACACACACACACACACACACACACACACACACACACACACACACACACACACACACACACCTTCCCGGAACCCCATTATACAGTTATTTCCAGCAGTCTCCAGCTAATAAGACTCCGGGTTTTGGTTCAGTGTGTTACAGGTGGTCAGAAGGGAAGGTTTTGTTGCTTCGTCTCTCCTGTCTGGTGAGTGGGGGTGGGAATCAGTGTACAGATATATGGCCTACTTTTACATGGTTACGGTACTTGGCTGCTTAACCCATTCAGCACGATGACGCAATCTATATCTATCTATTTACTCAGGCCCAATCCCCACTTTACCTTATTTTATTATTATTATTATTATTATTTTTGTTTGGGGGGGGGGGGGGACCGACTCAAGACAGAGCAAGAACAGGGACAACACAAAACAACGAACACACAAAAACAAAGCACAAATTCACACACATCTATTTTTATATTTATCAGATTCTGGTTACTATTAGACGACGGTGTTGTGAGTTGGGCGTTATAATTAGGGATGGGCGTGATAGGGATCTGCCTTGTGTGGGTCAATCGGCTTTCTGCAGACTCCCATGTTCTTATTATATTATTTAGCTTATAATCTTCCTATAGGACTCAAAGGGGTAAATATGATCTTAATACACCCTCTGAATAACATGGGTCCTTCTTAAACTGAATAATATCTTGATAATAGTAGGCAGAATACAGTTAAAAGGACGGCAGCGGTACAGAAGGGGTTAACCCATTCAGTACCGGTGACGTCCTTTTAATTATATTCTGGCTACTATTAGACGATTAGGCCTACTCACGTGTATATGTGAGCTCCCAAACCGATTAATAACCCTAAGTATTTATATGTAGTACCGTATGTGTGTAGTAATATGTATGTATGCGTGTATTTATATGTAGTAAGTGTGTGTTTATATTATACCCGAGAACCAGTGCAATATATACTGATATATATATATATATATATATATATATATATATATATATATAGGCTATCACTAGAGTATGATAGGAAGCCTTGGCCTTGAGGAGACTTCTTGTATCCCAAAGGAAGGAAATACATCTTTAGTTCCACCTACTTGTGTGTGAGAGAGAGAGAGAGGGGGGGGGGGGAGAAAGAGAGAGAGTGTGAGTGAGTGAGTGACTTACTTTATATGTAACTAGATCACTAGAGTATGTTTGGTGGCCCCAATGATGAGACTTGTACCCTAAAGGAAGGAAGGACATGTGTGTGTGTGTGTATGTATGTATCATGTCTGTTCTTGTGCGTATGTATAAGGTGTGTGTGCGTGTAGGGAATGTGTATGTGTGTGTAGGGGATGTGTATGTTTGTGTATAAGGTGTGTGTGTAGGGGATGTGTATGTTTGTGTATAAGGTGTGTGTGTAGGGGATGTGTATAAGGTGTGTGTGTGTAAATGTGTATAAGCCTACAGTATATAAGATGTGTGTGTGTGTGTGTGTAGGGGTTGTGTATATGTGTGTATGTAGGGGATGTGTATGTGTGTGTGTGTGTGTAGGGGTTGTGTATATGTGTGTATGTAGGGGATGTGTATGTGTGTGTATAAGGTGTGTGTGTAGGGGATGTGTATGTTTGTGTATAAGGTGTGTGTGTAGGGGATGTGTATGTTTGTGTGTGTGTGTGTAGGGGTTGTGTATGTAGGGGATGTGTATGTGTGTGTATAAGGTGTGTGTGTAGGGGATGTGTATAAGGTGTGTGTGTGTGTAGGGTATGTGTATGTGTGTTTATAAGGTGTGTGTGTGTGTAGGGGATGTGTGTGTATCAGGTGTGTGTGTGTGTAGAGGATGTGTATAAGGTGTGTTTTTGTGTAGGGGATGTGTGTGTATCAGGTGTGTGTGTATCAGGTGTGTGTGTGTGTGTAGGGGATGTGTATAAGGTGTGTGTGTGTGTATCAGGTGTGTGTGTGTGTGTAGGGTATGTGTATGTGTGTGTATAAGGTGTGTGTGTGTTTAGGGGATGTGTGTGTGTGTATGTAGGGGATATGTATGCGTGTGTGTGTAGGGGATGTGTACAAGGTGTGTGTGTGTGTGTGTAGGGTATGTGTATGTGTGTGTGTGTGTGTGTGTAGGGAATATGTATGTGTGTGTATTAGGTTTGTGTGTGTGTGTGTAGGGGATATCTACCGTATGTGTGTGTGTATAAGGTGTGTGTGTGTATCAGGTTTGTGTGTGTGTGTGTGTGTGTGTGGAGGGGATATGTATATGTATGCCATATGTATAGTGTCCTTGTGCGTATATATGACTGTGTAAGCTCTGTGTCTGTGAGTAAGAGGAGGGGGGGGGGTTACAGTGTGTTGTTGTTCATGTGGTTTGTGTGTATGTGGTTATATGAGTCCCTGTGTGTATGTGTGTGGTTATGTGCGTCCCTGTGTGTGTTTGTGTATGTTGTTTTTTTTTTTTTTTTTTTTAAAGAGACAATGAACGGAGGAAGGAAAAACACAGATAAAACAAAAAGGTCCATGTGCCTAAAGGCATCCTCCATTCATAAAATGTTTGTAACAACTGGATTTAAACATTTGTAGATTGTAAGTTTGTGGAAAGCAATTCGAGGGAAGTGAATTCCAAAGAGTAGTAGCTCTGGGGATAAATGAATTCTGATAAGCAGAAGTTCTGCATTGTGGAGGAGAAAGTGTAAATTCATGGGAGCTCTCAGCTGCCCTAGTTCTACGCGGAAAGATGTGGAGAGGCGGCACAATTGAAGCAAGTTCCTCGGAACAATTGCTGTGAAAATATCTGTAGAATAATGCAAGGGATGCAACGTTTCTTCGTATGGCTAATGTAGGAAGGTCCTGTGTGATTGCAGGGTTATTGATTAATCTAATAGCTTTATTTTGAATTTTGTCCAACTGCCTCAATGCAACCACTCCACTTGCACCCCACAGAGGTGAACAGTAATCCATCTGAGAGCGCACATGACTTTTATATATTACGGCCAACTGCTCGTCAGTGAAAAATTCTCGAACTCTGTACAGGAGTCCCAGTTTTTTAGAGGCATTCTTAGCAATGCTTCTAACATAATGTGTCCAGCTCAAGTTAGTAGTTAATGTTACACCGAGAATGTCAATACTAGGGGAAGTGGGAATATTTACATAATTAAAAAATATATGGGAGTCAGTGAGATTCTGTCGGTTAGAAAATTGAATGTACTTGGTTTTCTGTGCATTAAAGGAAACTAGATTCTCTTGTCCCCATTCATTAATTCTAGAAAGGTCCTGGTTCAGAGAAATTGCAGTGTTTATTTTTGAATTTATAAGATCGGGTTGGGTGAAAGAATTGGTAAATGTGAAGGAACTGTGGAGTGTTGAGTCATCTGCGTAGGAATGTATTGGATGTGGTTGTGTGTGTCCCTGTGTGTGTTTGTGTATGTGGTTGTGTGTGTTTGTGTATGTGGTTGTGTGTCTACGTCCATGTGTGTGTATGTGGTTATGTCCGTCCATGTGGTTATGTCCGTCCATGTGTGACCGTATATACAGCTATGTGAACCATATGCCAGTGTGGTTTAACTGTAATGCTAGCTCCGTTCCATTGGCCATGTGATTGTTTTATCCAACTGTACACATTTAGCTTGAAGGGGGTCTGGGGGTCATTATTTAGCTTGAAGGGGGTCTGGGAGGGTAATATTTAGCTTTGAAGTTTTATTGTATATTTTTTTCTCCAACATAGGCATAGGCTGAGAGCCTGTTCATTAAACCGTTCTACATTGAACGGAGAAGCCTGTGAGGTCTCGTTCCAGTCTAGGGGGTGAGATATGTGAAGCACTTTTTGCTGCAACCAGCCCCTGCCATTATGCCGTTGCAGGATGCATGGGGCTTAGTTGCACTCTCACGGCCCGAAGCGTCACCATCTTTGAAGCTGCCTCGCTCCAGTTCTTCACTGTCTCACCTCCCAGACTCGACCCTCACTCTCAGAACGCCACTAAGTATCGTGAAATTAGCTGCTAACGGATACAATTTATCGTCAACTGAAAAGAAACGGAGTATAGTGTACCCTTTGTATGTTTTTTTTTATGTTTATAGTCTCTAATGTCTGTCTATGTTTCTTTTATGGCCAGGATTCCAGTATGCCCGGGTACAAGAGCAGCGAGGGAAGGGGTTGTTGGCCTCAGGATGTGGGTATTCTGGCGCTGGAGGTCTACTTCCCCTCGCAGTATGTGGATCAGACCAAGCTGGAGGTCTTTGATGGCGTCTCTCAGGTTAGTTCTTGTTCTTCTTCTTGTTTAACCCATTAAGCATGACAGCGTAATTTTAATCATATTCTTGTTACCAACAGACGATATGCTTTACCTTATGAACTACCTCTAGGACTCATATAGCCCACTGCCTAACATTGTTTGATTTCAGCCAGTTCTGGCTTAATGCCTACATGTATCTATCTCTATCTATCAATTGCCAGACGTCATGGTCCCGGAAGGGCTGTCCACGAATGAATTGAATAAATGCACCTCTGTTCCTCGTCAGTTGACGCCCCTTCTCCCATCCAACACCGCTTTTACTCCACCGCTTAACTCCATCCTTCCACCTAACTCTCGATCTGCCTCTCTCTCTCTGCCCTACATGCCATCTAATATATCCTTCTCTGTGATCTTCCAACAGGGTAAATATACAGTGGGTCTGGGACAGTCCAAGATGGGGTTCTGTTCAGACTGTGAGGACATCAACTCCCTCTGTCTCACTGCCCTCGCCAAGCTCATGGAGAGAACCGCTGTAGGTAAGTTAATGCCATGCAGGGTGTCAAAGTGGGGCAATTTTGTTTGAAAACTTGAATGAATATGAGAAGAATACAGAAAATTTATCATGAAACAGCATTGGTCTAATGTTACTACTGAACAGTATTATTCTTATTATTATACAGTATTATATATTTTTTCTGTTACCATAACCCTTTCCCCAGGTTACGAGAACGTAGGACGGCTGGAGGTTGGTACGGAGACCATCATCGACAAGTCCAAGAGTGTTAAGACAGTCTTGATGCAGTTGTTTGAGGAGAGTGGTAACACGGATGTAGAGGGTGTTGATACCACCAACGCCTGTTATGGTGGTACGGCCGCGCTCATCAATGCCGTCAACTGGATCGAGTCAAGTTCTTGGGATGGTTAGTTCAAGTTGTAATTTGAGAGAGAGAGAGAGAGAGAGAGAGTTAGTGTTAGTGTTAGTGTTAGTTAGTAGCGCCAATGAACTTGACAATAATCTGGACCCCTTAATTTCTTATAACTCAAAATTAATGAAAGCAATCGGGCTGACATTTCTATCCGTTAGGAAGAGTCCACCAGGAAATGGGTGTGGATATTTACAGTCAGTTTGCTCAAGGTCCTTTTGAGTTACAAAGAGGTCAGGGATTGAAATTTTTGACAATTTTGTTGGTGTTACCTATAGTTAGTTAGTTAGGTATTTCTTGGGATGGTTAGTACAAGCAGTGCAATACCCAGGGGAGGCCGCATAGGCATGTTGTTGTTGTTGTTCCCTAAGCTGCCTGGCCGAACAGCCCCGAGTCCCTGAGAAAGGCCATGGCCACGATCGGGCTTTCCCACAGAGCTCTCATTGAGTGTAGATTGTGTTGTTGGCGTAAGTGGTTGTGTGAAATGCAGTCTTCTATGATGTGTTTAATGGTATGGGGTGCTGTGTTACATCCCGGGCAGGCGTCGACAACGGAGTCATCCAGTCTCTTCTGATAGCTCAGCAGAGCTGGATGGTGTCCGCATCTCAGCCTGGCCAGGTTGACTCTATCCTCGCGAGGAAGGGAGGATTCGGAAGGATGGATTTCGGGAGGTTGTGCATGCAGCTGCGTGTTGTCTGTGAGTGAGTGGATGGATCGGTGAGAGATATGAGTATGGATGTGCTTTTGGAAGTTGGTTCGGGGTGGGCAGGGAGGGAGAGAGGACAATAATTGTGTGTGATACCGTGTGCTGGGTGTTGTTTTGATATTTCTTGGTGTCTGTGGGTGTGTTGCCATGTAGTTTAGTGGGTGGTCTTGGTTCGTAGAGGCTGCTCACAACCCTGCTCACAAGTTGGACAGGAGAACACGAATACATCCCTCAACTCACCATAAACAACACACCCCTAACACATACACACACACCCAAAATCCTAGGAGTAACATATGATACTCATATGACATTCAAACAGCACACCACAAACATTAAAAAGAAACTGACACCCAGACTTAACGCCCTCAGGTCACTTGCTCACACAAAATTTGGACACAACAAAGAAACTACCACCACAGTATATAAACAATACATAAGATCAGTGATGGAATACGCAAGCCCAGCCTGGGCTTCTAACCTAGCTGAAACACATCATAAGACCTTACAGACTATTCAAAACAAAGCCCTGAAGATCATTACAGGTTGCACAGCTACTTCACCCACAGATCACCTACATCAAGAAACCAAAATCCTCAAAGTCAAAGACCATCTGGACATGAGAGGCACTCAATTCCTGGCAGCAGCATAGGCATGTGATAAGGAGTTGCTGGAACTCCTGTTTAATTTTTCTGGGTTCCTTCACTGTTTATGTTTGTCTCACCTACACTGAGAGTAATCCAGCAAGCTCTCACAAACACCTTATTCATTTCACAAACACACAAAAATTAAAAAAGTTTTTAAATAGCGACTGTCACTATTTCAAATTTGAGGGAGACACTTGTTACAGGCAGCTTTGCCTTTTGTCACCTTCATACTGTACACGTTGATTTCAGAGAAAGAGAGAACAAGAACGAGAGAAACAAAATGAAGAGAGCGAGAAGGGAAACAGACAAAACGGAGAGACAGAGAGAGCGAGAGAGAAACAGAAACAAAGAGAGAAGAGAAAGGAAACAGAGAGAGAGACAAAGAGCTCCACCTTCCATTGTCCTTATAGAATGTTAAAGACGCTATTATTGTTGTCATGGTACCTATTCTGCCGTTGTTCGTTGGCAGTATTTTTATCACCCTAACAAAAACTCCTCAGTTGATTCAGCTGTGGGAAATTATATATTATTATTATAATTATTTTGCTGGAGTGACCTTGGTGATCCCTGGTCTCTGGGTTTTCTGGGATACTTAGAGGTGTGTGAATTTGTGTTTTATTATTTGTGTGTTCATTATTATTTTGTTTTGTTCTGTTCCTCCTTGTGATCTTATGCATGAAAGTAAAATAGTATGAATGAATTGCGAGTGTGGTTTCTTATAATTGTCAGTTGTCTAATTAGATAAGTTAACCACTGCATAAGAAACTACACTCGTAATTTTATAATGCTCATTATATTTCACTGTACAGGTCTCCCTCACTATCCGATGCCCTGATTTACGATATTATTATAGGTTTTTAGGTGTTTGAGTTTGGGTTTTGGCTGGTCCCAGAACGCATCCCCATTTACCCCATTAATTTTAGGGTTCGCTAGTACAATTTTTCTATTCTAGATCGGGTTTTTCAGGAATGTAACCCAATCGTAAATCGAAGGAGACCTGTAATTTTATTTTATTAAGCGTTATTTCCACATAGCGATTTTGATTAGTTCTTTTGCATTTATATTGTGTCGTCCCTGTTTTGGTTTGTTTATTTTGCAAGTTTTACAATTTAATACGAATACTCTTGTTGTTTACAGGTCGCTATGCAGTGGTGGTGGCTGGAGACATAGCAGTGTACGCCAGTGGACCTGCCAGACCCACGGGGGGAGCCGGTGCCGTGGCCATGTTACTGGGACCACATGCACCATTGGTTATAGAGAGAGGTAACAATACAAAGGAGTACAAAGGAAATCAAGCAGCAACAGATCTAATGACCCCTCTAGGCTGCTTGTCCTCCAAAACACTGAGGATCAAGTGTCCAAACAGTGGTTTAGAGTGGGTAAGGGGAAATTGGAAAGGGTACTACTGCCCTGGAACTAATGTCCGTGGCAGGATTCGGAAGTTAGTAGGGGACAGATGGGTTAGTAACTGGCCGGTATGTTAGGGTTTATAAGGTGTACATTCTTTACAGGAAGGTAAAAGAAGGTTTGTTATCAACTCAGAACCAACATGAAATTGAGCTATGATGACATTTATCAGCTTTGAATTTTCATGGAGAACGTGCCTTTTGTGACCTATGCATATTGAGTCATGTTATCATAGATTTAGTCTTTTAAATCACATGCTGTACTGTAAAGTTGCCCACATAAGTCCTGTTCCTCGTTGTGAGCTTATGTACCGTATGAAAGTAAAATCAGTATGAATGAATTGTGAGTGTTGTTTCAGTTGACTAGTCAGATGAATTAACCACTGCATAAGAAACTACACTCGTAATTCTATCATGCGCATTATATTTCCATGTACTGTATAATGGAAATATTATTGTATAGCATCATGGAGAGGAAAAGAACTTATGTGGGCAACTGTACACTCGAGGAAAACACAATATTTACACTGGTGAGCTGAATATATATTTGTGTGAACGGAATGAACCGGGTGAGGCATACATCTGTACTGTATCATCACAAGATATCGACCCACTTCCAGAATATTTAGAGCGTTAGTGTAAAGATTGTTTTTTCATCGAGTGTACATACATTCACTATTGCAATTATTACCAGGTTTGAGAGGAAGCCACATGTGCCACGTGTACGACTTCTACAAACCAGACCTGAGCTCTGAGTACCCCACAGTGGACGGCAAGCTTTCCATACAGTGTTACCTCTCTGCCCTCGACACCTGCTACCACACCTTCAAACGCAAGGCCGACGCTGCCAAGGAAGGTAAGGAGGTGTTAGTAGTAGTAGTAGTAGTAGTAGTAGTAGTAGTAGTAGTAGTAGTAGTTCCCTAGGCTGCCTGACCGAGCGCCCCCACAGTACCCTCCCTGCTTTACCACTAAGAATGCCCAGGTGACCGAAGCCTCTCCCAGGCGAGGAGCTGAGGAGGGTGCGGAAACGCCCGGGACACCGAAGCCCAACCAAGGCCCTATGCCTCTTAACAGTTATGAACAGTTAACAGTTACAATGAGAAGAGAAGATGTTACAACTAACTTTGTATAGATCTCCTCTCTGCCCTCCATATCTTCTTCCACACTTTCAAACGCAAGGCCGACACTGCCAAGGAAGACAAGGCATTTCTTTTCTGTTTTGAGGCTCTTATTAGATTATTTTATTCAGATTAGGTAGGGTATATGGAAGTCAGAGTGTTAATTGAGATAGAGATTAGGTTGGGTATATGGAATTCAGAGTGTTAATTGAGATAGTCTTTATCCATTTTTTTTATTATATATACAGTGAACCCTCAAACTATGCGTGGGATGCGTACTGTGCTGTCGGCGCGTACGTTCGTTTGCGCGTACATGGGAGTTAAATATAAATGGGGAAAATAGGTATTGGTCTGGGTCCGACCGAAAGTTGTACTATTTCTACCTTTCATCACCTAAAATCCACAAATATATAACATATTACTGTACAAATATGTTTTCATAACCTAATCTACCACACAAAATACATTTAATGTATACAAATAAGACACAAACGTAAATTAACTCACATTGGTAGTGGTTGAGCAATGCCGGATCTGCGCCATCGATCGATAGCACTGCGCCCGAAACGGATCGACCGAAATAATAGGCCTAGCCGCCTAGGCTTACTGGTAAAGTTTGAGTCGAAAAGTAATACACCCTGTATAGCCTATAGTTTCATATAGCCTACATAGTGTCAAGTGAGATAGTTCAATAGCTCATATACATATTAAAGAATTGGCTTCACATCATTTAGCCAGGGGAGAGCAGTGGGCTTTGAAGCGACTTTCGAAAGAAGTGTAAACAATCTCGCCTCCAACTACCGAACAGAAACAGATTTTCCATTTCTGATTTTGTTAGCTCAATAAATGATACATGCAATGTAAAACGAAGAACAGTCTTTTAATAGATTCATAATATCCTGTTGTGCTTTATAGATACATAATAGTTTGGTACGGGAGATGTGTCTCTCTCCACAGTCAACAGTGACGACGTTGGAGGGCTTGGCGTCACGTCAATATGGCCGCCCGAAACTCGCCAACAGATACGAATCGACTCCTGCTCGTACGCTCGACGCGTACATTCGAATAATTGAGCGTACTTACGTATTTGTGTCCTCAATTGTGGTTAGAGCGTAGTTTTATTTCGCGTAGATAAATTGCGCGTAATTTGAGGGTTCACTGTACTTAGCTCTACTCCCACTAGTTCTGTATATTTTGATAGAACTAAACTTAAAGATGCCCTTATTTTCCTCCTTTTCAATACTTATGTTAGATTTGGGCCTTACATTTTCAAACAAATATTAGGAATTCCTATGGGTGGAAATGCTAGCCCTTTAATTGCAGATTTATTCTTGCTTGCTTTAGAATTTAAATATATAAAAGACTTAGTTGACAGTAGCAAGAAAAATAAAATCCCAGAAAAATTAGCACCTGCTAAATTGTTAAGTAATAATAGTAGATATATTGATGATATTCTCGTTTGCAATTTGTTAAATTTTAATCAAGTTGCTAAACTTATTTACCCTAATTCTATTCCCCTCACACAATGTAACGTAAATTATAAAGTTGAAAATGTTCTTGATATAAATATAGAGATTGTTAATGAACAGTGCATACTTAAAGTATATCACAAAGTTGATGATTTTAATTTTAACGTAATAAACTTTCCTTTCCCTAGTAGTAATATCGATAGTAAAATAACTTATAATTGTTTTTATTCCCAGTTAATAAGATTTTGTAAAATTTGCACTAAAGTAGATGACTTTTGGGCTAGAGCTAGGTTACTATACAGACTCTTAGTAGACAGAGGTTTTGAGGCAAGTAAATTGTTCCATAAATTTAATCTTTTTAGGGTCAATTATTGTGACTGTATTCTAAAATTTGACATCAATAATTTTAATCAAGCATTTTTAACTTGAAGTTTCTTGTATAACCTCTGCTTACTTTTTGTCTGTATTTATTGTTTTTCTTTTTCGTTTTCTATTATTAATATTAATAGTGATGATTTTTTTAAATTGATTATTCTTGTTAAAAGAGTACTCTTTGTTTAAATCTGTTGTTACTGCATATTTTGCAATTATTTGTCTTTATATTATATGTATTCATTGTCGATAGTATCAATTGCTTGCTTTTGCGATTTCCTTAGTTTATTTGTGCGATAAATGTACCGGTAGGTTATTTGTAGGGTAGTTATTGATAGGGGTCACTTGAGGCATGCTATGCTTACAGGTACCTACCCGATAGCACTATCGTTAGTGAGTGCTGTACTGTATTTTATACATTATTTTGTAATAGTATAGATATCTTATCGATATTTGTATTTTGTACTATTGTTAATGTCTTGTCATGTTGCAAATTTGATTTTAAATGAATATTTTGACATTTAACATGTAGTTTCTTTATTCATGCAGAGTTTAGTAAAATTTACCAGAACGTCCCGGACTTCCCAAATTTGACTAATTCCTTGAACGTGACGATAGTGCGTTGTTATGTGTACGATTAGTTTGCTTGGGAAACAGATTAACTTGCTCATGTAGTAGTGTACACCCTATGTGGTGGATTGTGTTCTTTTATTTCATAGATTTAATTTTAGTAAGCGTTGTTTCCACATAGCGATTTTGATAATGTAATTTGACTATATTGTCCTTGTCCCAATTTTGGTTTGTTTAGTTTGCAAGTTTTACATTTTAACCCTTAAAGAGCGGCTTAACGACAAGTCGTGCACCAATTTGCAGCAAGTTAGGAGCATTATTAAGGCTTTTAAAGGGTTAAAATAGAGTGCAAATGGCCGGGAGAGCAGCGGGCCAGACAGCCGACTCCCAGGGCTTACCGCCGCCCATTAACTCATGTTCCCTGTGTTCTCGAGAGGCCGGCAGTGTAGCCAGTAGTGAGCATAGCTGGGATAAATATACCGATATATGCTAAACTTCCATGTTCGTGGCACCACTGCAAGAAAACCACGAGTGCTACGTAGCTCGTTCTGGTCTCATTTTGAAGCTTTTAGTGCCTGGTTTTTTGCTAAATATTCTTTTTTCATGCAGATGCTAGATTTATCATGCAGGAGGGCCTGAATATGCCCAAATGAGCCAAAAACACCCCGCTAGACAAGGGTTAATATACTGTACAATTACTTTAACCAGACCACTGAGCTCCCAAATAGAACTCTCCCTTAAGTTCCATATATATCTTTCCAGCTCAGACTCCCCCAATGTGCCTGGATGAACTGGATGCGGTAATCTTCCACTCCCCGTTCTGTCGCCTGGTGCAGAAGTCCCTGGCCCGACTGGCGTTCAGTGACTTCCTAGCTGCCCCGCAGGACCAGGTGGCCGGGAAGTACACGGGACTGGAGGCTTTTAGGTCAGTAGGTTTAAATTACATTAATATTTTAGAAAACCTCATCCATGTTAGCATGCGTAAGAGCAAGAGAAGAGACTACTGTAGATTTTTATTTTTATAGTTTGTGATGTGCCTATTTATAGTACTGTACAGTTTATAGGTCCTCTATGTGTGTTCTTTTCTCCATAATTAGAAATAGGTGAAGTCCCTATGGCATCCGAGTTTACATTAAACATTTTTGCACCCCCCAAAATCTACTTACAAATGAATTCTATACTACTAAATTCACCCCTTTACAGAGAGAAGAGGCTGGAAGAGACGTATTTTGACCGCGACGTTGAAAAGGCCTTCCTGGGACAGAGCGAGCCGGCTTTCCTGGCCAAGACCAAACCCTCCCTGCTGTTGGCCGCACAAGTCGGCAACATGTACACACCCTCCGTTTATGCCGGCCTGGCTTCGCTAATATCGTGGTAGGTTGATGGCGGTTTATTTTATTTTATTTTTTAAATATTTTTGTTTTTCCTCCGATACCAATACAAGTTGTCAACATGTACAACCCCTCAGTTTATGTGGGCCTGGCTTCGATAATATCTTGGTAAGTTGGTAGGTTCGAATCCTGGGAGAATCACATGCTTTCATTAATTTCATTTGGGGTGTTATTGGTGTTAAGAACGATGTTAAAAATATTATTATACTAAGGTCTTTTGTCTTTGTATTGTGCATTCCTGTTTTGGTTTGTTTGTTTTGCAAATAATGCGCGACTAAAGGTGGCGCCAGCGAACTTGACAATAATCTTGAGCCCTTAACTTCTCATAACTCGAAATGAATGAAAGAAATCGGGCTGACATTTCTATCATTTGGGAAAAGTTCACCAGGAAATAGGTGTGGATATTTATAGCCAGTTTGCTCTAGGCCCTTTTGAGTTACAGAGAGGTCAGGGATCAAAATTATTGTCAAGTTCGTTGGCGCTACCTATTATTTGATTGGGACTCAAATTCACTTACTCATATAGTGATGTACATTGTATGTGGTGGTTTTGTGTTCTTTTTATTTCAAATTTGTGTTTGTGCTAAATCGTTATGTCCACATAGTGATTTTGATTAGTTCTTTTGTCTTTATATTGTGTGTCCCTGTCTTGGTTTGTTTATTTTGTAAGTTTTACATTATAATTGCAAGTATTAAATTCTACTTCCAGCCACACAGCAGAGAGTTTAGCCGGACAGCGACTAGCCCTGTTCTCGTACGGGTCGGGTTTGGCGGCCACCATGTTCACCATCCGTGTGACCCGCGAGGCTCAGCCGGACTCCCCCCTGGCCCGCCTGGTGTCTGGCCTCACTGACTTGAAGGACAGGTTGGAGGCTCGACAAGAGGTGGCGCCGCAGGAGTTCGCCAGGATCATGAAGCTTAGGGAGGAGACTCATCATAAAGGTGGGTGGATTGGAAGAGAGTTAGTTAGTTAGTTAGTTAGTTAGTTAGTTAGTTAGTTATGTAGAGTAGATTAACCAGACCACTGAGCTCCATACAGAACTCTCATAGGTTAGTTAGTTAGTTAGTTAGTTGCGATTTTTGTTACAGCCTCATGTTGCATTTAAGATTCTGTTGACTTTCTCTTTCTGGCTTGGGATCAAACTGCAGACCCTTCAATCAGCAGCCAGACGCACTACCGACCATACCACGGCCTATGGCATGAATTGTATATACAGACTCTGCTGGAAACGTAAATCTGCTAAAGCGTTGTTTCCACGTAGCGATTTTTATTAGTTCTTTTGTCTTTTTACTGTGTTTGTCTAAGTTTTGGTTTGTTTATTTTGCAAGTTTTACATTATAATTATTTGTTGTTGCAGCGCCGTACTCCCCGGAAGGCTCCGTGGATGTTCTGTTCCCTGGCACCTGGCACCTGAGTCAAGTGGACCAGATGCATCGCCGCAGCTACACCCGTACTGCCTTCTCTGCCGCCACCACCACCCCCGCTACGCCTGCCTCAGTCTCCACACCTGTCGTTAAGGATGCCTCCTCACCCGTCTCTGCGGCTGGAAGTGTATCACAGGAGGTTTAGTTGGAAGACATTATACTCCGCCGCAGCTACACCCGTACTGCCTTCTCTGCCTCCACCACACCTTCCACACCTGCCTCAGTCAGTCCCCACACCTGTTGTTAATGACGTCCCCTCACCCATCTCGGTGGTAGGCGGTGTATCGCAGGAGGTTTAGTTGGCTGATGCCAGTCTCTTTTAGGGAAGAACTTAGGAAAGTTGTATATTTATTGCCAGTCTCTTTTGGGGGGAAAAGTTAGGAAGGATCTCTCACACCCTGACTGACTTCACTTCGTCATCCGGCGCTGTCTCTACATCCGTTGCGAAGGATGGTCCTATCCAGAGTGAGGTTTGGCATCCTCTACCCAACCTTAGCCGTTTCTGTCCGTCTCTTTTACTGTACTACTTTTCCTTCTAGGTGCTGGCGAGAACGCCCGATTGGGTGGCACTGCAAGGGGGCCTGCGGACGGTGGGGTCATTGGCCCGATGGTGCATTGGCGCAAGCCCGTGGGCTGATGATCCCCTCCCGCGCTGCCCTCTCAGAGACAGATCTCATCTCACCCTGGCCCCTTTGGGGGCCCGAGCATTTAGAGCTGCTTTGGTCTACCGGATTCGGGACTTCGGCCAGACAGTTTGGGGAACTACAACAACAACACCCGCACCTGTCCCCGCAGCCAGTGACTCACAGGATGTGTAGTTTTAGTGACATATATTTATTTACTTTAGACAGCTCAAGAGGGTTATTTTGGAGAGACGCTAAGGAAGGATTTCTTAAGCCAGTGTCACACAAGTTTATTTTCCGTCAAGTTTTACAGTCAGTTGTTGTCTGGCAGCTTCTGAATCGAAGTTCCATAATAATCTACCTTCGATCTAGTTTCCAAAACCAATGCAAAAGTTTATCAAAATAGTAGGAGAAAAAACTTGCTCATTCAAAATTGCCGGAAAATGCGCTAGTGTGACACCAGCTTTAGCATCTCTCACACCCACACCTTAATTGCCTTCACTATTTCAACACTTGCCAACAGGGTGTTAAACCGGAGTAATTTTGTTTGAAGACTTGAAGGAATACAAGAAAATAACAGGAAATAGCCTTATTCTGGCCATTTTATCACTTCCAAAGACATCATTTGAACTATAAACCACACTGCTTGCCATTACCTACACATCTGCCGCAGCCTCCACACCCGCTAATCATGCTGTCACCTCACTGGTTGTTGTTGTTATTCCCTAGGCTGCCTGGCCAAACAGCCCTGAGTCCCTAAGGAACACCATGGCCACGATCGGGCTCTCCCATTCCCTCACTGGTATCCACAACCAGTGTATCATACCAGGTTTAGTTTAAGCAGATCTTCCAGTACGATAACTTACTCCATTTAACCCTCCCTAATGTATCCTAAGAGGTTTAGTTTTAGTGAAGTGTCAGTAGCTATTATGCAGTTTTGTAAAGTTGTAATGACACAATCTCAAACCGTCATGGTATTTTTTTGTTTTGTTACCACAATAACGTTTTTTTATTATATTTTTGACTACCAGACTTTATTGTTGGGAGTTTAAGAAAGATCCCTACAGCCACACCTGCACTCCCTCCACATCTGCAATGCTTACCTCCGCCTCCTTTCCTGTGAGAACAGATTCCACCTGGCTAGGCTGCACCATCCATCCCTGGACTCCATCCAGGACACCTGTCCGGGTTGTAACACAACACCGCACACTATCAAACACATTATGGAAGACTGTATAGCACACAACCACTTACGCCAACAACACAACACTGTCTTTGGTTTCCCGGGCGTTTCCGCACCCTCCTCAGCTCCCCGCCATGGAGTGGCTTCGGTCACCCAGGCTTTATTGTGGTCGGCAGGGAGGGTTCTGTGGGGGCGCTCGGTTATGGCCTCGGCCTTGCTCGGGGCCTTGGGGCTGTTCGGCCAGGCAGCTTGGGGAACAGCAACTACAACAACAACACAACACTCACTCCTTGTACTACTACTACTACTACTACTACTACTACTACTACTACTACAGGTCTCCCTCGATTTACGATTGGGTTTCGTTCCTGAAAACCCGGTATTAAATAGACAAATCATATAGCGAACCCTAAAATAATGGGGTAAATGGGGATGCGTTCTGGGACCAGCCAAAACCCAAACCCAAACACCTAAAAGCCTATAATAATATCGTAAATCGGGGCATCGTATAGTGAGGGAGACCTGTACTACTACTACTACTACTACTACTACTACTACTACTAGTACTAGTACTACTACTACTACTACTACTATTACTACTACTACTATTTTTTTTTTTTTTTTTTTTTTTTTTTTTTTTTTAATATTGTTCATATTACTACTACTACTACTACTACTACTACTACTACTACTATACAACAACTACCTCCACCTCCACATTCACCACACTCCACTCCCGTTATCAAGGCTGCCTCCACACTCGTCTCCAATGTGTTGTAGGTGGCTTTGTTGTAGCACACCCACCAATTTGATTAGACTTGTTTCTTTACCAGCTTTAATGCATTTTGGTACGCCGCCCAGATTTTCTATTTGCAATTTATTTGGCAAACAACTGAGAACAAACGAGGTCTCATTTTATTTTTCCCAATAAGAATTTAAGTTCACGTCCCGCCACGACATTCTGGCCCCAAACCATGGTGAGATAGGAGGGTCTACTGTAGTAATGTCCACGAGGAGATAATTTTCAGTATCGTCATGACATAGTGTTGAAACTTGAACTGTAGATTATCATTTGAATAGTTTAATCAAAGCAAGTACATTCCACAAAGCTAGCTAATCTTAGTGCTTCACATGTCTCACTGCGTAGACTGGAACAAGACCTCACGAGCTTCACCGTTGAATGTACAGCAGTTGAATGTACAGGCTCTCAGCCTATGCCCGAGAGGGAGTAAGTTGGAATATAGAGAAAAAGTTCTTTAAACTTGTACAGCATGTATGTATAAACCTATATTGAAATATAGCTTGAATAGTCTTTTGTTTAGGTGTGTTGTTGTTGTTGTTGTTCCCCAGGCTGTCTGGCCGAACAGCCCCAAGGTCTCAAGCAAGGCCAAGGCCATAAACGAGCGCCCCATTCAGTACCAGGGACGTCCATTTCATCATATTCTGGCGACTATTGGACGATTATATTCAGCTTGGGAAGGACCTCTAGCAATGATAAGGCTTCAAACTATCTCAACCAACCCTTTTACCTACCACATATCCTTCTCAAGCTGCACAAAATTGTCTAAATATACCAAGAATAAAACATAACACACGTCGCTGGTACTCAAAGGGTTAAGGAGTGCATTCCAAATAGCACTCTTAACGTCTACCAATGGCACGACATCCATCAACATACCCATATTCCTCACCAAGCCCTCTATAACCCATCATCTCCAGACATCACCTTTTGCTCCCCAGAACTCGCCCCCACAACATCCTGGAGGGTGGTCAGAACCTTAGGCTCTGACCACCTCCCGATCATTATCACCACCAAAACCAGACTCACCCCAGCTAGCCACAAACACACATACACTAATTATAAAAGAGCTAACTGGGAAGCATTCACAAATGAGACAGAACAACACTTCACAACTCTAAACAGTACACCCATCACTAACATCAACAATGCTGTACACATACTCAATAAAACTATCCAAAACGCTGACAAGAAACACATTCCAAGAGGTAACAGAAAAAGACACAACCCCAACTTCACACCAGAAATTAAAAACCTCATCAGACAACGCGACACACTGCAACACTCCCCAGCACCCCACACACAAGACATCACACAACAAATTCAAGCACTCAACACCCATACTAACAACAAAATACAAGAACAACAAAAACTAAATTGGAATAACTTCCTACAAACACTTGACCACAAAACAAACCCCAAAAAACTCTACAAAACACTAAACAGCATCACACTTTCCAACAGCAACACAACACAATCACATGCTGCAATCACAACAACAGACTCTACTCCTTCATGTAAACAACAAGCAAACACTAGCATCAATAAGTTTTCACATGTCAGCCACCTAAAACCTCACAAAGACGACCGACGTGTCATCCGACGTAAGAGACAATTCCCCACAGACCCTGACTATACACCCTTCACCAATCACCAGACAAAGCATATCATCAACAATCTCAAGCACTCACCCACCTGTGGCCTAGACAACATAAGCAACATACACCTCAGACACCTGGGACCACAAGGCATACAAGCACTCACTAACATATCAAACTACAGCTATTCACACAACACAATACCAGACATATGGAAGCATGGTATCATCATCACATTCCCCAAACCCAACAAAGACCCCACGCTACCCTCCTCGCACCGCCCCATCACACTCCTTTGCTCCCCCTCCAAAGTCATGGAACGCCTAGTATTACAACTAATTACACCCGACCTACCCCTAGCTCCAACACAACATGGCTTTAGGCTACTGCACTCCACAAACACTCTTCTCACAGACCTTACACAAAGAGCTTTTGACGGCATCAACTCAGCTAGACCACCACACAGATCACTATTAGCCACACTCGACATTAGTAAAGCCTTCGATGACATCACCCGCCACAACCTAACAAACAAAATCTACAACACAAACATGCACAACAACACAAAAAGGTGGCTGGCCAACTTCCTAGCAGGCAGATGTGCACACGTATCTTTTGCCGGTCAGTCATCTAAAATCAGAAACTTTCCAAACGGAGTCCCACAAGGATCCGTCCTATCGCCCGCACTCTTCAATCTGTACATGCACGATATAACTACACCCAATACGCCCCAAATAAACTTAGCCTCCTATGCAGATGACATAACACTCACATGCACATACCATGACCCAAAAAGAGCAACAGATCTCCTTCAACCCTATCTCAACACACTACATGGCTGGTGCACTACAAACAGACTTAATCTAGCCCCAGCCAAATCCACCGCAACCCTGCTCACAAGTTGGACAGGAGAACACGAATACATCCCTCAACTCACCATAAACAACACACCCCTAACACATACACACACACACAAAATCCTAGGAGTAACATATGATACTCATATGACATTCAAACAGCACACCACAAACATTAAAAAGAAACTGACACCCAGACTTAATGCCCTCAGGTCACTTGCTCACACAAAATTTGGACACAACAAAGAAACTACCACCACAGTATATAAACAATACATAAGATCAGTGATGGAATACGCAAGCCCAGCCTGGGCTTCTAACCTAGCTGAAACACATCATAAGACCTTACAGACTATTCAAAACAAAGCCCTGAAGATCATTACAGGCTGGCACAGCTACTGCACCCACAGATCACCTACATCAAGAAACCAAAATCCTCAAAGTCAAAGACCATCTGGACATGAGAGGCACTCAATTCCTGGCAGCAGCCTCCACGAAACCACCCACTAAACTACATGGCAACACACCCACAGACACCAAGAAATATCAAAACAACACCCAGCACACGGTATCACACACAATTATTATCCTCTCTCCCTCCCTGCCCACCCCGAACCAACTTCCAGAAACACATCCATACTCATATCTCTCGCCAATCCATCCACTCACTCACAGACAACACGCAGCTGCATGCACGACCTCCCGAAATCCATCCTTCCGCATCCTCCCTCCCTCGCGAGGACAGAGTCCACCTGGCCAGGCTGAGATGCGGACACCATCCAGCTCCTGAGCTATCAGAAGAGACTGGATGACTCCGTTGTCGACGCCTGCCCGGGATGTAACACAGCACCCCATACCATTAAACACATCATAGAAGACTGCATTTCACACAACCACTTACGCCAACAACACAATCTACACTCAATGAGAGCTCTGTGGGAAAGCCCGATCGTGGCCATGGCCTTCCTCAGGGACTCGGGGCTGTTTGGCCAGGCAGCTTAGGGAACAACAACAACAACAACAACAACAACCAATGGCACGGGTTGGGATCAAACTGCAGACCCTTCGAACAGCAGCCAGACGCGCTACCGACCATACCACGACCCGCAGCTGAAATGAAGCCGACTATAGGAAAACCGACCATAGCAAGAGGAGGCGAACAATTAACTCCTGTACCAGTGACCTCCTTTTTTATTATTTTCTGGCAATTATTAGATGGTTTTATTCAGCTTAGGAAGGACGTTTACCGATAATAAGGCTACAGACTATCTCTATTCATTCTTTCAGCTACCATATATCCTTCCTAAACTTAATATAATTGTCTCCTTGTAGCTGAAATCAAATGAAAAAAGACATCGCCGGTACAGTACGGGTTAACTGACAATATGTATTTATAACATTCTTTGGTAATTCAGTGCAGAGCCTCCTCGATTTACGATCGAGTTACGTTCCTGAAAACCCGATCTTAAATAGACAAATCGTACAGCGAACCCTAAAATTAATGGGGTAAATGGGGATGCGTTCTGGGACCAGCAAAAACCCAAATACAAACACCTAAGAACCTATAATATTATCGTAAATTCGGGCATCGGATAGTGAGGGAGACTTGTATGCATGTCTAGAATTTAGTTCGTTATAAATTCCAAAGTTTATAGATACCGGTACTTTAGTTTTATAGGTTGTCATTGTATTAGTCTAGTTTATTTAATTTTGACTTTTGTTTTGTATTAAAGCATTAAAGACCATTGTCAAGAGTGTTTCCTTAAGGAGCTAGTTATGTCTTATCCCCATCTGGTGCAGGGTGGGTCTTGTTGGAACCAACCTGTTTCACTCCATTGCATTGAAGATTTTAAGATTTTTCACCTCATTAGTTTGGTGATTATAAGACACTTCACCCCATGCACGTGTCAATTTGTTCTGGGCGAGCGATCGCAAAGAGATTTTTTTTTACCAAAAAGTGTACACATTTATCTCAAAGGGGGTTCTTGGGAGAAAGGCAAAAGTGTACAAATGTCATTTTACTGGGTGACTTGAATGACAGAGTTGGAAATGAGGAGAAATGAGTGGATAAATGGGGTGTGGAGGGTAGGTTTAAGGGGGGATGGTTATCTTTTTGGGCGATTTTTGCATGTATTCATTATTTTTCTAATTTCCTCCCTAGACCTCCATCAAATAAAAAAAAAACATCCATTAGATCCCCCTTCTTGATTAATTTGTACATTTTTTGGTAGAAAAATTTCCCGGCCAAAGGCCGGTTCTTCCAACATTACAGGTTCACTATCGTTCGCCAGGGAAAGAATTGACACCTAAATCAGTAGCACTGTAGGAATCGGTTTTTACACCATACCCGAAAGAGGGTTTATGGAGCTCCGATCTTACTCTCAACCATCTGAACAATTTTACCAACACACCTAAACTTCGTTAAATACGGAAATAGCCTCACAAAAATATCAAGCCCTGGTGGGGCCACGAACTCTCGACCCTTGGGTGTGAGGCAGACACCTTACCAGTTAGACCAATAGAGATATCCCACTTGGCCTGGTCGGCTCAGGGTATTTCCGCATCCGATCTGTTTTAGGCTAGCCTGTTTTCACTGACTTTACACTACTTCACCTTCCGGGAAGCGATGGCTCCGAACAGAGAGGATCAAGCCTGAGCCGAATCGACCGAGAGTCCGTCAGAGAGATGAACGGGAATGGTGAGTCAACTTCACTGAGCGGTGCACAACACGCACCTACTAACTGCCCAGTTGGCAACTCGCTTGGGCGGCTGGCAACTCCACAACCCAACCCAAGCGCGTCTCACAACACCCCCTGCTCTCTCCTATCCCTTTCCTTGTCCTGTAGGAATCCCTGTCGGAATCGGTTTTTACACCATACCCGAAAGAGGATTTATATGGAGCTCCGATCTTACTCTCAACCATCTGAACAATTTTACCAACACACCTAAACTTCGTTAAATGCGGAAATAGCCTCACGAAAATATCAAGCCCTGGTGGGGGCACGAACTTTCGACCCTTGGGTGTGAGGCAGACACCTTACCAGTTAGACCAATAGAGATATCACCCTTGGCCTGGTCGGCTCAGGGTATTTCCGCATCCGATCTGTTTTAGGCTAGCCTGTCTAAATATTGACGAAGAAATGGGTCGAAAGGTCTTAAAATCGAAAAATTTTATTTCTTTTATTTAATAATTTTCATTTTAGTAAACGTTGTTTCCACATAGCGATTTTGATAATTTAATTTGACTTTATATTGTCCTTGTCCCAATTTTGGTTTGTTTAGTTTGCAAGTTTTACATTTTAACTAATGGGGCAAACATCTTAGCATCTGAAAACTAATGGGGCTAAACATGAGGGAGAAAATGGTCCACAAAACCGGCCCATCTCCCCTTAATGGTGACTTTCGTCTAAAAGTATGTGCGGAGATCAATATTTTTGGCAAATACCGGGTATATGTTTTGAGCATCGTCACATTCGTACGGTAGCTATAGCCTACACGGCACAGATGTGAAGGTGAAATGAAGAATCGATAGAGGTTGAAAGATTGACTTGCTCAGGTAGTGATGTACACCCTCTGTGGTGGTTTTGTGTTCTTTTATTTTAAAATTATATTTTGCTAAAGTGTTATTTCCACATAGCAATTTTGATAAGTACTTTTGCCTTTATATTGTGTCGTCCCTGTTTTGGTTTGTTTAGTTTGCAAGTTTTACATTATAATTTGGGAGCTGTACTGTGCAAGTAAGGTAAAGTGTAGAGTGGGATAAAAATGAGAGAAAACTGCAAGGGAGAAAGGTAATTGGAGAACTTGATAGTATCCTGTAGAGAAGAATGGTTAATCACGTCACCGGAACAGTATGCGGTTCCCAACACTCGTATGCAAGTGAGACATGGACTGCAAATGACGAGGACTTCTCCAAAATAAGAGCTGTGGAGATGAGCTTATTCAGAATGGCAGCTGGTGTGAATAGGCTAGATGGGCCAAATAATAGGGGAGCGTAGGAGTCTTTTAGAATGGAAGAACAAGTTTTGGTGATTCAGTACTGAGACCACTGAAGCTACTTGAACATTTCTGGAGTGTACGTCTGCAGCCACGTTCACTTTACCTTTGATGTGGTAAAGTCTCGTAATGTCTTGTACCACCATGCTAATCGGCCTATGAGATTCCTACCACCATGAACTTGAGTATTTTGAGCGTTCGCTCACGATGATGTGGAATTTCTGCTCCTAGGCGGGTCATTTGAAATGGCAAGCCATGAGTTCAAAGATAGCCATAACTTAAGTAAGGTATTTTGTCAATGATAGAGGGGCCACTAATAAATATGAGTATGTTGCTGTTCCCGAATGACATAGAGCGCCACAGACTTCCGAGTATATTCTTATGTATCTAGGGATAGGACTTGTGTGTATTGTGTTTCCAACTGGAGCATGAAGTTATGGCTAAGAGGGTCTTAACCCGGGAACTGCGGGGAGACTGTTAAGAGTTCCCCCGGCGGACTGCGGGGAGACTCTTAAGAGTCAGAGAAAAAAAAAATCAATTTTTGACATCGATTTTTTTTTTTTTTTTTTTTCCCCTGGGCCATGCAAAATCTCAGTCCTCTACCTCCCCTCCTTCCCCACTTTCCTCCTCTCCTTCAGTTATCACCTATTTTCCCTGTTATTCCCTTATTCTGAGGTATATTTTCGTGCTAACATTAGCGAGTTGCAAGCAGGGTGTTGTCATCACTGATGGCAAGCGAGTGCAAGAGAGAGAGAGAGTATCGATCGACTGTGTCTCAGTGGCCTTGGGGGAAATTGGCGGGAAAGCAGCTTGCCTCACCCATACATTATACAACTCGCGGGCTATATCTCCGATTTTGACCATCCAAACGCTGTTTTCACTTGTTTTATTGTTGTTTCAGGTTAATACCTTTATAATCGACCCATAATAGGCGCATATGGATAAGTATTAATGCTATTAATGGTACAATGAATATTTTAGTGACGGAAACACCTCAAATACGTCAGCACAGGGGGACGTTTCCAATTACCCCCATGCGCACTTGTTAGGTTAAGGAACCTTTAGACGAGGGAATAACTTAATATTTTTACCAGCCGTAGAGGGAAGGTTAAGTTTATCTTTATCTAAAGTTCGGGAGGGTGAAGGTGATCTATCGTGCTGTTGGTCAACTTCAGAAATCTTGGATGTCTTGGGTTGGTGTTGAAGGCTGGGGACCTTGGCGTGATCTTCTTTCTGAAAGAAGTGGCTTTCCACGAGAGGCCCAGGCGGCCAAAGTCCTAATATCCCAGGGCCAAAGAGTGTCCTCGCTTCAAGCTGATTGAGATTTCTCAACACAATCTGTACACAATCTGTATCCCAGCCCTGAACCAATTCCCTTCATCAGCCTAGTACTTGATCAATTGCCAAGCCCCAAACAATAGCACAAGAAGTCTTGTTTGGGGTAGATCGCCTCCGTTGGTCTCGGTTCCAGCGCGATAATGTCTCCGTTGATGCTGCTCCATGATAGGATAGAAGGGCCACTTGGTCTTTGCCCGCTGTGGGGGTCGTGGAGGTAGCTGCTTTGGTGGTGGCGGCTGCGGGATGGGTCCTGGTGCGGGCAAGAAGGGTCCGCGTGGTTGGGGGAGAGCTGGTTGTTGTATCCCTTTGTCCTTGGTGTTGATATAGCCGCTGTTCTTACTGTGGCCCGCGGCTTTATTTGGGGTCTCTCCTCTATTTTCTTTTTCTGGTGTTGCATACTAAGATTCTAAGGCAGTTACAAGATCATGCATAGTTATCATGTTAACCAATGATAGTTATCTATAGCCTATTCACTACAATTAGGCCAGAAATCCTGTTCACCAACATCATCTAACTAAAAAAGGGCTAGAGCTAATCGGCAGTAAAATTCCACACAAATATATATACTGTATGTGATCTTTGTTGACTCTTGATGGTAGCATTATCAACTCGCTTATTCTAGTCCTTTTCAAGTTATGAAACGTAAGAGGTCAATATTTCTGGTTCAATGGTAGTGAATAGACTACAGTTAATTATCTACAATTAAGATAATTTAATTGAAATTAATTATATATATATAGCTTACCTATATATCTTGAATCTCGATAGGCCTCACTGTTTTTCTGTCATCTATGCCGTGACAGGTATGCCAGGTATGCTCAACGGCTAGCATAAACCAGAATTTACCTAAAATATCTTAAAATATACCTATAGCCTTCAAGTGTCTAAAATGATTACCGTGCCTATATACTCCACTAGAAGTATGTCCATATTTACCTATCAGTACAAACCCCAACACCCTGAGAAACGTGGCTACAAAAAAAAAAAAAAAATATGTAAAGAGTCATTCAAACGCAATAACCTAATTATGGTTTATGGTAATCTGAATTCAACTTCTAGCTTACCTTACCTAGTGATAGTTAAAGAGGCATGGGAGTCAGTGCTCATAAAGGATGCCTCTTCTCAGTCTAACAGTCTCATACCGGTCATATCTATTTTTATACGTGTTAACACTGGTTCATGACGATTTCTTCTGTGAGACTATTCCATTGATTAACCACTCTTGCGTTAAAAAAGTTCCTCTTGGATGTCCTATGTCTAGGCTTTGCTAGTTTCAGGCTGTGTCCTCTGGTGTCAGGCCGGTTGTTTCTTGGAGCGAGCTGAAGGAAATGGCCTTCCTTCACTGCATCAATACCATGTAGGATTCTGTAGGTTTGGATCATATCACCCTGCTTCCTTCGCTGCTCCAGCTTAGTTAAGCCAAGGCGGCTTAACCTTTCCTCGTATGATGACTCGGACAATTCCGGAACCAGTTTAGTTGCTCTCCGATGAAATTGCTCAAGTTTGTTGATATCTCTTCGAGTGTAAGGGGACCAGGCTTGTATACAATGTTCGAGTCGAGGCCTAATCAGGGATTTGTACAGCGGGAGGAACATTTTAACATTCAGGTATGTATATGTTTTTTTCAATAATCCCACCAAGGAGTCTATTAACCTCTCCGCGGCACACAGGGGGTTTTCTACAGGGTAAGACTGTGCGCACCTATGATGATTTTGGGACCTCTTGCCAATTTCGATAAAAAGTACATCATCGTGTAGGGAATGTTTGCGTGCATCGGCCCATATATATTTGACCCCCCAAAAAATGTCTGGGGGGGGTAGGGGAACGGTCCGTAGTTGAAAAATGTGGAGCGAATGGCACCGTGCGGCTAGATTGTCATCGAGCGGCGAGATTTCCCGGCAAAATTTTCACGCGCCCAGGGGATAGAAGGAGAGGGAGGAGGGGGTGGGTTACCGCGTATTATCACGTATATCTCCTTTTTGGAGCCCTTTTAGGCTATTTAGAGTATGTATACGTGTGTAGGCCACCCATATAACAATGAATATGCCTCATAGTGACCAAAAATTGCAATATTTAAGGGAATTATAAGAGAATTTTTAGGCGGGAATGAAGATGTGTTGGAGGTTTGGCGGCAATTTATGAGCTGAGAGTGTGGTTTACGCCATACATATCACGTATATCTTGTACGTAGAGCACTGTCATGCTATAATACAGACTTGTACGTATGTATACGTGCCATATATCAAAATATATACCGCATATAGACCAATTCATGCGATATTTACGCACATTATCAATGAGTTTCTATGCGTGAACCAAGGTGTGAGTGAGTTGTGCTGGGAATGAAAGGGGGAGAGGGTGTGTTACGCCATAAATATCACGTAAATCTTGTATTTAGAGCACTGTCATGCTATAATACAGACTTGTACGTATGTATACGTGCCATATATCAAAATATATACCGCATATAGACCAATTGATGCGATATTTACGCACATTATCAATGAGTTTCTATGCGTGAACCAAGGTGTGACTGAGTTGTGCTGGGAATGAAAGGGGGAAGAGGGTGTGTTACGCTATAAATATCACGTAAATCTTGTATTTAGAGCACTGTCATGCTATAATAAAGACGTGTACATATGTAGGCGTCCCATATAACAAGGAATATACCGCATATAGCCCAATTGATGCGATATTTACGCAAATTGTGAATGTGTTTCTAGCAGACGGAAGCCTGAAAGGGTGGGTTGGGGGTGGGTGGGTGGGAGGGAGGCATGCAGGGGTGCAGTGAGTGAGTGAGTGAGTCGTGGAGAGATGGAAGTCAGGCAGATCTCTAGATAGATAACCAGCTTTGTGATAATTGTGGAGGCGCCCCAGGCGTATTGATGTCTTGGTATTTTGAACCTTATGTCTACCAGATGGCTGGTGTTCGTTGCCATCAACAGGTCTACAATAACATGAGTCAGGAATGGAGAGAGAGAGAGAGAAACTGAGACATGCGTATGTCGTACGTATAAATGGACTTCAGAATTGCATTTTTATGCAAGCAGACATTGCATTTTAGACACATGTGAAGTACCACAGAAACATGTAGGCCATTGACTGTAAATAAAGTACTATATTATAGACCACCAGCGACGGTGCTGAGTCAACACAGGCAGATTGCCTTTTGTGATAGAGAGCTAAATATAGACTGGTGTCTCCTTACACTTGCGAAAGGGTAGATTGCCACCAGAGAAACGTTTACTTATTTATTTCGAAGTAATATGCAATCTAAAGGTATATTCGAGACCTACTGCAATTATTTGTATGACAGTCATGACTATGTATAATCCAATATACGAGCGTAGGCGAGACATAAGAAAGCTGGTTGAGCAATTTTCGACACCCACACAGTTATTATTCTTTTTTATTTACAATATTATACAATACAAATGTATTTGTGAAGAGTATTTTATCCATTATTGTATTTATACCAATTTTGTTCCCAGACAGAGCTGCTGTTGATGGTGTAGCTGGGGCATAAAGGAGCGGCAAGGGTCACCTCGTGACCGCTTGACCGTGTGAAAATGAGTGGAGTCGCACTGAGAGGGGCAATTTTGCTGAGTGTTTGGGCAATTTTTGACAGAATAAAGTTATATAATTACTAATTCTTGACAGAGACAAACTTTTATAAACCTTGGCATGATATAATTGATAATCCCATCAATTTACAAACGTAAATTGGTGGGATAATTCATTTTTTTTTGTATATTGTCCTTTCGATTGTAGACACGATCGAAGTTTTCAGTGATATTTGGTATGAGCTCCTGTGGCATGGTTGGTAAGGTCGCGGACTGGAACACTCAAAGTGTCGTAGGGTAGTGGGATCGAATCCAGGAGGGGGTTATGGGGAAGGTTTTATATTGTCTAAACAATTTTTGATAAATTTTTTTGTTTACAAGATCATGCCATTGTATTCAAACAATATGAAATATTCATAGAATATATCATATTGTAAGAATACAATGACATGACCTTGTGTTTTTTTTTTTTTTTATTGTTTTTTTTTATTATCTTAGTAGGTTTGACAGGATTTATTGAAACACATTTATTTTTGTACAATTCATTTGAGGTAAGAAAATAATTATATACACATTACTTTGGCTAATAACAAACATATATATTTATATACTAAAAAAAGAAGGCATATTACATGTAAATCTTTGAAACTTATAAACTAAATAATGAAACATACAATTATATAATGTAAAAGCTATATCACAGGGACATCTTTGGAACTTATACATTATATAATATATATGTTACATTATGAGGTAGCGTGATCAATTAGGTCAGGTCAGGTAAGGTAGGGCGCGAGTCCAGGGCAGGGCAGGGCAGGGGGCGAGTCCAGGGCAGGGCACGGGGCGAGTCCAGGGCAGGGCATGGCAGGGGGACACTCAGTAGTTCTTGAAGGTGTGGTAGTCCCTGAAGCAGTCACCCAGGCAGAGTGGAACTTTGCACTCGGCGCACATTGAGGTGACTCTTTTCGTGACATGGGGTTTCCTGACACTGGAGCTGCAGACGGTGCACTGCGCCTGCCTGTGACGAGTGCCAAGCATCTCAGTGTTGATGGGGTAGTGTCTTTCGACACCCAGCTGGATGCGGTCAGGAACGTGATCCCCACGCCATGCCGTACGTCTGTGAGTGGTGGTGCCATACTTCTCCAGGAGTTGGTAGGAGACGTTGTAGACGAACTCCCGGAATTTCAGCTTCTGGTTTGGGGCCATATCCTTTTTCACCAACCACAAGTTGTAGGCGTTCAGCATCGTTATATCAACTAAATGGAGGAAAAGCTTGTGATACCACTTCACAGTCTTCCTCAGACACTCAACGCCTGACAGCTGACAGTCAGACTTGTCCACCAGGCGCATGTTTTTAGTGTAGTCCACTACCATGTCGGGCTTGTAGATTGTCTTCCTGGTTCGGTAGTGGATTTTGCCAGAATCCACCTGGGCACCTGTGTGGACGGTGGAAAGCAGGTGGACGTCTCGCTTATCCTTCCACTTCAGGGCTATCAGTTTCCCACACTTCTCGAGCTGCTTGTATTTCTGCCCCTTTCGTCGCCTTCTTCGCACATGCCTCTCGCGGTGTTCCTGGGCCAGGTCGTCTTCTGAAGGTGTGTCACTGGAGGAGGCATCTGTGAGAGGAATGACATCACCTGTGAACTTTGGCATAAACTTTCTTGTCTTTCTGACAGTCCCACATGACCCCGTTTGGTTGTCATGAAGAAACTGGCAGAGAGCAGGAGAAGTATACCAGTTGTCAGTGTAGATGATGTGGCCTTTGCCCAGGTAAGGTGCCAACATTTTCCTGACGATGGCACCTGACATGCCCATGGGGTCATTGGCAGCGGCTTTCGGTATGTCAATGTCAGTGCCTGTGTACACGATCATGTCAAGCACTATTCCAGTTTCGCAGTCACACAAAACGAAGAGCTTGATTCCGAACCTATGCCTTTTCAAGGGGATATACTGCTTGAAAACAAGACGTCCTTTGAAGAGCACGAGCGACTCATCAATCACCAAATTGAGGAAGGGGTAAAAGTATTTCCTATACCTCTCCAACAACATGGTGAACACATCCCGAACTTTCCATATCCTGTCAATCCTGTTAGGATTTTCGTTGTCTGCAAAGTGCATAAATCTTAGCAGCAACAAAAATCTGTCACGAGTCATGAACTTATTGAAAGTTGGGGTGGCGATGAGAGGGTCATGCTTCCAATAGTGTTGCAACACATGCTTCTTGATCAGAGGCATGAGGAACAACAAGGCAAAGAACGTCAGAAATTCTTCCACAGTCGTATCCACCCAGCCTCGTATTCTCGCTTTTGGAGAAAGGACGTCCAATCTGCCAAACACCCACCTGTAGTAGGCGTTTGTTTGGGCAACGATGTACGTCATTACCTCCATGTCGAAAAAAGCGAGGAAGAAGTCGCTTTCGTTCGCTTGATCATCACAGGGCCAGTCGTCAGTTGTTCCTGACGTCCCAGGATTGAACTGGGGCACGTCAGGTACAAAATTGACCCCGTCAGACCAATCGAACGAAGGCAGCTGAGGGATCGGAATGTCGTCTGCGTCTGCTTCATCGTCTGAAATATCGCTTCCATGGTCGCGATACAGCACTTCATCATCATTACCCTCCTCTTCACTTGACAGATGATGCCCTTCCTCATTTTCGTCACCGACGTCGGACTCACTCCCACTGTCCACTCCCAAATCCCCCCACCCTTGGTCCCGTGCTAGGGCTTCGTCATCGAAATCCAGGCTGCCAATGTCCTGCGAATCACCATCAAACAGCAGGGCGGCATACTTTGATGGTGTCAGAGTTTTCCGGGTCACTTTGGCACGTGCGGGAGTCTTATGGACAGGGACAGCAGAGGCGGTGGCAGGGGCGGCGGCAGGGGCGGCGGCAGGGGCGGCGGCAGGGGCAGCAGTGGTGCGTGGCCTTGATGGCAAGATGATGGTGGTGCCTGTCGCCCTTCTCTCTGTTCCTTGGGCAGGGGCGGCAGGGGCAGCAGGGGCAACAGGGGCAGCAGGGGCAGCAGGGCCGGCAGGGACACCAGGGCCAGCAGGGCCAGCAGTCGATTTCCCTCTCCCTTTCCCCTTCCCCTTCCCCTTCCCTGTTCCTTGGGCAGGGGCGGCAGGGGCGGCAGGGGCAGCCGGGCCAGGGGCGGCTGGTGGTGGTGGTGGTGGTGGTGGTAGGGGCACTGTGGCTGGCGTACGGGTTCTTTTCCCTACGCCCGTGCCTTTAATTTTTCCTGCCCCCGCAGGTTCTGCAGCCCTAGGGCGGCCTCCTGTGTCGCTGGTACCGGTGGCAGGGGTGGCAGTGGTGGCAGTGGTGGTGGTAGTGGTTGTTGTAGTGGCCTGGGTCGTGGTGGCAGTGTCCCGAAAGACCAATGACCTCTGTGCCATTGCCCTGCTTGCACGTGTTTTTCGTGCTTTGGGTGCAGGTGTTTCGTCCTCCGAGCTGTAGGGCGTGTCGTACTGGTAGCTAGGGTCTTTAGCAGCCACCCTCTGCCTTCCACGGCAGCTAACACCACCAGAAGGAGGGCTGGTTGTGTCATCAGGGAGCGAGCGTGAGGGACGTGTGGGCTCCATGACTAGTGCGTGGTTACTGGCGCGGTGGTGCTTGCACGAGTGCGGGGCGAGCGTTTGGCGGGGTGGTGTCGAGAGTTGACATGTAGTACTATACCCACACCAATTTTCAGCCGCCTGGCTATAAACGCGCGGTTTTGGTACGTGTTCAAAGGCTCTGCTCTTAAGAGTCTACCCGCAGTGCGCCGGGGGAACTCTTATGAGTCTCCCCGCAGCTCCCGGGTTAATTCGTTATTCACCCTTCAGTACAAGCCGCAACACTATGGGGAACGTTGTCGCTGAAAGAGTGTGTAGTTGGGAGTTTATATGTAAGTGTATATGTGTACTTTTGAGAGAATTTATAAATTGCATATGTGTGCGCCGAGAATCTTACGAACCATTACAATTTTACTCAAGTTACCCATACAATGTTGGTTTTCTGTCTAACTGGATTAAGAGAAAACGATTTAGAACTCTAACTTTATTACAAAATGTTTTAATTTCTTATACAATAATGCTTCTATAATTATTAACATATTATGTCAACCATTCCTATTGCTAATATTCTAATTATAGGCAAATTAAATACACTTATAGAACAAATATAAAGCATCTCGATATGTTGTTAGATGCGCGAAGGTTATCACCTGTGTATCGCTCAGCCATAGCTCATTCTCATTGGCAGTCTCCGAGTAAAAAGACGCTCTTTTGTTTGTTCTCCCAAGCGTCCATATATACTCTATTGGTAGTTAATTATCTAAGTCAGTAGATTGTCATCCTTTATAAGGATCACAATCTCCTTTAAACAAAACATTACAAAATGACCACCACGGTGTATCAGGTGAGGGAGGTGGTGACCAAGCTACGGGCAACAGTGAAGAACTTGATCGAGCTACACCGAACAGGACAATTTCAAAATTATGTCACGTCAGAAGTAGTCAACGCACAGTTCACCCTGTCACTTACAGCTCTAAATAACAATGATCAAGTCAGCCAGACATATGTTTCTCGTGCTGATGATGATATCCAGGGACTTGGCCGGGCCTTTTGTGAAATTTTGATGTTCAAGTCTTTGGTGCCTCAGTTTCCTGTTGGGCTGAAGGAGCTCTGCCAATGGATGACCAACCATGCAGAATACAACGATTGCACAAGGCCTCACTTGGCACACGTCCTTGCCGGTCTAGATTTCATCATTGATCGACCCGAGGAGGCTCCAGCTCACACTACTATCCTGACAGATCAACTCCAGAGCAATACTTTTTCTTTTGAAGAGCTAAAGCCACATCTTGCTGATGCATGTTTTCTCAGCTCTGGGGCGTTTTGCAAGACCTATCTGATTAAGTACAAGTGCCAAAAAGCGGTATGTAAATTAGGCGAGGACAATGACCAGCATACTCTGCATGACTTTTGGCGTGAGGCCTTGTTGCTGAAGCATCTGCAGGGTGCTGGTGGCTCCCCAGTCTTGTTGGCCATCTGCTCTGACCGACCTTGCCTCTTTATGTCCTGTGTTGAGGGCAAAACTCTGGGTGACGTGCATGGCCGACTTACTGCACGAGGGATGGTGGAGGTGTTCCTGGAACTGGCCCACAGCCTACAGCAGGTACACGAGGCAGGGGTTCTGCATCATGACGTCAAGTCAGACAATGTGTTGGTCCAGGTTCCTATGGCTGGCTTGGGGAAGGTTCAAGCATGTTATATTGACTTTGGATTTGGGACTCTCGGGGATCGAGTGGCAGGTATGGGAGATTTTGATTTCGCTGACTACATTAAGTATCCACGATATGCACCCGAAGATTTCTTCAACCGGGCGGCTTCTTTTGCCAGTGATATTTTTGCTCTTGGCATGATGTTTGAAGAACTGATGGTGAACCAGATAAAGGCCGGACAGATAATGGCTTGGCCGGAGGGTCTTCAGGAACTTGTGGCCGACATGGTCGAGTACGAACAGGAAGAGAGACCATCACTCACAGAAGTCATCACTCAGTTGACTACCATCCTGCCATCTCTTGTACCTTCCTCGGTCATTGGAAGGGTCCTATGACTCTGATGATGAGGAGAGTGAGTCTGATGATGAACAGGAAGACAGACCATCACTCACAGAAGTCATCACTCAGTTGACTACCTTCCTGTCATCTCTTTTGTACCTTCCGTGGTCATTGGTAGGGTCCTATGACTATGATGATGAGGAGAGCGAGTCAGATGGTGTTGAGGAGGATGAGTCAGATGATTAGGATGAGTCAGATGATGAAGAGGATGAGTCAGGTGATGAGGATGAGTTCATGTTTTAAGTTTTAACCCCTACTGTATCGGCGACATCTTTTTTATTATTTTATTCTAGCTATGTTTAGAGGATTCTGTTCAGTTTAAGAAGGATCTGTGGTAATAATAAAAAGGGTTAAGTGAGATAGTCCGAAGCCTTTTAATTGCTGGAGGCCTTTTGTAAACTGAACGAAGTCTTCTAATCGTAGTAAGAATAAAGTTAAAAGGATGGCACCGGTACTGAATGGGTTCAAAGTAATTTATATTTTTATATTATTCACATATATTATATGATATACTTTATTTTACTTATTAATTTGATGAATAGGATATTTTACTATTTGAAATGAACGAGGAAAACATTAATTCCAAAGAGGTGCATGCATTACAAAATTATTCTACTAATTTATAACGTTTATTGTATTATACTCCGTCTAATTAACTCACGTCCACTCATCAATTCTCTGCAGTCTCTCTCTTCGCCGTAATGTTGCATCTCTCTCACTATTCTACCGCTATTACAATAATCAGTGTTCCTCAGAGCTCTCTCAATGTATACCACCCCCCCTTCGTAGAGCATGTAGCACCAATCTTGCAACACAATCCCACCCCTACTCTGTGCAACTCTCCTACCCAAGAGTGAAACGTTATTCTCAATCTTTCTTCTGTTCAACAGCTGAGTTCTGAAACTTTCTCCCAGAATCAGTTTTTCTCACTTCCTATGACTTAAATTGCTTCAAACTCCGTGTATCCATGCATTTTGGCTCGAACGTCCCTTGATTTTTGCCCTGTCACTCTTTCAATTCTGGGGAAGGCAATCGCCACAGGCAGTTCTGCCTTTTGTCTCCCTCACTCACATAGAAAGAGAAAACAAAAATACTCACTTTGTCCAAGATTTCGTCCGAATTGTCTAATTAATGATCTGAAACAAGACATCGCGATCATCCAAAATACTTTCTAGTGCCGATCAAGGCCAAGCTAAACTCTTAAGAGGGGTGACCTGCTGTTAATCTCTTTCTGGGTTGTATCCATTCGGCCCCATTCAGCCTACTGATATAAGACGTTTATCCCCATCCAGGTGTCGATTTATACCTGGCGAGTGATATCGAGCCACCATATTTTGGATAATGAGTTAGACAGCTGGCTAAATTTGTACATTTTTGATAAAAAAATATCTCTGGCAAAGCCAGATTTCTCCATAAAATGCTGGCTCGCTATTGCTCACCAGGAAAAAGTCGACACCTAGATGGGGCTAAGTGTCTTAAAACAGTAGGCTAAATGGGGCCGAATAGATATAACCAAGAAAGAGAAAACAAAGGTCACTCCCCTTAAGTGTTTCTACATGTTCATCTTGCTTGACCTTAAAAGCCAAATGTAAGCTTATGGATGGCCTCGATGAGTGCCTATGCCAAGTTTCAAGCCAATAGTCATATAATTGAAACTAAATGTCAGTAAATGTGAACGTGCCTATTCTCTTCTATACTCTTACGTATATTTGTTATGTCCTAGGTTCGAATCCTGGGAGAATCACATGCTTTCATTAACCCCTTCTTTACCAATGTCATCCTTTTGAATGTATTCAGGCTACTATTAGACCATTTTATTCAGTTTAAAAAGGGCCTCCAGCAATTAATAGGCTTCGACCCATGTCACTTAACCCTTTTTACTACCACAGATCCTTCTTAAACTGCACCAAATCTTGTAAGTATAGTTATAATATTTATATATAATATAATAGTTATAATAAAAGTCAAAAGACGTTGCCAGTACAGAATTGGGGTTAATATAATTTTGGGGTTATTGGTGTTAAGTTAGATGTTAACAATAATATCAATAGGCTCATGAATATTTTGTAGCGAGGTCGGTCTTAAGTGATCTGTGCCCCATAAAATATTCTTTCCTCTCACTTGATCATTCATAGTGCAGTTGGGTGTACAGTCTATTCGCAGTAAGTAGGTGAGAAATCATGACTTCTATTCTCTGTAACTCGAAAAGGGCTAGAGCAAATTGGCTGTAAATCTCCACATCTATTCCTCGACAGACTCCCCCCAAATGGTAGAAATATTAGCTCGATTACTCTAGTCGTTTTTGAGTTCCAGAGATTAGAAGTCATGATTTCTCGCCTACATACAGCGAATACACTATAGTACGTGAAGGAAAAACAATGTACGGATATAATTATTATTTACCATAGTTTATTGAATAAGTTATTGTTAACATAGATTTAGCCTACCTTATAATATACAACACTAAGTACTAATTGTCTATAAATATATTATATATTTTGGTTTCTCGTGTTTTGTGTGAGTGTGTGTATACAGTAGGTATATGTTTTGGAGTGAGCATATATATTTTTAACCCCTTCATATATTATGATACAGTTTGACACTTTATTTTGGCTATCATTAAACGATTTTGTGCAGTTTAGGAAGGACCTCTAGGAATACAAGGGGTCAAAATTAATTAAATTATGCCTCTGGCTCCCACAGATCCTTAAGCTCAATATAATCGTCTAATGACAGCCAAAATAAACTACTAAAAGGCATCATAATCCTTGAGGAGTTGTTGTTGTTGTTGTCGTTCCCTAGGCTGCCTGGCCGAACAGCCCCGAGTCCCTAGGGAAGGCCATGGCCACGATCGGGCTTTCCCACAGAGCTCTCAAGGCGTGTAGATTATGTTGTTTGCGTAAGTGATTGTGTGGAATGCAGTCTTTTATGATGTGTTTAACAGTGTGGGGTGCGGTGTTGCTTCCTGGGCAGGTGTCGTCAACGGAGTCATCCAGTCTCTTCTGATAGCTCAAAAGAGCTGGATGGTGCCCACATCTCAGCCTGGCCAGGTGGACTCTGTCCTCATGAGGAAGGGAGGATTCGGAAGGATATATTTCGGGAGGCCGTGCCTGCAGCTGCGTGTTGTCGTGTGATTGGATGGAATGGCGAGATATATGAGTTCTCTTCTTCTCTCCCCTTCTTCTTCTCTTCTCCCTCAACACGCCTTGCAGGCCTTGGCACAGGACTCGTTCATGTAGTCCGGATTGGCCTTACACTCCCCCTTTCTGGCCCAGTCCTGGCAGTGTACATGTTGGTCCGAACACTTTCCCGCTGCTGAAATCACAATAATAGGTTAATGACAACTTATAGAATGTCTAAAAGTCTATGGATTACTTGGCTATGTACTCTAATGGATTGAAGACTGACTAAAGAGGCAAATGTAACGAGTAGTAACAGATCATAAGGCCTTAACCTTTAATAGATGTCCCCGTAGCTTACCTTTATAATGGTGTATCACAAGGATTGGTGCTAGGATATATTCTGTTCCTAGTTTAATTATGTATTTGATTTTATAGGCGGATTTGCATATACATTCCAAACAGTTACAGACGAAAAGATTTCCAAATTAAGTAAAAATGGAGCTGTCATGGTCTAGCGGGCCAAGGTTCTATGGCTATGCGCTATGTTGTTGACGACTAGCCACGTGAGTTTGAATCTTGGCTATGCTACGACAGTTTCCAGTGCTATATAGCCTTCGTCGCTTAATGCTGTAGAATTCATTACAGTTAGGGATTTCCCCCAGATGAAATTAATTCATAAGGTTATTCAACCTTATGCAAATGAGGTAAAATCTCAAGTTCTATGAAAACTTATAAATAGACGTATATAGTATGTTAATTTGAGACATGACCAGGTATGTAGGATTTGGTTTTTACACCATACCCGTAAGGAGGGTTATGGAGTTCCGATCATACTTTTAACCATCTTGACAATTTTACCAACACACCTAAACTTTGTTAGATGTGGAAACAGCCTCCCGAAAATCTACACTCAGGGCGGGAATCAAACCCGGGACCCTTTGGTTACGAGGCAGACACGTTACCACGAGACTAATAAAGGTACCTCACTTAGCCTGGTAGTCTACTGTAAGTGTATTTCCACATCTTGTTCAATTTAGGATAACCTATTTTCACTGACATTACAGATATACTCACAACAGAAGCCACAAGCTTTGGGACACCTCTTGGTCATGTAGCTTTGGTTTCTCTGACACTCTCCACGACCTGCCCAGTTGGTACAATGGCCCACTAGGTCACGGCATTCTGAAAGGCACACAGTGGGATGTTAAGGATTAGTTACATATATAATTATTTACTTAGGATTAGTAGCATTAGTATAAAGTATATTGGGGATTTTATTGATAGGAGAGATGAGTGTTTGAATGTGTAGGAAAGATTTTAGGGACATAAGAAGATTTGAATGGTTGTTTAGCCGATGATCTAAAAAACCTTGTGATATGATTTGACGAGCCGTGGTTAGAGCTGCGGTGGTCAAGTGGAGAGCACGCTCACGTGTGAATCTCCTTGACCTGGTTTCGATCCCAGCCAAGGCTGGGTGTGAGTGTGGTACTACGTCCTAGAATGTTTCACATGCTTGCACCCAGTCGGGGGACACCTCAACGACGCATACAGACTAATAACACGCATAAGAAAGCCACTCCGACAGCTTCCTCTCTCTCCAACACCCCTTCTCCCCTCTCTACAATCTTCAGAAAAATAGAAAACAAAATAATCTAGCAACGAGGTGCCGTTGTATATGCTTAAATCCCTCAATACCTTCACCTGACCTGACCTGGTTTTTGAGGAGTTATGGATTACTTACTTGTATACTAACAAAGGATTAGTAGGAAGTATATTGGGGATTTTATTATCAACTTTTAATCTGCATCATATTAACGCAAAGTTTTCACAGTTAAAACCATATTTTGCTACAAAATTGTTGTGACATCCGAGTAATCGAGTTGGGACATGGTAATTTTCAGTCTAATAACAATAACAACAACAACAATAATAACAATAATAATAAAACCCAGACTAGCCTACAGTTTGTGTATTATATAAATGGTCTGTGTGTGATAACCCAGGTTCGAATCCCGGTGGATCACATATATGCTTTCATTAATTTCATTGGAGGTGTTTGGTGTTGGGATGAAATTAATAAAATATACTGTAGATTAGTAAGTTACCTCCAACATTGCAGAGGTTGCAGGACTTCTTGCAGTAGACAGTCATGTAGTCTTGGTTGGTCGTGCAGTGGCCGGCACGTGCCCAAGACGGACAGTGCACGTGTTGGTCAGAGCACTCGCCGGGGGTGGGGGGTTTGGTGGTGGTTGGAGTGGTAGGGGTGACTCCGGAACATTGGTACAACAGGTTCAGTCCCTTGATGTCCAACTGGGGAAGGGAGACATAGATATGTAGATAGATAGACACATAATGATATAAAGTATAAGTGTACAGATCTCCATCACTATCAGATGCCCCAATTTACTATATTGTTATAGGGTTTTAGGTGTTTGGGTTTGGGTTTTGGCTGGTCCCAGAACGCATCCCCATTTACCCCATTCATTTTAGGGTTCGCTATACGATTTTTCTATTTAAGATTAGGTTTTCAGGAATATAACCCAATCTTATTAAAACCGAGGGAGACCTGTAGCCTACTGCGGAGGAGTACTTTATTGACAACACTCAACTTATGCAGTACATCAGCACACCAGCACCACAACAATACTTGAACACATGACTAACCTGAGATAACTGTTTCCTCTGACCAATAGTAACTCCAGCCTTCGTGGGAGATATAGTGGGTTGACCGTGGGCGTGGGTGAAGGCGTAGGGACCGTAGTGCATGATGGAACTGTAGTCGTAGGGCAGGCCGAGGTCAGAGGTCACACTTGCTGTTTTCTGGGGACGAGAGTAGTATTTGTTTTTAACTGTGTTGGTGGTGTAATAGTTTAGATGCTTATGTTCTGGGTGTGGTGTCCCGTGTTCGAATCCCGGGAGGACCACATGCTTTCATTAATTTATTCAAGTACTTCAGGGTTTGGCATGAAGGATTAATGTTAAGAATGGGGTGTTCCTTAAACAATCAACTACCTTGTCAAAATTGTAGGATAGTCCCTGGATGATATTGGACCAGTGGATGGTGACGAAGTTGTCCCGGTCGTACCTGGACTGTTCGTGCCAGAAGCCAGCGGCGTGCATTAGTTCGTGCATCACTACCCCCAAGTGTACACAGCCGGAACCCAGAGACACCACCTGTACACCACCTGCACGACCCACTGCACTAGAACAGCTGAAGGAGAGAGAATTTATTGATTACTACTACTACTACTACTACTACTACTACTACTACTACTACTACTACTGCTACTATACTTACATGCGTTTACACATACAAGTTTAAAGACGGATTCATCCACAGAGAGCGTGGTTTTAGTCTCTTTACTATAGTACAGTATATTAAAGACTTAATTGCCACAACAATAATAATAATAATAATAATAATATTTATTCAGTTAGTAATTTACAGAGTTGGTACCACATAGTATGTTATAAATATGACATGTACCAGCCTTCCATAATTCCAACTAAGGATAGCCCAATAAGGCCGGTAGGCGTATTTCCATTGGGGTCCTTGTGGGATTAGGTTAGCTGGGGAAATGGGGAGGATAAAGAAATAGATACTTTAGAGAAAGTATTTCTAGGGGGTTATTTTAAGATACCTTACATCCTATAGTAAATATCAGTAATCCGTAATCAGTAATCATTTCAGTTTGGTTTGTTTATCTCTTATGTCGTATTTAGTAGTAGACATAAGCTTGGTGCTCCCTTCTTGCAGCTGTCCGGTTCAGGTGTTCCTTCAGGCTACGTCTGAGCCCCATCATTTCATCACAGTGGCCGATGTTGGTATAGCGCTAACAGTGTATCAGCAAGACTCAACAAAGTCCCCCAGAAGCACATGCACCTGGCGAATCCGCACCACACCAGCCTTAAGCTGCTACAGAGGCTGACTGCATTACCAAAGTGGTGGGCGTTGGGGTCGCTGCATCCCTATGCCAGAGAAAGAAAGAAAAACTTGTGCCAGTTGGCTGTGAGAGTAAGACACTAGGGAACCACGGGGCACACCATTATGGCCCCACTGCCTTCACCACTCTCAGGGAAAAAAACCAGAGATAAGAATGATGAAAAAGCCTGGTAAAGTCAGACCTGGCTATGGGAAGTAGAGGACACCAACCCTCACTCTGACAGATCCAGCCCACCACATTCTACTACTACTACTACGTCTACTGCTCCTACTACTACTACGTCTACTGCTACTACTACTACTACTACTACTACTACTACTACTACTACTACTACTACAACTACAACAACAACAACAACAACAATGACTTACCCCTGTCCCTTGAGAATATGAACGTAATCTCCATGAGCGGACGTCCTGGCTTGAAACCTTAAACAAGTCTTGATATGAAACTGTCCCATGGCTTGACCTATCACACTTCGCTCACTGCTGGCTGTTCGGGGGGAAATATCAAAATTAGTTACCTTATTACCCCTTGACGATTATAAAACATTTTGACAGTTTATTCTGGCTATCCTTGGGCGATTTTGTGCAAGTTAGGAGCTACAAAGAGAATATGTGAGTCAGATACAAGGAGAGATAGAGGGGTAGGAAGACCCCTATTGAGATGGAGAGACTGTGTAAGACAAGCTTTGGGTGATAGAGGAATGACTATAAATCAGGCAAGGGAAGTGGTAATAAACAGGAATGAATGGAGAATGCTTGTGAATAGATGAGTGAACACTGGTCATTTAGGGGAAGGGGTCAGGCGCCAGTTGGACTAGATAATAGTCCGTCAGGCGCCTGGCCCGGGGAGACGGTTCATTTGAAGGGTGCGCCTGGAAGTGTGGTGGGCGGGCTTGTGGTTTCGTCTCGCTGCATGTCTGCCTGCTGAGACCGGAACTTCTCCGGGTGGTCGTGGGCCGGGGGAGTGCTGGAGGGACCTTGGTGATCCCTGGTCTCTGGGTCTTCTCCTGGGTGACCTAGATGTGTGTGAATTTGTGTAAAAAAAAATGAAAAAGAAATAAAGAAAAAAAAAAATAGGAAAAATGGGGAATGAGCCTGAGTACATAGATAGCTAGACATAGGATACTATTTCAATGAAGTTTTTAGCTCCTTCATGTTCTTCATTCAAATAAATACTAGCATAAAAAAAAATCACTGTTTGTACTCACAGAAAGAGGCGGAAATTACGTAAGGTATGACCCCTCCAGGCCAGATCAGCTCATGGTTCCTGATGGCACTCAACTGGCCCTCGGGGTCACCCTGGGGAGAGGAGGTCAAAGGTCACAACATTTTGGAAGTGAAGGGGTTAATATATCTGAGCAATAAACAATATGATCATTTTGTATGTTTAGCTGTTCCAACTTGAATGAAGCGAATGTGTGTGTGTGTGTGTGTGTGTGTATTGAAAAGAAGTTAGGTTAGATTAGGATCATTAGGTGAAGGTATTGAGGGATAAGCCTTTACAACGGCACCTCGTAACTACTTTCTACTTTTCCTATTTTCTGAAGAGTGTAGAGAGGGGAGAAGGGATGTTGGAGAGAGAGGAAGCCGTTAGAGTGGCTTTGTTAAGTATGTGTGCTTGTTTAGTGTAGTAAAATTAATAGAAGGAGGAAGTATTTGTGTAAGAAAATTATGTTGGTAGTCATATACATCAGTTGTAGATTTATACAAGATTATAAAACAATTATGTCAAAACTAATATTTTCTCTTTGGACACATTCAAGTACATGCATTAATTAGTAATTCAATATAAATTATATGATGTCATAATTATAGGCATAGGTGTGTGTGTGTGTGTGTGTGTTTTTGTTTTCTATGTGGATGATGGAGACAAAAGGCAAAACTGCCTGTGATGAGTGCCTCCCCCAGAGTTAATAGAGTGACAGGGCCAAAATCAAGGAATGTTCGAGCCAAAATGTCTTGACACACGGAGTTTGAAACAATTAAAGTCATAGTATGAGGGAAAGATGGATTCAGGGAGAGAGTTCCAGAGCTCAGCTGTTGAATAGAAGAAAGATTGGGAGTAACGTTTCACTCTTGAGTTGGGGAGTTGTACAGAGTAGGGGTGGGATTGTGTTGCAAGACGGGTACTACATGCTCTACGTAGAGGAGGTGGTATGCACTGAGAGAGCTCTGAGGAACACTGATTATTGTAGTAGCGATAGAATAGCGAGAGAGATGTAACATTGTGTCAAAGAGAGAGATTGCAGAGAGTCGGTGAGTGGACGGGAGTTCATGATACCTTACCTTTGGATACCTTTGGATGTGTTCGCCGCTCCTCTAGCGGCACCAAGGAGCGCGACACCCCTCGTTATGGGTGGTGATTTGGTGCAGTAGACTGTTTGAAGCGACAGCTCGCTCCCTTGCGAGGATGGGCTCGTCTGGCACTTTTTGCAGTTCGACATCTAGGGCTCTCTTGAAGTTGTCTAACGAGATGTCCCTCATGTCTCTTACTCGCCGTGGGAGTTTGTTGAAGAGACGTGGGCCTCTGTGTGATAACCAGCCCTCTCGCAGAGAGCCCATAGCACCCTTGTTATTCATCCGGGGGATTTCGCATTCCCAGCCTCTCCTATCACTGAATTTCATGACTATCGGAGTATGTAGGTTTGGTACTAAACCCTCTGCGATTTTCCACGTGTATATTATTAGGTAACGTTCTCTTCTACGTTCCAGTGAGTACAGATTCAGTGCTCTTAAACGCTCCCAATAGTGTAGATGTTTTATCGAACTTATATGCGAAGTGAAATTTCTTTGTACACTCTCTACGTCATTTATTTCACCTGCTTTGTATGGGGATGTTAATACGCTACAGTATTCAAGCCGCGGTAGCACTAGAGATTTGAAGAGCGTTATCATAGGCAATTCACCGCGTGTTTTAAAAGTACGCAGAATCCAACCCGTTAGACGTTTCGCAGCCGCCACTTTGACCTGGTTATGTACTTTGAAACCCATATTTTCAGACATTAATACCCCAAGGTCTTTCACACTGTCTTTCCGTTCTATTATGTGGTTAGATTCTGTTAAGTAATTTGTAATTTCTTTAACACCATTATTATCTCCGTACCGTATTAATTGGAATTTTTCCTCATTGAATTGCATGTTGTTTTCCCTGGTCCACTGGAACACTACATTCATGTCTTCCTGCAGTCGGCCCGTGTCCTCTTGTGTGTTTACTATCTTGCTTAATTTTGTGTCATCAGCAAAAGACGACACCGTACTGTGTCTGGTGTTGGTATCTATGTCGCAAATTAGTATGAGGAACAGAAGGGGCGCTAGCACTGTTCCTTGGGGCACTGAGCTTTTGACATCCGAAGGCTCAGAAGTGACTTGGTTTACTGCTACCGATTGTTTTCGGTTTACAAGGAAATTGTATATCCACCGTCCGATTTTCCCAGTTATACCTTTTGCTTTCAGTTTGTGGGCTATTATACCATGGTCACATTTATCAAATGCCTTAGCAAAATCGGTGTAAATGACATCCACGTTTTTCTTTTCTTCTAGCGCTTTAAGAATTTTGTCATAGTGTTCCAAAAGTTGTGAGAGACATGATCTTCCCGCTCTGAACCCATGTTGACCGGTGTTGTGTAGTTCATTTGTTATGAATGTTGAAATTTTGCTTCGCAGGACTCGCTCGAAAACTTTAATGATGTGAGAGGTTAGAGCTACCGGGCGGTAGTTTTTTGGTAGTGCTTTACTCCCTCCTTTATGCAGTGGGGCAATTATTGCGTTTTTCAAGCTATCTGGTATGTCACCAGTGTCTAGACTCCTTCTCCACATTATAGCCAGGGGTTTTGAGAGGTTTTCCTTACATTTTTTCATTAGGATCGAATTCCAAGAGTCCGGGCCTGGTGCCAAGTGGGATGGCATGTTGGAAATGGCCTCTTCTATGTCTTTTGGACCGAAATCAATATCCAGCATCTGAGGGGTTTCCGTGGGGGAGGTTTCCATGAAAAATATATTTTGGTCTCTGATGACTTTTGTTTCATCAGGCTCACTGAATGCCATTTCATACTGCCTGCTTAAGAGTTCGCTCATTTCCTTTTTGTCCCCTGTGAAAGAGCCGTCCCCTTTGCTCAGTGGGCCGATGTTTGATGTTGTTTTAGCCTTTTGTTTGGCGTATGAAAAGAAGTATTTGGAATTTTCCTTTATACCTGCAATAGCTTTCCTCTCCTCTTCCATATGTTGTAGTTCATATGATATTCTTAGCCTTTGTTCAATTTCCACAATTTCTCTATCTATTTCGACCTTTTGCGAAAGGCTTTCCTTTCTACTTTATCTAGAAGTGCTGTGTGAGAGGTTCCTCCCCACACATGTGAACAATACTCAATACTAGGATGCACTGTGCCCCTGTACAGAGCAAGAAGCTGAGCAGGGATAAAGAACCACTTGAGGTGGTTGAGCACACCCAGCTTCTGGTTGGCCGCCTTAGCAAGACTGGTAATATGGTCCTTCCTAGAGAGAGCAGAAGAAAAAGAGACACAGAGAATACTGCGAGAAGATGAAGGGTTAATTTTTGTATAGTTGAAGAATAAGGGATAGTCCTCTGGGAGTTCACGACGGGTAGATAGATGGAGAAATTGGGTTTTGGAAGAATTAAAGGTAACAAGATTATCTCTGCCCCAATTGGAAATGGTAGTTAGATCGGTAGAGCTATAATAGTTTAGTCTATTCGCTGTAAGTAGGCCAGTAATTATGACCTCTATCCTCTGTAACTAAAAAACGACTAGAGTAATCGAGCTAATATTTCGACCATTTGGGAAGAGTCAGTCGAGGAATAGATGTGGAAATTTACAGCCAACTAGCCCTAGCCCTTTTTGAGTTACAGAGGATAGAGGTTATGATTTATCGCCTACTTACAGCGAATAGACTATAGGGGAAAGATAGACAGCACAGAAATATTTAGTATGAGTGGCAGGATTGTTTGAACCATAAAGCCATAAAGTGTGTGTGTGTGTATGTGTGTCTGTTTGTACAAATGCATGTGTGTGTGCAGGTATGTTTGGGGTGGATGTGTATGTGTGTGTGTTTGTGTGTGTGTGTGAGAGTGAGAGACAAGAGAGAGGGGGGTGACCTCCTTTTTTTCTCTCCTTTTCTCTCTTTCTCTGGCATGTATCCATTCGGCCCCATTCAACCTACTGTTTTAAGACGTTTATCCCCATCCAGGTGTCGATTTCTTCCTGGCGAACGATAGCGAGCCAGCATTGTATGGAGAAATCCGGCTTCGCCAGACACATTTTTCTATCGAAAAATGTAAAAAATTAGCATTTTTATGAATATTGACTCACCTCGAGCAGTTGATAGAGTTGATCCTGAGAGTTAAGCACTATGTCACCCTCGAAGAAGAAGAAGAAGAAGAAGAAGAGAGAGAGAGAGAGAGAGAGAGAGAGAGAGAGAGAGAGAGAGAGAGAGAGAGAGAAATAAAAGACTAAATTTCCTCACCTCTAGCAGTTGATAGAGTTGATCCTGAGAGTTGAGCACTATGTCACCCTCGAAGTATCTGGTGGTGGAGGAGGAGGAGGTGGTGGGGTCCTCCTGCAAGTCCTCAGAACGGAAGTTGCCTATTGTGGTGAGTTCCTTGGAGGTCAGGGGCGAGCCTAACAGGTCATTGGTTGGCTGGGGTGTCAGGTCATAGAGAGAGTGTGTGTTAGTTATATACACAATTTATTAACTATATATACAAACCAAATACTTAAGAAAATATATGAGAGATTATACGGTATAAGTTAATAACAAATAAATGTATAAATGAGTGACATAGATATTTAGTGTTGGATGAATAGATAGTGTATAATATACACAACTAATTAAATAAATAAATAAATATATATATATATATATATACTGTATATATATATGAAAAAGTTGACCCAAAAGTGACCCATCCCCCCTTAATGATAAACATAATCTGTCCAATAGGCTGTAAACATACTGTATAATGCAACTGTCCAATAGGCTGTAAACATACTGTATAATGCAACTGACCTGATTGGGTTCACCGATGATAATATCTGGCAGAATCACCTGACCCCTGGCTGATGGTGTTGTGACCCCTATTAGTACCATCACCACCATCATCATCACCACTCTTGACCTCCACATCATCACCACGGGCTTATACATTACTATAGTCAGGTCAAGTCAGGTGAAGGTATTGAGGGAGAGAAGTCTTTACAACGGCAACCCGTATCTCTTCTTCTTATTCTTGGTCAGGTGAAGGTATGGAGGGTTCTTCTTCTTCTTCTCCTCAGGTCAGGGCCTTTATCCTTCTTCTTCTTTTTATTTTCTTCCTTTTCTTCTTCAGGTTAGGTCAGGTGAAGGTATTGAGGGAGAAAAGCCTTTACAACAGCACCTCGTATCTTCTTCTCTTCTTCTGTTGCTATTATTTTGTATTTATAACTCAATTGAGCTAAATTGTCAACACTAGAACTCTCCTCCCGTGGCGGTATGGAGATGTCGTCGGAGGCAGTGTTGGTTGATGAGTGGCACCCTGACTGGCACTCCGGGGTCTTATATGTGGGTGCCAAGAAACGGAAACACCCAGGGAGAGGAAGCTGAGGGGATGAGTGTTATGGGAAAGAGGGCGTGTGTCTGTGTCTGTGTGTATTGTGCTATGCTGTGTGTATGTAAGAGAGATATTGTGTGTGTGTATCTGTATGTTTGTTGTGCTGTGCTGTGTGTGTGAGTACAGTGTGTAAGTTCTGTATCTAATATCCTGGGAGGATCACATGCTTTCATTAATTTCATTTTGGGGGGTTATTGGTGTTAAGAACGATGTTAGAAATAATACACAAACAACGAGACATAATATTATAAGTTGACCATGACAGCCTATGACATAACAGTGATATTCTTCCCAGTGAATGTGGAATACCTTGGTCCAGCAGTTCTCGGGAGCCATCAAGGTGGGAATGGGATAAACCTTGGAGGGGGGAAATATATAAGGTGGCTCATACTTACGTTGTTTGGGTTTCTCGTTAACCTCTTCTGTACTGGTGACGTCCTTTAAATGTTCTAGCTATATTTACGAGATTTTACGCTGTTTAAGAAGGATCTGTGGTTGTAAAAACAGTTGCTGTTTTTGTTCCTGTTCCCCAGGCTGTCTGGCCGAGCAACCCTAAGGTCCCGAGTAAGGCCAAGGCCATAACCGAGCGGCCCCACAAAACCCTCCCTGCTTACCACTAATAAAGCCCTGGTGACCGAAGCCACTCCAAGGCGGGGAGCTGAGGAGGGTGCGGAAACGCCTGGGAAACCAAAGCCCCACCCAAGGCACTGTGCCCCTCAGCAATTATGAAGGGAAAGTTGAGGGGCAAAGGAAAAATTTGATGCTTTGGCTTCTAATCTGCCAACCTCGGGGTTGGCAGTAGGGAGGTCAATCCACGGAAGAGACGCCGTCACTTGAGCTCTAGAAAGTATATAAGTAAAAGGAACAGTCAGAGTAACCTATGGGTATGACAGAGAATGCTCAACTCTCACTCTGATAGACTAGCCCATCACCACATGACTAGAACCCAATTCTCTCAGCACCAGCTAGGAAAGGCCCTAGAAAGCCGCCTTTGGCCGGGGGGGGGGGGGGGATTGCTCCCCTATTTCAACCCTTTTGTAAAAAAAAAAAAAAAAAAAATCCTACACCCCTAACTTTGGCAGTGTAAGAGGCATTGGCAGCATATTTCCAGGAAATTTGATGGCCCCAGAACCCCCCAGCACCTGTAGCTCTCCTTAACCCTCTGACTGGATGACCCCCGGCCCAGGGTTACTACATTCAAGACAAAATTATCTCTCTTCTGGTAGCCCTTAAGAAATAATTAACAGTTACCCCTGATGAGTCAAGGTGTCAGTTACCTAAATACTTATACTCTCTCAAGGTGGTTCATCACTCATCCCCGCTGATTCACCTTCAACCCCCCCCCCCACCTTAACCCTTTCCTGTCTCTCTCCTGCACCCCCCTTACTCCTTCTATCTCTCTCCCTCCCTACCTACCCCTCTCATGTCTCCCTCCCCCTTTTCCTCTTTCTGTGTCCCTCCCCCACCCTTCAACCTTTCCTGTCTCCCTCCCTACTCCCCTTACTCCTCCTGTCTCCCTCCTCCCCCCCCTTCAACCCCTCCTGTTTCTATCCCCTACCCTCGTCTACACCATTACCCCTTCCTGTCTCCCTCCCTACCTGTCTACCCCCTCTCCCCCCCATGTCTACCCCTCTTAGCCCTCCCCCCTCCCTCCCCCTCTTTCTACCCTTCCTTACCCCTTTCTGTATTCCTCCCCCCTCCCCCCTCCTCCCCCTCTCTCGTTTTCTCTATCAGTACCCCTGACAATTATCTGTATCCCTTCCTCTGTCCTATTGAGGCTGTTCCACAAACTCAGACTCTACTAAGATGTTTACATTCATATGTTTTCTCGGTACATTATCCTAGGTTATACTGGTATATATATTGTATGTACCAGTTATGATGATTATTATTATTTTATTTTTATTATTATTATTATTATTAGTATTAGTATTATTGGCACACACACACACACAGCACAACACAAAACAACACACACACAGCACGACAAAAAAACAACAAACAGAGCACAACACACACACAGCACAACACACACACAGCACGACACAACACACACACACACAGAGCACAACACACACACACACACGCACACACACACACAGCACAACACACACACACAAGTGAAAAGAGTTGAAATAATATAGATATATGTAAAATATAGAGACACAGTCAAACACCCACCCCAAGGCAAAATAGAGAAGCGGATGGACTTCATCAGGCCACAGCCACCCGCCGTAATCAGTTTTCTGTTATAACTGTGGCAAACCGGCTATCTCTATAATACCTGGTGTAGATTGTTTGACCTTAAAGAAAAAGTAGTATAGTACTAATGATATAGTCAAAATTAGGGGGTTGATAAATTCGGGAAGTCAATTTTGTAGTCAGAAGTAGAGTAGCCAAAATCAGTTAGCTTACATTGGGGACATCACAGTGATTGTGTCTATAGTATCCTTGAGTAACTTCTACTTAATTAAGATATGGTTGAGAGGTTAAGGTATGACTCACAAATCAGCTGAATCCTGGTTCAATGCTCCGGATGGGTTAACAAAGAGCTTTATACATAATGTGTGTACTTGGGTGTATGTGTGTACTTGGGTGTATGTGTGTACTTGGGTGTATGTGTGTACTTGGGTGTATGTGTGTACTTGGGTGTATGTGTGTACTTGGGTGTACTTGGGTGTATGTGTGTACTTGGGTGTATGTGTGTATTTGGGTGTATGTGTACTTGTGTTGGGTGTACTGGTGTTACTTGGGTGTATGTGTTGTACTTGGGTGTATGTGTGTACTTGGGTGTACTTGGGTGTATGTGTGTACTTGGGTGTACTTGGGTGTATGTGTGTACTTGGGTGTATGTGTGTACTTGGGTGTACTTGGGTGTATGTGTGTACTTGGGTGTACTTGGGTGTATGTGTGTACTTGGGTGTATGTGTGTACTTGGGTGTATGTGTGTACTTGGGTGTATGTGTGTACTTGGGTGTATGTGTGTACTTGGGTGTATTTGTGTGTAGTATGTATGCATGTTGGGTGAGGGCTGGTCCTATCCAGAGTTAAGTTTGGCATCCTCTACCCAACCTTAGCCGTTTCTGTCTGTCTCTTTTACTGTCCTACTTCTTCTTCTAGGGGCGGGAAGCTAGAAATCCCCCTCCCCTTGTAGACTTCATCTACTAGACGAGACAAAGTAAGGGGCGAGGGAACGTGACAGTGGTCCTGGACTTTAAATGTTGTTTTTGTTCGGTCTCTGTCTCGAGTCGGCCACCCCCAGCTATGGTATGGGGTATGTGCCTGAGTACATACATACATACATACATACATACATGTATGTATGTGCATGTGTGTAATAAGTGTCTATAATATATATTATGTATGTGTGTGCTAACGTGTGTACTGTGTGTGTGCGTGCATAGTGTATGTGTGTGTAATGTTTCTAATGTGTATATTGTGTGTGTGGGAGTGTGTGTATAATGTAGTGAGTGTGTGTGTATAGTGTAATGTGTGTGTGTGTGTGTGTGTAGTGTAGTGTGTATGTGAGTGTGTGTGTATAGTGTAATGTGTATGTGTGTGCGCGTGCATAGTGGATGTGTGTGTAATGTTTCTAATGTGTATATTGTGTGTGTGCGAGTGTGTGTATAATGTAGTGTGTATGTGAGTGTGTGTGTATAGTGTAATGTGTGTGTGTGTGTATAGTGTAATGTGTATGTGTGTGTGTGTGTGTGTATAGTGTAATGTGTATGTGTGTTTGTGTGTGTGTAGTGAGTGTGTATGTGTGCTTGTATTTCCTGTAGAAAGCAAGGGCAGCGTCTGCGGGATATTAACTAACTCTTAACCCCGGTGACGTCCTCTTAACATAATTCTGGCTATTACACAATGTTAATCAGTTTATAAAGGGCTTCCAGCAATTAACAGGCTTCGAAGTATCTCAGTTAACCCTTTTTACTACCACAGATCCTTCTTAAACTGCACAAAATCCTCTAAATATAGCTACAATATCATAAAAAGACGTCGCCGGTACAGAAGGGTTGAGTAATCCTTGTAACCGTGTCTCCCTGGAATGGACGGCAAGGTCTTTGAGATACTAACTGTTTCTTGTAACTCCTCACAGTTCTCTTTCAACATATGAGATATTGTTAATTGTTTTATCCAATAACAACCATCTGTACCGGCGACGTCTTTTTAACCCTTTGAGTACCAGCGACGTGTGTTGTATTTTATTATCGATATATTTAGACGATATTATGCAGCTTAGGAAAGATCTGTGGCGGTTAATAGGGGTTGGTTGAGATAGTGTGAAGCCCTATTATTGCTAGAGGTCCTTCCTAAGCTGAATAATCATCATCTATAGTTGCCAGAATATGATGAAAGGGACGTCCCTGGTACTGAAAGGGTTAATGATATGCTAGCTATGATTAGGCGATTATATGCATCTTAACCCTTTCAAGCTCCAATACGCGTTTCTGTTCTGTTTTCTGGCTACTATTAGACGATTTTATTCAGATTAGTAACGGGATATGGAAGTCAGAGGGTTGATTGAGATAGTATTTACCCTTTTAATACCCACATAAACTTCCCAAGCTGCATAAAATCGTCTAATGAAAGCCAAAATAAACTGCTAAAACGCGTCAGATCTTGAAAGGGTTAAGAAGGATCTATGGCAGTAAAAAGGGGTAAGAGAGAGAGAGTTCGAAACCTGTCAATTGTTGGAGGCCAATTAAGGGGAGGTTTTTAGTTTGTTTCCTACTCCTTCAGCAATCTTAAAATTTCACCCCCTTGACCCCCTTTCAGGATAAATTTGTACATTTTTCGGTAGAAAAATGTCCGGCCGAAGGCCGGTTACTCTTAAATTACAAACTCGCTATCGCTCGCCAGGATAAAATCGACACTTAAATGGCACGAAAGGTCTTAAATTGTACAGAATGGGGCGGAAATTCTTAGAATCACCAAACTAATGGGGAAAACGTCCTAAAATCTCAAAAGCAATGGGGCTAGACATGAGGGAGAAAGGGGTCAAGAAAAAAGTCCCTCAAGTGGAAATCTCCCCTTAAAAACTGAATAAAATCGTCTAATAGTAGCCAGAATAAAGCTACAAAGACGTCGCCGGTAAAGAAGGGGTTTAGGGGAAGTGGTTGGTTTTTCTGTATCCCTCCCCCCTTCTCCTTCATGTTTAGCCCCATTAGTTTTGAGATTTTAAGACGTTCGCCCTATTAATTTAGTGATTGTAAGACCTTTCGCCCCATTTCGTTGGGGGCGTTGTAAATTTTAAGACCGTGCCATTTAGGTGTCGATTTTTTGTCCTGGCGAGCGATAGAGAGGCTGTAATTTTAAAAGGAACAGGCCTTTGGCTGGCTTTTGGAAGAGAGGTCTTGGGGATGTTCTTTAAGCTTGATGGAGGTCTAGCGAGGAAACTAAATAATTAATAATTATATACATTCATATTATCACCAACCCTCCAACTAACTTACAAATATTCCTAATTAATGAATAAATAGACCAATAAATAGACCAAAAAATACCCCCTACCCCTTAATACAGCACAGAGCGAGCCAAACGTAATGACAGGTGAGACATGACTTATTAGGGCACCCGTATACAATAATATCCTTTCGTAATGACAGGTGAGACATGACTTATTAGCGCTACTGTACATCCTTTCGTAATGACAGGTGAAACATGACTTATTAGCGCTACTGTACATCCTTTCGTAATGACAGGTGAAACATGACTTATTAGCGCTACTGTACATCCTTTCGTAATGACAGGTGAGACATGACTTATTAGCGCTACTGTACATCCTTTCGTAATAACAGGTGAGACATGACTTATTAGCGCTACTGTACATCCTTTCGTAATAACAGGTGAGACATGACTTATTAGCGTTACTGTACATCCTTTCGTAATGACAGGTGAAACATGACTTATTAGCGCTACTGTACATCCTTTCGTAATGACAGGTGAGACATGACTTATTAGCGCTACTGTACATCCTTTCGTAATGACAGGTGAGACATGACTTATTAGCTCTACTGTACATCCTTTCGTAATGACAGGTGAGACATGACTTATTAGCGCTACTGTACATCCTTTCGTAATGACAGGTGAGACATGACTTATTAGCTCTACTGTACATCCTTTCGTAATGACAGGTGAGACATGACTTATTAGCGCTACTGTACATCCTTTCGTAATGACAGGTGAAACATGACTTATTAGCGCTACTGTACATCCTTTCGTAATGACAGGTGAGACATGACTTATTAGCGCTACTGTACATCCTTTCGTAATGACAGGTGAGACATGACTTATTAGCTCTACTGTACATCCTTTCGTAATGACAGGTGAGACATGACTTATTAGCTCTACTGTACATCCTTTCGTAATGACAGGTGAGACATGACTTATTAGCGCTACTGTACATCCTTTCGTAATGACAGGTGAGACATGACTTATTAGCTCTACTGTACATCCTTTCGTAATGACAGGTGAAACATGACTTATTAGCGCTACTGTACATCCTTTCGTAATGACAGGTGAGACATGACTTATTAGCGCTACTGTACATCCTTTCGTAATGACAGGTGAGACATGACTTATTAGCGCTACTGTACATCCTTTCGTAATAACAGGTGAGACATGACTTATTAGCGTTACTGTACATCCTTTCGTAATGACAGGTGAGACATGACTTATTAGCGCTACTGTACATCCTTTCGTAATGACAGGTGAGACATGACTTATTAGCGCTACTGTACATCCTTTCGTAATGACAGGTGAGACATGACTTATTAGCGCTACTGTACATCCTTTCGTAATGACAGGTGAGACATGACTTATTAGCTCTACTGTACATCCTTTCGTAATGACAGGTGAGACATGACTTATTAGCGCTACTGTACATCCTTTCGTAATGACAGGTGAAACATGACTTATTAGCGCTACTGTACATCCTTTCGTAATGACAGGTGAAACATGACTTATTAGCGCTACTGTACATCCTTTCGTAATGACAGGTGAAACATGACTTATTAGCGCTACTGTACATCCTTTCGTAATGACAGGTGAGACATGACTTATTAGCGCTACTGTACATCCTTTCGTAATAACAGGTGAGACATGACTTATTAGCGCTACTGTACATCCTTTCGTAATAACAGGTGAGACATGACTTATTAGCGCTACTGTACATCCTTTCGTAATAACAGGTGAGACATGACTTATTAGCGCTACTGTACATCCTTTCGTAATAACAGGTGAGACTTGACTTATTAGCGCTACTGTACATCCTTTCGTAATAACAGGTGAGACATGACTTATTAGCGCTACTGTACATCCTTTCGTAATGACAGGTGAGACAAGACTTATTAGCGCTACTGTACATCCTTTCGTAATAACAGGTGAGACATGACTTATTAGATCTACCGTACATCCTTTCGTAATAACAGGTGAGACATGACTTATTAGCTCTACCGTACATCCTTTCGTAATGACAGGTGAGACATGACTTATTAGGGCTACCTTATGATATCCTTCCTTCTTGTAAACATTGGCGGAGTTTCCCCTGAGAGTGTGATGGCGTATAGAAAACGGAAGCTATATAGGCTGTGTGTATGTGTGTGTGTGTGTGTGTGTGTGTGTGTGTATACGAGTGAGTATGTATGCGTATGTGCGTGTATATATGTGTGGGGTATGTGTGAATACTGTACATGTTAAGGATATCCGGACAGAAGCTTTTAATTACGATATTCACATCCCACTTCAACCCTTCCCTTCCTGTGCTGGCACAAAAAAGGAAGTCCTGGCGCCAACTGTTATATATATATATATATATATATATATATATAGTGGAGACACCAATTCGTCCCCCAGCAGTGGAGACACCAATTCGTCCCCCAGCAGTGGAGACACCAATTCGAGTGGAGACACCAATTCGTCCCCCAGCAGTGGAGACACCAATTCGTCCCCCAGCAGTGGAGACACCAATTCGTCCCCCAGCAGCGGAGACACCAATTCGTCCCCCAGCAGTGGAGACACCAATTCGTCCCCCAGCAGTGGAGACACTAATTCGTCCCCCAGCAGTGGAGACACTAATTCGTCCCCCAGCAGTGGAGACACTAATTCGTCCCCCAGCAGCGGAGACACCAATTCGTCCCCCAGCAGCGGATACACCAATTCGTCCCCCAGCAGTGGAGACACTAATTCGTCCCCCAGCAGTGGAGACACTAATTCGTCCCCCAGCAGTGGAGGCACTAATTCGTCCCCCAACAGTGGAGACACCAATTCGTCCCCCAGCAGTGGAGACACTAATTCGTCCCCCAGCAGTGGAGACACCAATTCGTCCCCCAGCAGTGGAGACACCAATTCGTCCCCCAGCAGTGGAGACACCAATTCGTCCCCCAGCAGTGGAGACACAAATTCGTCCCCCAGCAGTGGAGACACCAATTCGTCCCCCAGCAGTGGAGACACCAATTCGTCCCCCAGCAGTGGAGACACCAATTCGTCCCCCAGCAGTGGAGACACTAATTCGTCCCCCAGCAGTGGAGACACCAATTCGTCCCCCAGCAGTGGAGACACCAATTCGTCCCCCAGCAGTGGAGACACCAATTCGTCCCCCAGCAGTGGAGACACCAATTCGTCCCCCAGCAGTGGAGACACTAATTCGTCCCCCAGCAGTGGAGACACCAATTCGTCCCCCAGCAGTGGAGACACCAATTCGTCCCCCAGCAGTGGAGACACCAATTCGTCCCCCAGCAGTGGAGACACCAATTCGTCCCCCAGCAGTGGAGACACCAATTCGTCCCCCAGCAGTGGAGACACCAATTCGTCCCCTAGCAGTGGAGACACCAATTCGTCCCCCAGCAGTGGAGACACCAATTCGTCCCCCAGCAGTGGAGACACCAATTCGACTACCAGCAGTGGAGACACCAATTCGTCTACCAGCAGTGGAGACACGAATTCGTCCCCCAGCAGTGGAGACACTAATTCGTCCCCCAGCAGTGGAGACACTAATTCGTCCCCCAGCAGTGGAGACACCAATTCGTCCCCCAGCAGTGGAGACACTAATTCGTCCCCCAGAAGTGGAGACACCAATTCGTCCCCCAGCAGTGGAGACACCAATTCGTCCCCCAGCAGTGGAGACACAAATTCGTCCCCCAGCAGTGGAGACACAAATTCGTCCCCCAGCAGTGGAGACACCAATTCGTCCCCTAGCAGTGGAGACACCAATTCGTCCCCCAGCAGTAGAGACACCAATTCGTCCCCCAGCAGTGGAGACACCAATTCGACTACCAGCAGTGGAGACACCAATTCGTCTACCAGCAGTGGAGACACGAATTCGTCCCCCAGCAGTGGAGACACTAATTCGTCCCCCAGCAGTGGAGACACTAATTCGTCCCCCAGCAGTGGAGACACTAATTCGTCCCCCAGCAGTGGAGACACTAATTCGTCCCCCAGCAGTAGAGACACTAATTCGTCCCCCAGCAGTGGAGACACTAATTCGTCCCCCAGCAGTGGAGACACTAATTCGTCTCCCAGCAGTGGAGACACTAATTCGTCCCCCAGCAGTGGAGACAGGGTTTAGTCCAAGGTTAAAGTGTGTACTAAATGTGAGCTCATTTAGGTAACACAATGAAGTCTCACTTTAAGCAGGGACTAAACTTTGCTCACCAAAAAAAAAAAAAAAAAAAAAAAAAAAAATAATGAGCAGGGTTCAGTCCGACATAAATTGTGTACTAAATGTGAACACATTTAGGTAACATAATGAAGTCTTAATTTAAGACCGGACTAAACCTTGCTCACAAAACTTAGCTGAGTGTGGTCTCTCAGAGAAATGTTCTTCAAGATGTCCATATCGGCCATAGAATATAATGGTGCGTCCTCACTGGCAACAAAACATATCGACAACACATCACACACAATTGTAGGCAACAAGTTGTTAAGTTGTAATGGAGACAAAGTTGCAGACATGTTGCTACAACTTTGTAGACGATATGTTGGTAACCATGGTGTGGACGAGTCAACGGGGTTGTGAAACATCTGGGCAGACTACACACACTCATACTAACAGCGGCGGCTTCAGGACTACTGAGCAATAATGGGTTGGACCAGGGAACAGATGGTACATTTAATTGATTGTTACCGTAGATACAATCTACAGTGGGATCCCACCCACGTTTATTATTAACGCAAATTTAAGAGGGCCGATGCATGGCCAGACATCGTCGAAAATATTATGAAGGTGGAGAGGGTTGAGGCCGGACAAAAAATAAAAAATAAAAACATAAAAATAGAAACTTAATTACACAATTCAGAAGGGAGCTTAAAAAAAAATCAAGGGAGAATAAATCTGGCAATGGAGCAGATGACACCTACATAAACCAGTGGTTTGGATTCAAAAGCATGATATTTTTGGCCGACAAACAAATGCCACACAAGACTTACGACGCTGGAATGGAGGTAAGAATATATGCATAATATTGTACTTCGCTTATTTTATTCTGTCCCATATACAATGTAATACTTTGAACACATAAAACATTATAACATTGGAAATACTGCAGGTATACAATATTTTTTTCTTGGATTAAGAGATGAGGGAACTGGCCCTATTTACCCTGACACAGACCTATTTATTTACAAAATAACTACAGCAGCAGCTGCTGCCAAGGCATCTTCGCACGCTGACATGATCTTCCCGTCTACACAGACCAAGTGTAGACACCCTCACTAAGTCGACTCCTGTTGCCAACATATCTCCAACATTCATTCAAACATTGTTGCATACATTGTTGTAGATATGTCTCACAATGTCGAACATTGTTGCATACATTGTTGTAGATATGTCTCACAATGTCGAACACGGAGTTTGAAACATTGGTTTCCGACTTGTCTGACGATCAAATGTTGCCAGTGTGGACGCACCTTAACCCTTTCAAGCTCCAATACGCGTTTCTGTTCTGTTTTCTGGCTACTATTAGACGATTTTATTCAGATTAGTAACATTATATGAAAATCAAAGGGTTGATTGAGATAGTATTTACCCTTTTAATACTCACAGATCCTTCCTAAGCTGCATAAAATCGTCTAATGATTGCCAAAATAAATTGCTAAAACGCGTCAGAGGTTCAAGGGGTTAATAATCATATGTATTTTGAGCTAGATATTCCAAAAATGTCATTATTAATTGTCTAACTTCTTAATAAATTAAAATAGAGGCAAATTCGTTGTTTAATTATATGAACATTGTCTGTAGGTACCTTAATTATATGAACATTGTCTGTAGGCACCTTAATTATATGAACATTGTCTGTAGGTACCTTAATTATATGAACATTGTCTGTAGGTACCTTAATTATATGAACATTGTCTGTAGGCACCTTAATTATATGAACATTGTCTGTAGGTACCTTAATTATATGAACATTGTCTGTAGGTACCTTAATTATATGAACATTGTCTGTAGGCACCTTAATTATATGAACATTGTCTGTAGGTACCTTAATTATATGAACATTGTCTGTAGGTACCTTAATTATATGAACATTGTCTGTAGGCACCTTAATTATATGAACATTGTCTGTAGGTACCTTAATTATATGAACATTGTCTGTAGGTACCTTAATTATATGAACATTGTCTGTAGGCACCTTAATTATATGAACATTGTCTGTAGGTACCTTAATTATATGAACATTGTCTGTAGGTACCTTAATTATATGAACATTGTCTGTAGGCACCTTAATTATATGAACATTGTCTGTAGGTACCTTAATTATATGAACATTGTCTGTAGGCACCTTAATTATATGAACATTGTCTGTAGGTACCTTAATTATATGAACATTGTCTGTAGGTACCTTAATTTCAATGTTAGAAAATATCTTAGGCTCTTTTTGGACTCTCCAGGTCAAATTGGTTAAGAAGATATTACTTTAAGCCATCTATGCACACTTTGGTTCAAGTATCACTGACAGCCACCATTCAGCTAAGAACAGTAAGCAGGGTTTAGTCCAAGGTAAGAAAAGTGAGCAGGGTATTTAGTCCAAAGTTACCTAAACATGCTCACATTCAGTCCGACATGAATTGTGTACTAAATGTGAGCTTATTTAGGTAACATAATGAAGTCTCACTTTAAGCAGGGACTAAACCTTGCTCACCAAAAAAATAAAGTAAGCAGGGTTTAGTCCAAGGTTAAAGTGTGTACTAAATGTGAGCTCATTTAGGTAACACAATGAAGTCTCACTTTAAGCAGGGACTAAACTTTGCTCACCAAAAAACACAAAAATAAAAATAGTGAGCCGAGTTTAGTGACAACACGTAGTACACGGCTGATGACTGAGTGTTTTGCTGAGTCATGGTGAGTCTGGGGGTAAGATAATGCCCTACTGTTATGGTTCTCAAGTATACATACACACACACACACACACACACATATATATATATATATATATATATACTAAAGAGTGTGTGTGTGTGTGTGTATGTATACTTGAGAACCATAACAGTAGGGCATTATCTTACCCCCAGACTCACCATGACTCAGCAAAACACTCAGTCATCAGCCGTGTACTACGTGTTGTCACTAAACTCGGCTAAACTAAACTAATGTGTATGTATAACACACACACACACACATATATATATATATATATATATATATATATATATATATATACTAAAGAGTGTGTGTGTGGGTGTGTGTGAAACTGTGTAAGAGTAAGGAGAGAGAGAGAGAGAGATTTACACACAATACAAACTCACACACATATATGCACACACACATACACAGGCACTTTTTGTGAATGTCTGAGCAAATAAACTTAATTAAATTAAATTAAATTAAATTAAATTCACACATAAGAATATAGCCTATACACACAATATGTCCCTCACACGTAGATGCACACAAGCACACACAAACGAACACACACAACTCATAATAGTTAAGGTCATTTATAAGGTATGTGAGGACAGAGAGAGAGAGAGAGATGGAGAGTAGGGGAGTGAAGACGTAGTGAGAGAAATACATACATACAGAGAGAGAGAGAGAGAGAGAGAGTGAAAGAGGGGGAGTGAAGATGGAGACAAAAAAATACATAATACAAAGAGAGAGAGTGAGAGAGAGAGAGAGAGAGAGAGAGAGAGAGAGAGAGAGAGAGAGAGAGAGGGGGAGAGGGAGAAGGAGAGGGAGGGAGGGAGTGCCACCCCAGTAAACCAATTAAACTGTTTAGCAGTGCCAGCCTCGCAGCAACAAGGGGAGTACGGTGCCTCTCTCTCTCTCTCTCTCTCATTCTCACTCTAAGTCTCTCACTCTCCAGTAAGTATAAGATTATGAACTTTGCTGTCTGAAACGGGTACGCCTAAACAGTGTTACGTAATGAAGATAAAATTAGATAGGCATATGGATGAGATGGGTTGGGTGTGAGGGGGATCTGCCGGGTGTGCGCCAATCGGCGCTCAGCAGACCCCCGTAATATTGTGTTAATCTCTGACCGTTTTGGTGGGGTCAGTACTCAAGGTATTAGTGAGTTGGGCTTGTAAATGGGGTTGGGTGTGACAGGGATCTGCCTTGTGTGGGCCAATCGGCTTTTTGCAGACTCCCATTTTCTTATGTTCTTACGTTTTGTTACTTTACTTTATATATTTTTTAGTTCCCTCCCTAGATCTCCATCAAGATTTAAAAAAAATAAAACACCATTCCCAAGATCCACCTTCTAGATATATTAGTACATTTTTCGGTAGAAAAATGTTCCGGCCGAAGGCCAATCTCTCCTTAATTACAGGCTCACTATCGCTCGCCAGAATAAATCGACACCTAAATGACACAACAAGTCTTAATATTAACAGAAATAGTCGAAAGGTCTTAAAAGTATCAAACTAATGGGCCGAACGTCTTAAAATATGAAAACTAATGGGACTAAATATCAGTAAGAAGGTGGGCCATAAAACCCCCTACCACCCCTAAGGATCTGCAGTATACAGGTTATTATTTCCTCTCACGTAATGCCCCTTAGACTTATCACCTTCAGAATATTATAGAGTCAGCTCTCTTTACAAGTACAGGTCTCCCTCACTATCTAATGTCTAGATATACAATATTATTATAGGTTTTTAGGTGTTTGTGTTTGTTTTTTGGCGTGTCCCAGAACGCCTCCCAATTTACCCCATTAATTGTAGGGTTTGCTATATGATTTTTCTATTTAAGATAGGGTTTACAGGAACGTAACACAAACATAACTTGAGGGAAACCTGTACAGCTACTGACAAATGTTCGTGAACTCTTGTGATATTCTTAATACAAATGTATCCATTTAGATTGATGTTCAGATCAAATCAGCTGTATATTGCTTAATATATTATTTCACTGTCGACACACCGACGGTGCCACATCAACACGCACATCCATACAATGATGGTAAAAAACGACGGTACAACGACAGTCATGTATCGTCAAGACGACGAAACGCGTAATCCTACCATAGTCTGACAACAACCAAAGACTGTGCAATAACAGCGTAACGTCTGAAGTGACGGTGTTACAACAGTGCCATTATGTGAGAAAACAGTGAGAAGACGTGGCTATGCAGCGTGAAGACATGGCAAGACTGCGAGAAGACGTGAAACTACCGCACGTGCGGCCCAAAACAATGCCACTAGGACGGCGCCGCATCCCCCCCGAGCCATTGCACATGTCGTTGTCTCGCAGTTATGCTGACGTTGTGACACATTCGTCCTACCGCCTTCTGTCACTGTGGGACTGTTTTTCCAGGTCGTACTCGGTCGTGACCGGCAGTCGTGACCCTCGTGAGGATGTCATACCTCTGTCGTTGATCATCATGTTACTATTGTTACACCGTCTTCACAAGGTCTTTCTATGTTAAAATCAGCCCCATTTCCTGCCAAATACTGCTGATTTCCAGAGCATTACATTAGGCATTAATCCCCGACAATCACCTGATCTGACCTGACCTGATTCCCCTCTCTATTAATACTACCAAGAAGAACACCTTTGGGTAACCTAGGTTCACATTTTTTTTTTTTTTTTTTTTTTTTTTTTTTTTTTCTATATTCCAACTACTCCCTCTCGGGCATAGGCTGAGAGCCTGTACATTCCACCGCCCAACACGGTGAAGCCCGTGAGGTCTTGTTCCAGTCTGGGGAGTGAGACATGCGAAGCATCCATCATGGCTCGAAGCAGCTCCATCTCTGAAGCGGCCGGTTGCTTCGCTCAAGTGCTTCACCGTCTCACCCTCCAGACTCAGACCCTCACTCTCAGAACGCCACCTATTGAGCAGTGAACTCACTAAACATGTGCATACATGTTTGTTATTCATGCATGAAGCTAAGATTTAAAAAAAAAAAAATAATAATAATAATACAAAAATATATTCATCATTATTTCCCCAAACAGATGCGTGCTGGAATTGGAGGAGGGGTGATGGGTGGTAGTGGTGGGTGGTTGTGGAGATGGTTGTGTGGTAACCCTCTAACAACCATAACCTACGTTACCATAACCACCTGTCTGGCTGTCTGGTTGGCTTGGTACATTAGGAGGAGGCCCATGGTATGTGTATATTACTGTACCCCTTCCACATTGCATTAGGAGGAGGCCCATGGTATGTGTATATTACTGTACCCCTTCCACATTGCATTAGGAGGAGGCCCATGGTATGTGTATATTACTGTACCCCTTCCACATTGCATTAGGAGGAGGCCCATGGTATGTGTATATTACTGTACCCCTTCCACATTGCATTTAAGGTCTTCCACATATTGCATTTGGGGGAACACAATGTTTCTTTTCAACTAACGATAAACTGAAACTCTAAGAAGCTGATTTCTCGATACTCAATGGAAAAATATGAAACTATTAAGTCTCTGCATCATATTAAGACCAAGTTTATATAATTAGCACCATATTTCACTACACAGTCTTCAAACAAACTCAGAAATGTTGATGGGAACTTTGTGATTTACCGTCAGTTGAAAAGAAACAGAGTATAGACCACCGAGGAACTTACATGTGATATAGTTTCATTTGGAACCAGTATGTGTGTCTGAAAGCGTTAATTCCCCATTTGTCCACCAGGTGTCACTGATCAACAAGTTACCAGGTCCCCCCGGCATACCCGTCCTCGGTAACGCTCTCCAGGTCACCATCGATAACTTAGGTCAGTCTGTTGAGCTTGCATATCTAGGTCGTACTTTTTTATAATAAAAAAAAAAAAAAAAAAAAAAAATATATATATAGTATATACTGTGTATATATATATATAATATATATAGTATATATAACTGTCTTGATGGTGTAATGGTTTGAGTGTTTAAGATCTGTATGTGGTAACCCAGGTTGTAATCCCGGGTGGAGCTCATGCTTTCATTAAATTCATTGTGGGGTGAAATAAATAAATAAAATTAGTTCAGAAGACTTGATAACCTCTGAAGTCCTATGTTAACTAAACTATAGGTAATGCCAGCGAACTTGACAATAATCTTGACCCCCTTAACTTCTTGAAACTCAAAATTAATGAAAGCAATCGGGCTGACGTTTCTATCATTTGGGAAGAGTCCACCAGGAAATTGTGTGGATTGGATATTTACAGCCAGTTTGCTCTAGACCCTTTTGAGTTACAGATAGGTTAGGAATCAAGATTATTGTCAAGTTTGTTGGTGCTACCTATGACTCTCTCTCCCCTAGATTTGTTCCATCTAGTTAACCGGTGGTGTGACTACGGACCCATTATTAAGATATGGATGGGTAGTGTGCCCTTGGTGGTGGTTAGTGCTCCCAACATGGTCGAGGTGGGTTCCAGTCATTTAAACCCGCATTAAAAGGGTTAAGAGAATTAAAAGGATAATTATGGGGAGATGGCCCATTTTTCTGGTCCCCCTTCTCCCTCATGTTTATCCCCATTAGTTTTCGGATTTTAAGACATTCGCCCTATTAGTTTGTTGATTTTAAAACCTTGGTATGGAAATGGAGGTAAAACAGAGAGTGTGTGAAGGAAGGAAGGTTTTCGGAGCAATGGGAAGTATGTGGAAGACGAGAAATCTCGGAGTGAAAGTAAAAAGTGCACTGTATCAAGAAATGGTTGTGCCAACAGTGATGTATGGGGCTGAGACATGGTCTCTGAAGAAAAAGGAGAAAAGAGGGCTGGATGTGATGGAGATGAGCTGCTTGAGGAGTATGTTTGGAGTTACTTGTAGAGACGGATTGAGGAATGAAGAGATACGTAGGAGAGTGGGGCAGCAGGAACATTTGTCAGCCAGAGTGGACAGAAGGGTGCTGAGCTGGTATGGTCATGTTGAACGAATGGGAGATGAAAGGCTTACAAAGAGAATATGTGAGTCAGGTACAAGGGGAGATAGAAGGGCATGAAGACCCCCATTGAGATGGAGAGACTGTGTAAGAAAAGCTTTGGATGATAGAGGAATGACTATATAGATCAGGCAGGGGAAGTGGTGGTGAACAGGAGTGATTGGAGAATGCTTGTGAATAGTTGAGTGAACACGTGGTCATTTGGAGTAAGGGGTCGGGCGCAAGTTGGATTAGATAATAGTCCATCAGGCGCCTGGCCCGGGGAGACAATTAATATGAAGGGTGCGCCTGGAAGTGTGGTGGGAGGGCTTGTGGCTTTGGCTCCGCTGCATGTCTGCCTGCCGAGATCGGAACCTCTCTGGGTGGTCGGGAGCCGGGGGAGTGCTGGAGCGACCTTGGTGACCCTGGTCTCTGGGTCTTCTCCTGGGTGACCTAGATGTGTGTGAATTTGTGTTTTTTATCTGTGTTTATTCGTTGTTATATGTTGTTTTTGTGTTTTTCCCTGTTCTTGCTCTGTCTTGAGTCGGCTACTCCCATAATGGGGATTGGGCCTGAGCATATACAGTAGATAGATAGATAGAAAACCTTTCATCCCATTCCTTTGTCAATACTCTCTGCTTCCTACCAAGTAGCCATGAACTAATCCATCCCAACAACGATCCACCTATTCCATGCGCCTCAACCTTTTTCATCAATCTCTCATGAGGGACTCTGTCGAAAGTCTTACTGAAATCAAAATATATTATATCATATGACTTGCAGGGGTGTAAAGGTATTCAAGTACATTAACTCAAGCACAGTACTTAGGTATATTTTTTCAGTATCTACTTTTTAAAAACTCACTTGTTTAATCCAGCATAATCATAATTAACCCTGTTTAATATATATTCTGCTATGGTCTTGAACTAATTGAACCTAAACTTAGTTGCAGCTTTTACCGAGTTGAATATATTCTAAGGAGATATTATCCCCAATCAAATCACTTTCTCGATGTCATATAATCAAAATCTCTTCAATTAGATATGCATAATGAATATGTTTTTTTTTCTTCTGTGCTTGGTTCTATTTTTTCTTTAGAATGTTATAAATAGCACTGATTATATCGTCTCGTCCGTATATCTTGCAAGTTTTACATTATACATTATAAGAAGTGTGTGATTGTAAGATAACAAGAGGGGGAACACAAAGTCAAGGTTCCTGTAATAGTTAACTATTAGTTTTCGTTCATGTTGACACACACACACAAAGATATATATATATATATATATATATATATATATATATATATATATATATATATATATATAGTAATAAATTGGGATGTTACTTTTTACTTTTGGTACTTAAGTAATTCATTCGGTAGATACTTTTTTACTTTAACTTAAGTACATTTCTAGTTGGGAACTTTTACTTTTACTTCAGTAACTTTTTCAGTACATACTTTTACTTGGACTTAAGTACAATCATTAAGTACTTTTTACACCCCTGATGACTTGTCATTATCTACTGCTTCATATACCTCTGAGAAAAGGCTAAGCAAAGACAAGAACGTCCCTGAGTGAATCCATGCTGAGAAGAATTGATTAAGTTAAATGTTTCTAGGTGGTTTCTAATTTTCATAGCAATAAATGACTCTAGCAACTTTCCTATGATTGATGTGAGACTACAATAATAATAATACAAATATATAAATGAATAACAGTAAGTCCACGTTCCACAGATAATATAAAAGGTGCAGTGGGCGATAAAATGAGGGTGTTTATATTTTCAGGCTATGTTAAGCAGTTCCCGCCACATAGAGAAGAGTGATGACTACGAGTACCTCCACCCCTGGCTGGGTACTGGGCTACTGACTGCTTCAGGTATTATATTAACCCTTTTTACTATCATCCATCCTTCTAATCTGCACAAAATCGTCTAAATATAGCTAGAAGTAAATTGAATAAATGTCGCCGGTACGGTTGAGCTAATAAGTCATGTCCCAGCTGTCATTACGTTTGGGTTGCTATAGGCTGTATTAATGTCTGTCAAATGTTGAATAGGGTGGGTAAGTGTACGAACATGTTTTTATATTTCACTCGATATGAAGAAATGAAGCTTAGATATTGTTGATACCAATTATTGATCAAAACATACTTGGTGCGGAGACATCGCTTATTAGCGCGACCGTACATAAGGGGTTAATAACAAAAAATCTCTCCAGGCAGTAAGTGGCACACCCGAAGGAAAATGCTGACCCCGGCCTTTCACTTCAAGATCCTCGAAGAGTTTGTGGAGATCTTTGACCGACAGGCGCGGAAGATGGTGGACAAGCTGAGGGAGGAAGCCGACGGGGGTGCCCTCTTTGACGTCCTTCCTTACATCGCCCGATGCACTTTAGATATTATCTGTGGTACGTTGAATAATTTTTTGTTAGCCCTTCCATCACGATGACCCCTTTTTCAGGTCAGGTGGAGGTGTTGAGGGATAAGCCTTTACAACGGCACCTCTTATCTACTTTTCGAAGAGTGTTGAAAGGGGAGAAGTGTTGGAGAGAGAGGAAGCTGTTGAAGTGGTTTTGTTATGTGTGTTAATGTAGATATTCAGGGATAAACCTTTACTACGGCACCTCGTATCTACTTTTCGAAGAGTGTTAAGAGGGGAGAAGAAGTGTTGGAGAGAGACGAAGCTGTTGATGTGGTTTTGTTATGTGTGTTGTTGAAGATATTCAGGGATAAACCTTTACTACGGCACCTCATATCTACTTTTCGAAGAGTGTTGAGAGGGGTGAGGAGGTGTTGGAGAGAGAGAAAGCAGTTGGAGTGGCTTTCTTATATATTACTGTTATATATATTGCCTTTCCAGAGACTGCTATGGGCCACACAGTGAATGCACAGGACCAGGAGGAGTCAGACTATGTGAAGGCTGTTAAGAAGTGAGTAACACAAACAATATATAGATTGAATAAGGTTTCTTTCTTACATGTACAGTTTGCCGCACATATTCTATTCCGTTGGGGTCGTGATTTGGCAGAGCTGCACCCCCTTCCTCAACCCCCCTCCCTCACTCCACCTCCTACCAATAGGAGGTGGAGTGAGGGAGGGGGGTTGGAAAAGTGGGGGAAGCGCTGCCAAATCACGACCCCAACGGAATAGAATATGTGCGGCAAACTGTACAATCGCGCTAATAAGTGATGTCTCGACACCAAGTATGTTTTGATCAATAATTGGTATCAGCAATATCTAAGCTTCATTTCTTCATATCGAGTGAAATATATAAACATGTTCCTACACTTACCCACCCTATTCAACATCTGACAGATTAATACAGCCCAGAGCGAGCCAAACGTAATGACAGCTGAGATATGACTTATTATAATAATAATAATAATAATAATTCTTTATTCCAGACACATAAGATAGATACAGTATAAATACAGTACGACCTAATGGTCCATATCACATACACTTCTCGTGAGAGCACAGATAATAATTATACACAAAGATATATTAATAAAGAAACAATAAAATAAAATATACAGTAGGCCTATTTACAGAATAGAGCACATATCACATTTTGTCACAATATAACACAGATAGGCTAACTAAGGCTATTGCTCAATGTTGGTTAACACCTATTGCACAGATCATTGCTCATAGTTCAATTAGACCTATATATTACATTACATACTATGTGTGCAGCAGCTTCTGCCAGTGAGATATAATACGGGATTCATAGATATGATCACTAGACCAAAGAGCTACAATCAGCGTGTTACTGGAGGATTGCAGTCGCTGCGAAAAGCTGTACACCAGTCTCCTGATGACAGCCCGACAGCACTGCACATCCAACAGTGTGCACACCATACTAGTGCTTTCATATTTAGAGAGACCAATGAACATCTTGAGTATATTATGATAGGATGTACACAGACCATTTATGGTGGCTCTCTTATACTTCCACCACAAATGGGCCGTGTACATAGAGGAACAATATGTCCGGAACAAAGTGACTTTAGTTTCCCAATTACACATGTGGAATTTTCTCAAGATGGTGTTACCACGTAAATATAGCTGTCTGCGCTGACGGCCGATATCTGCATCATCTGAGCAATCGTTTGAGATAATGTGTCCCAGGTATTTTATTTTGTTTACTTTTTGAATAATTTGATTATTGAGTGAGAAATTTGGCAGTTTACTTTTATACAGTAATTTAGATCTAAATATAAGAACAGCACTTTTCAGTGGGTTGAATTTAACACAATGTTTACTACCAAAAGATTCACAATATCAAGAAGTTTGCTCAGACCCACAGAAGACGGTGCAATAATGACCAGATCATCAGCATACATGAGATGGTTGATGATTTTATTCCCACCATAACATCCAATCTGCTCTTTATTCAATTTATCACTTAATTCATCCATATATACATTGAATAAGTAAGGTGAGAGAATACTACCCTGTCTCACTCCATTGGTTACTGTAAAGGAATCCGAAATAATGTTACCCCATCTTACATTAAATGTTTGATTGGCGTACCAGTACTTCAAGATTCTCAGTATATAGGATGGCACTCCCCTTGTTGCTAATTTATCAAACAGGATATTGTGGCAGACTCTGTCAAATGCCTTACTAGCATCAAGAAAGCATGCAAAAATAGAGCTGTTCATTTTGATGTACCCATCCACTAGCTCCTTCAGAGTGTAGATGCACTGGTCCGTACCATGATTCTTTTTAAAACCAAATTGATTACTATTAGTTGAGATATACACCGAGATTCTGTCTAAAATGATTAACTCTAGTATCTCACTTACAATACTGGCAAGGGCAATAGGTCTATAGTTGTCTTTTGATGTAATTTTGCCAGCCTTGTCTTTAATTACTGGTATCAAGGTAACGGACATCATAGATTCTGGTAGGAAACCATGGATTAGAAAGCTGGTAAAGCAACTGCTGAGTTTCTCCAAGAGGAGAGTGGAGGAGTACTTCAAATGTTCAGCATATATACCATCAAAACCACAGGATTTGTTAGCATCTAGCCTACTTATTGCAGCCTTGATTTTTTCACTTGTAACTTATTAGCACCACCGTACAGTACAGTATATCAACACCAGTTATATTAGGACTTTAATAAGAGTAACAACAATACAAAATACTGCTAAATCTGTTCTCAAAAGTCGCTAGAATGTGGCTAAATAATAAATACTCTCGCTCTCTAACCTGCCAGAATCAACTACCTGATGCAGAGAAGAATGACGGTAATATGGCAGCAACCTACCCTCATGTACTGGCTGCTGGGGTACACTAAGCAGGTGGAGGAGTGTCTGGCGGTGCTCCACGGCTTCACCAGGGACACTATACAGCAGAGGAAGACACAGTTCTACCAGGAGAAGAAGGAGAAGATGGCCGCGGGGCAGAATGGGATGGTGGAAAATGGGACAGGTAAATATGTATGTGTGTTTTTGAGATTGTGCGCATTAACTTTTGAGATGATGGTCTTTAACCAAGTCAGTGCAGGCTTATTTCCGCTATAATAGGGCTCATTCAGGGTTTTTTAGGCACTCCTGATTGGTAAAGCAAGTGCCTGAATGAAATTAAATGTTTGCAGCAAAACAAACTAGAAGAAACTAGCTTTAAAATGACACCAGCATGAGCTTCATAGCGTGCAGGGTTCACTCGCAGCACTATCACAGACATCGGCAATATTCGCTAATAATTAGCTATGTTGCAATACATTTGCCTTTGGCAATGCTGCATATATCTTGTGAGACATGGGGTGAGACTCAGTGCCGTGGTAGATGTACCGGAGAGCGATTGGGGGCCTGCCGCGCTCCAGCTCACTCGGACACATCTCCACTGGCTTTAATGGACTTTAAATTGCAGTAAATTGCCATGGGGTTCTAAAACGGCTCCCGCAGTGAAAGGGTTAAAGGATGTCGAATTAATACAGTTTCACCAGAGGACACCATACAGCAGAGGAAGACACAGTTCTACTAGAAGAAGAAGGAAAAGATGGCCGTTGAGCAAAATGGGATTGTAAATATTACGGTACAGTTTGCCGCACATATTCTATCCCGTTGGGGTTGTGATTTGGCAGCGCTGCACCTACTTCCCCAATCCCCCTCCCTTACTCCCTTTGAGTACCAGCGACGTGTGTGATAATAGCTCTATTTTGTCGATTTTGTGCACTTTAGGAATGATCTGTATGTGGTAGTTGAAAGGGTTGGTTGAGATAGTTTGAAGCCTTATTATTCCTAAGCTGAATTAAATTGTCTAATTGTTGCCCTGGTACTGAATGGGTTAACTTTACAGATGTTTCAGGTAAGAAGAAGAAGAAGAAGCCCCTGGCCTTCCTGGACCTTCTGCTGGAGGCGTCAGACGAAGGGAAGGGCCTGACAGATGAGGACATCAGGGAGGAGGTGGACACATTTATGTTCGAAGGGCACGACACTACTGCAGCAGGCATCAACTGGTGCGTGTATATTCTTGGTCGACATCCGGAGATACAGGTTGGTTTATAGAACTCTTTTGGTCTGTGCATTACTTACAAATCTAAGTACGTCCTAGCGTGTTTCACATCCACGTACCCAGCCGGGGGACACCTCGACGACGTATACAGACTAATATCACACATAAAAAAGCCACTCCAACAGCTTCCTCTCTAGTAGGAGTGTATTTTTTTAATGCTTCATGGAGGTCTAGGGAGGAAACTACAAAATATGATAATAAGATGCATAAATGAGCCAATATATATGCTCATCCCCCCTTAAAATTATAAAGTCCAAATATGGTAACAAAGGGGGGAGGTACTTGCTTGTTCTGGACCCCCTTTCTCACTCACGTTTTGTCCCATTAGTTTTGAGATTTTGAGTCGTTCGCTTCTACCCCTAGGCCAAAGTGCACGGAGAACTGGATCGGATCTTCGGGGACTCGGACCGCGCGATGTCGATGGCCGACCTACGAGAGATGCGGTGCACGGAGAACTGCATCAAGGAGGCTCTCAGACTGTTCCCTTCTGTACCCTTTTACCTTGTCCTATAAGGGGGGAGGTAGTTGCTTCTTCTGCACCCCTTTCTCCCTCATGTTTAGCCCCATTAGTTTTGAGATTTTGAGTCGTTCGCTTCTACCCCTAGGCCAAAGTGCACGAAGAACTGGACAGGATCTTCGGGGACTCGGACCGCGAGGTGACGATGGCTGACCTACGAGAGATGCGTTACATGGAGAATTGCATCAAGGAGGCTCTCAGACTGTTCCCTTCTGTACCCTATATTGGCCGACACCTCAAAGAAGACATGGACATCTGTAAGTTTAATGTCAAATTAATAAAGTCACCACTGCATTTTAATGTCGCCACTTTTTATCAATCACTATAGTAAGCAACATTCTGCATATTGCTTCCATTAGGCTCTCAAACTCAAAGTAGGTATATGAACTTTGCTCAGACTATTTCCTTCTGTTCTTTAGCAAACGAGCTGTAAATTTCCACTCCACTCCTAATTACTGATTACAATAGACTAAACTGTATAACTTCAATGGCTTAACTGTTTAGGTTCTTTCCATTAGGTTTAAAGTATATACTTCTTCAAATTCAACACTGCTTTAACCCCTTCTGTCCCGGCGAAGTCTTTTTCATTTTCTTCTGGAAACTATTAGATGAATTTATTAAGTTTAGGAAGGTCCTCTAACCATGACAAGGTTACAAACTATTTCAATTAATCTTTTTAATACCATAGATCCTTCCTAGGCTGAGAAGTATCGCTTAATAGTTGCTAGAATATGATGAAAAGGATGTTGCCGGTACAGAATGGGATAATGTGGGTGACTTCATCAAACCCTAGCTGATCTGATGCTTGGGGGGGGGGAAACTATATTGAATTTGACTGTACCTACATATTATCCCCAGGTGGTTATCACATCCCGGCTGGTTCCTCCCTCATGCTGGTAACGTACCGACTGCACCGCGACCCCGATCAGTTCCCTGACCCGGAGAAGTATGACCCGGACCGCTTCCTGCCGGAGAACGTCGCTAAGAGGCATCCCTTCGCTTACGTTCCCTTCAGTGCCGGACCTAGGAACTGTATTGGTGAGTTGTTGTCTGTAGTAGTAGTAGTAGCTGTAGTAATAGTGTAGAAATTGTAGTACAGTAATAGTTTGACTGATCGTTTTCCTCCCGAGAACATCACTAAAAGACATCCCTTCGCTTACGTTCCACACAGTACCAGACCTAGACTTTATTGTGAGTAATTATCTGTAGTAGTAGTAGTAGTACAGTAGTGTGGGGATCGGTTTTTACACCATACCCGAAAGAGGATTAATGGAGCTCCGATCTTACTCTCAACCATCTGAACAATTTTACCAACACACCTAAACTTCGTTAAATGCGGAAATAGCCTTACGAAAATATCATGCCCTGGTGGGGGCACGAACTTTCGACCCTTGGGTGTGAGGCAGACACCTTACCAGTTAGACCAATAGAGATATCCCACTTGGTCTGTTCGGCTCAGGGTATTTCCGCATCCGAGGTCTGTTTAGGCTAGCCTATTTTCACTGACTTTACAGTAGTAGTAGTAGTAGTAGTAGTAGTAGTAATAGTTGTAGTAGAAAACATTATTAATAGCTGTAACAGTAGTCTGACTCTGATCCTTTCCTGCCGGAGACCATCACAAGAAACATCCCTTCAATTACGTTCCCTTCACAGCCGAACCTAGAAACTATTTTGATGGGTCATTGTTTATGAGTTATAGAGGTATAGGGTCAAGATTTTTGGCCTACTTTTAATAGATGACCTATAGCAATTTGTACTTATTCAGCTCCACATTCTGTACATTACTTTCTCAGGTCAAAAATTCGCCCTGATGGAGGAGAAAATAGTGATGAGCCAGATCTTGAGGAATTACCGGATCGAGAGCGACACACCCAGGGACCAACTCCAGCTGCTGGGAGAACTGTTACTGAGAACTAAGAACGGCAACCACGTCAGGATATACACCCGGGACGCTTCAGTCAACACGGCCACAGAAGAGTAAAAAGGAACGACAGAAAGATATCACATACCCGTAATTCTTCAGTCAACAGGGCTTCATAAGAGTAAATGTTGTTGTGTATAAGAGGAACAACAGAAAGTTATCATATACCTGTAATTCTTCAGTCAACAGGGCTACATAGGAGTAAATGTTGTTGTGCATAAGAGGAACGACAGGAAGATATCATATACCCGTAATGCTTCAGTCAACAGGGCTACATAAGAGTAAATGTTGTAGTATATTAATACAAGGGACTGGAGTTCTCGAAAAGGGGCTCCAGTCCTGAAGCTATCTTGGCTTACAGTGTGACCCGATGCTGCTGAAATATACTTGGAATGCCAGCTCAAGTGAGGTACCAGCATTGGTCTCTCGGTTGAGTGCTTGCCTTGTGTCCTGGGGGACCAGGGTTCAAATCCCAGCCCGGGATAGTTCAAAAATATTTTTTGGAGGGTGAATTTCTGCATCTAACAAATTTTAATTGCTATGGTAACATTGTCAAGAGTAGAGTATACATATTTGTGAGTAAACATGGTGCAGGTTTCATTCCCATTTCACCAAAAAGAAGGGAAGGAGAGGCCTGGAGAGTTTACGCTTGCATGTGGTTGGGTCGATATGCCAGATCCTACCATATAAGGGGTAGTGTGTGTTGTGGTCCCCAACTATCAAAATGTATCTGAATTAATGGCCGCGACTGTACCAATGATAGCTAAGCTTTAGTCATTATATTTTTAGAAACATTTATGATTATCAGTATGCCTATATTATGTTGTATAATAAAATATAATTCTTGTTAATCCACAGTTGTTACTCGCGCTTCCTTCAGTATAACTGGGTGAAAGAATATGCCCAAAGCCAAATAAAACTAGGGTATACACAAATAAATAAATAAATACAAATACATCAGAAATGTCATGAATACATAAGTTTTGTTCCTCATCGTGATTTTATGTATGAAATGATTTTTTTTTATACATGAATGTAAGCTTAAGCGAATAGGGTTAATAATGGTATCAATTCCCCTATATATATGCTGCCACCATCACAGGTTTACCCTGGGATTAATTAGATAACTCAAATGAATGTTAGATAAATGGTAAGGTTAGGTAAATGAAACTTGAGAATAATTAAGAATAGTATAATAAAAGATATCAGGACCTTGGAGCTGGTCGGTTAGACAGCCTGGGGAACAATAACAATGAAATGAAATGTTTGTAGCAAAAAACTAGAAGAAACTAGCTTTCAAATGATACCAGAACGAGCTTCGTAGTGCACAGGGTTCACCCGCATCGTTATCACAAGCATCGGCAATATTCAATAATCATTAGGAAATGTCACAATACATTTGCCTTTGGCAGTGCTGCATATATTTCGCAAGAGATGGGGTGAGACTATTAGAACCCCGGCAGACGTGCTGGAGAGCGGACGGGGGCCTGCTGCGCTCCCTCTCACTCGCACTCGTCTCCACAGGCTTTAATGGGCTTTAAATTGCAGTAAGTGCCATGGCGTTCCGGAATGGCTCCCGCAATGAAAGGGTTAAACTGAAATTGTCTAATAGTAACCAGAATAAAGATAAAAGGACGACACCGATACTCAAAGGGTTAGGAATTACATCACAGACAATGAGTTTCTTTATCATAACATACTTGTTTATCATGTTTATCATTAAAATTGATAAAGGGAAGGACTTACGAGATAAAAGGCCATTATCAGTGTTTACATGCCCTTATAGTAACATCGGCCAACCTCCACCATTTTGGTACTACTAGTGTTTTTAGCCTCTTTCCACACTTAACCCCTTCTGCACCGGCGACGTCTTTCTATAAGTAGTATAAAGAGTTAAGAGAGAGTTTGACGCCTGTTGATTGCTGGGGGCCCTTTTAAAACTGAATACAATCGTGTAATAGTAGCCATTATAAAGCTAAAAGAACGTCGATCGCCTGTACAGAAGGGGTTAAATATCTCAATACCCTTAAATAGTTCAATACCAGTGACGTTCTTTTAATTTCATGCTGGATACCATTACACGATTGTATTCAGTTTTAAAAGGGCCCCCAGCAATCAACAGGCGTCAAACTCTCTCTTAACTCTTTATACTACCACAGAGCCTTTCTTCGCTGCACAAAATTGTCTAAATATAGCTAGCATAAAATAAGAAAGACGTCGCCGGTGCAGAAGGGGTTAAGTGTGGAAAGAGGCTAAAAACACTACGAGATAAAAACAAAAGTAAACTCCATGTCCATATGTCCTTGTACCATCGTTCATCTGGCACTTGGGGGGGAGGGGGGACCAATCAGAAGGAAGAGCACTTAACACTGAGCCTTCTACAGGTAAGATTAAGCCAACCCCTTACACCTGTCGTTATATTGTTTTTATTATAGTATAATAATTATATACTTTGGAACACTCGGCAGGTGGAGATGGTTGGATGCCTCTGTTGAGCCTATCAGTAAAATAGGTCCGTGCCAGGGTAAATAGCTAGACTGCCTGGTGTGAAAAAATAAATAATAATAATAATAAACAAAAAATAATAACACTCCTGGCACAGTTATGGCACTATATCCCCTGGCAGACAATACTACATTTGTTTTTTCATTTCATATGTAGTATAAGGGTTAATTAATACATAAAATATTCAGATTATATAAAAAAAGAGGTTCTTAGTATAAATAAAGCGTTAACCTAAACAGAATGAGAGGTAGCAAAACTTCCCCTATAGAAAACGTTGGCACTCGCTGGCACCACACACCCAACACTGCCCCAATTTGCACAGTTGCCAATCTAGCCCATTTTCTGCTAGATTTATCCTCTTCTAGGTAGCTAGAAATGTCATCAATTGTATAGTGATGCAAAATCTAGCAATACAGTAATTTAGATAAGCTTAATGTTATATTACAGAAATTTTACCTCTTCTATTTATAGTTTTGAAGCGTAAACTATCTAATTACTTTGCTACCTAATTTAGCGCTTTCTGTGATATAGCTGGCAACCCTGACCAAAACATTTTAGTAGTGTCACGGAATTTGAGGGGCGAGGATGTTCCCTTTTTCCTCTCTTAGTATCCTTAGTTCATTGTTACAGTGATTACAGTGTCCATTAACGATACATACAGTGCAGTGGAGAGTTCGTGAATCACCGTAGAGTACCGGGAAAGCGTGGCAAGTGAGTTGATTCGACTTTTGGCTTATTTATTGATTATCCCATTTCAGTAGTAGGCCTATTTGCCCCTTCTGAACCTGCGACGTCTTTTTAATTTTAGTCTTGCTATATAAAGATAATTTTGTGCAGCTTAGGGAGGATCAGTGGTAGACAAGGGAAGCCTTATAATTGCTAGAGATCCTTCCTAAACTGAATACAATCGATTATTAGTAGCCAGAATAAAATAATTATGTCAACGATAATACTATAGAGCTGTGACAGAAGCCAGAGGGAGGAAGACCGGGAGTGTCTCAGGTGGTAGAATGAGGGGCAGGAATGGGGAGGTGGTGGAGGGTGATGGTGTGGTGGATCAAAGCCACTCCAACAGCTTCCTCTCGCTCCAACACCCCTTCTCCACTCTCTACACTCTTCAGAAAAATAGGAAAAGTAGAATGTAGATACGAGGTGCCGTTGTAAAGGCTTATCCCTCAATACCTTCACCTGATCTGACCTGGGGAGGTGGTGGATGTGTGGAAAGATCATTTTAGTAGTTTAGCTGTAAAGAGTAGGGTGAAGGCAAAGATCTCATCCATGGGAATGGAGAGAGGTAGAATAAACAGGGTAGATGAAAGACAGATAAGCAGATTAGAAGTAAAAGAAGTAATTAATAGACTTCAAATGGGCAAAGATGCTGGGGTAGATAACATCCCAGGTGAAATGCTGAGATATGGAGAAGAAGATGCTATTGATATAATGCGGAGATTGTGATATTAATGTCACTAATTTTCCTAGGGTTTTATTTGATTTTTATCTGTTAATTTTCATGAATATATAGTGGTTGGACTTAATTACTAACCTCGGAAAAACCCTTTTCCCCATTATCCAATTCACGATCTTAATACACGCCGCCCGATAGTGGGGAGGGCTATGAAGGTCAGGGAAAATGAGGGGTTAAATACGTAAAACGGCGATAATAGCGTATTTTAGCAAAACTTTGGCTCGGATTTTAAGGTTTTTAAAAAGGCATAAAACTCAAGATTTCGAAAACCCGAGCCAAGTTTTTGGAAAAGTTGGCTCGGATTTTGCGAGTTTGTAGAGTACAAAAAGACAGTTACCAAATTTCGAAGTTTAGCTCGGGTTTTCAGGATTTACAAACCCATAAAACCCGAATTTTTGAAAACCCGAGCCAAGTTTTGGCAAAGTTGGCTCGGGTTTTGCTAATCTTAAGAGTGGGAAAAAATCAGCAGCCTAATTTCTATATTTGGCTCGGGTTTTCTCGATTTATAAACCCATAAAACCCGCTTTATCGAAAACATAGTGGTTTTGAAAATCATAAATCCCAGTAACCTAGACATTGTACATGGGATAAAAGACTAACCCTCACCTAACACCTACAATGTGTCCCTAGTACCTAGTACGTGGGATGCAACACTTACCCTTACCTACCAGGTAATAAGTGTCCCTATGGTTATCCATACCTACCACCTGATCCCTTGTCGTTAACCTAACCAAAGAACCTAACTTAACCTATCCTAGACCCAGCACGTGGGATAAAAAACTAACCCTCATCTAACACCTTGTATATGTCCCTAGTACCCAGTACGTGGGATATAAAACTAGCTATCGTGTAAATGCAGCTGATATACAAACAAAAAGACGTCGCTAGTGTAAGGGTTAAGTATTTTTCATCTGGTCAGTACCGGTACTACATCTGTTAGTATTCCACACACAAACAAGACTGGTTATCTTATCACTGAGCCCCCTACATAGCCTCCATCAAAGTCCATTCACTTAAGTCTCAATGATATACAACAATAAGATCATAAATCGCAGCTTACACAATAACTCCAACAATCTTAAGATGCGCCCCCACCCCTTCACCCCCTAAATTATAAATGCAATTTAAGATTTTGTTTTTATATACGGGTACCACAAAATTTACACATTTATTTCGAAGGGATCTTTAGAGTATTTTCTTAAGTTTGATGGAGGTCTAGGGAGCAAACTAAAATTATAATAAATCCTGTGAAATACATCTATTCTATTCTATATACTCAGGCCCAATCCCCACTTTTCCTTTGTCTTGTTTTTTTTTTGTTTTTTTTTTGTTTTTTTTTGTTTTTTTGGGGAGGGGATTCAAGACAGAGCCAGAATAGGGACACCACAACAGAAAACACACAAAAACAAAATACAAATTCACACACATCTAAATATATAAATAACTATAACAAATACATCCCCAACCACCCCACCCCCCTTACATTAACAGTATCATCATGACTTGCTGAAACCCCAACCCCTATACTAGGCTAGACTATGGAGATTAACCCCTTCTGTACCGGTGAAGTCTTCTTTATATTAGTCTAGTTATATTTACACGATTTTAGGCAGTGTGTGAGTGGATGTGTTACTCTCAGTTACTTGTTCGTCAAGGGGAATCCACGCAATGCGAGCTAAGCTCATTATTATCGCGCCTCCTTAACTGGGAATGTATTGCGTGAAATGCATGTTAAGTGTTTTATGTACTGTTGGAATGGCTGTGGATGTGTGTGTAGTCTGTATTTTAGCCAATTGGCGACATCGGAAACGAAGGCTTAGGGTGGATCTGTATGGTACCATTCTCACTATAGACGGTACCGTCTCGCCCGAAGGCTTAGGTAGCCATCAGCTTAGGTGAACCATATGATACCCATCTCGCCTTGTGTGTGGGTGAGTGTGTGTGTGGGTGTGTGGGTGGGTGTGTGTGTGTGTGTGCGGCAGGGTGTTGGGTTGGATTAAAAGCTTTGACACTCGTTCTGAATGTCGTAGGTTTGATCCCGGCCGGGAGTATTTAAACATATATATATATATATATATAGCCTATAAGGATAAGAAGAAAGTAATATAAAACAATGATAAATATATAAATAAAACCCTTAACCCGTGTAATACGTTCTACAGAATGGATCCCCGTGGTGCGGTGGGTGGTAGTGTGGTGACCTATGCTGCCTGTACCTTGTTGTTGGCTTGGACCCTGGTGTGGTTCTTCAAGAGGAGGCAAAAGGTCAGTTTTACATGCATATCTAACACCTAGTATTCCGGTGTCAAACGAAAACTAAGTCCATTCGATTTAGTCTTCATTATTGTATATACAGTATATGGATAGAATTATGGTTCATAGTTCAAATATTGTTTTTGGAAGTGATAAAATGGCCAAACCAATGCTATTTCATGTTAATTTTATTGTATTCCTTCTCATTTTCATTCAAGTCTTCACACAAAATTGCTCCTGTTTGACACCTTGCTAGTATTAAACTCAATATATATCTCTGACAGTTTTAATAGTATCCCAGGCATGAATATAATCTTCCCATTATTTATTTTTTAAGTTGTAGTGTACTCTCTCTCTCTCTCTCTGTATATATATCCATCTATCTATCATCTATCTTTTTAGCTACCGTATCTATCTATCTATCTATTGCCAAAAAAGCTCTATTATTTTTGCTCTATTTTTTCCAGGTTATGTTGATAGAGCAGATCCCAGGTCCCAAAGCTCTACCCCTGCTGGGCAACGCTCTACAGGTTAACGTAGAGCCTAGAGGTTAGTTTAAGCTCTATTATTTGTAGCTCTATTGGATTTATTTTAAGAGAGTATTGAGATATTTTATTATTTGTATATTATAATTATTATGTTTGTATAATTTGTAACACTCTAGAAGTTCATTTAGAGCTTAGAGGTTAGTTTCTACTCTATATAAGCTCTATTGTGTTTAGCTTAAGAGGGTATTTAGATATTTGTATTACAATTGTTTTTGTTTTATTATTATTGTTATGCTCTGCAGGTTAATGTAGAGCTTAAAATTTAGTTCATACTCTATTTAAGCTCTATTGGGATTAATTAAGAGAGTATTTATTAAGAGGCTGCAGGCTATCTCAATGTATCCTATTAGCTACCATTTATCCATCCTAAGCTCCATAAAATTTTCTAAATGTAGCTGAAGTCAAACCAAAAAGACGTCGTCGGTATAGAAGGGGTTAACTAACTCAAAACAGTATAGCCGCTGTCACACGAGAGCTTTTTCCGTCAATTTTCTACGAGCAAATTTGTTCTCGTATTCTTTCGGGACTTTTTCGCACTGGGATCGGCAACTAGACTAAAGGTAGATTATGTTTGAAGGCTGAATTCTGATAAAGTGTAAATTTTGATGCTTCCAGACCATAATTGCCCGTAAAAAAAAAAACCAGTTAGCCCGATTAGTTTCTGTTCTAACCTAAGTAGCTCTTTTTCAATGTGTACCCTCTGCAGACCTCTTGACTAACCTAAAACAGTTAGTCGGACGAGTTTCAGATGTTCCCTGAGACCCTTACTAACTCTTTTTCATTGTGAACCATCTCCAGAAATCTCGACTAACCTAAAACAGTTAGTCGGATGAGTTTCTGTTCTAACCTAACTAACTCTTTTTCAATATTAACTATCTGCAGAACTCTCGACTAACCTAAAACAGTTAGTCGGACGAGCTTCTGTTGTTCCCTGACTAATTCTTGCTTGATATAACTCCTCTACAGAACTCACGACTAACCTAAAACAATTAGTCCGATGAGTTCCCGTTCTTCCCTAACTAACTCTTTTTCATTGTGAACCATCTCCAGATATCTCGACTAACCTAAAACAGTTAGTCAGACGAGCTTCAGATATTCCCAGACAAGTTTTAAGTAGAAAAATCATATAGCAAACCCTAAAATTAATGGGGTAAATGGGGATGCGTTCTGGGACCAGCCAAAACCCAAACGCAAACATAACCTATAATAATATCGTAAATCAGGGCATCGGATAGTGAGGGAGACCTGTATAATCCGACGAGTTTCATCTGTGCCCTGACTAACTCTGGCTTACTGTGACCTCTCTGCAGAACTCTTAACTAACTCTTGCTTGATGTGACCTCTCTGTAGAACTCTTAACTAACTCTTGCTTGATGTGACCCCTCTGCAGAACTCTTCAAGGTCATAAATGGTTTCTGTGACCTTGGCTCCCCAGTAAGGCTATGGTTGGGTCCTCATCCATATTGTTTGGTCACACACGCTAAGGGGACCGAGGTAACTAAAGGACAATAGGTCGGACCGTTAGTTAAAGGGAGGTGTATGTGTATTTGTGTATGTATTTATACATTTTGTTTGGTGTCGCATGCTAAAGGGGCCGGAGACGTCTTATATATTTTAGTCTAGCTATATTTAGACAATTTTGTACAATTTAAGAAGGATCTGTGGTAGTAAAAGTGGTTAAGCGAGATAGTTCGAAGCCTGTTAGTCGCTGGATGCCCTTTATAAACTGAATAAAATCGTCTAATAGTAGCTACAATAAAATTAAAAAAACGTCGCCAGTACAGTATGGCTTAATTAACTCTCTGAGGGCATAAACTCCAGTTATAATACAGTATATTTATTTTTGTATGTACACTTAGGTAAGTTTAATTAAGTTAGTCCTCTATAAATAGTTTTCTTTGAACCACCATTGAAAGAAAACGGAAGAGCGTAAGGTTAACTAAATTAAAATGTTCAATGTGCATACGTATTTTTTTTTTTTTCCCCTTGCATTTCGAATCCCATTACGCCACCAGACAGTACACTAGGACCATACGGCTGGGAAAGTGTAGATAGCAGAGAAAGGGTGTTGTAGATAGAGAAAGCTGTTGGAATGGCTTTGTTGTGTGTGCTTATTAGTCTGTAGCCCATACGTCGTTGAGGTGTCCCCTGATTGGGTGCAAGTATGTAAACAAGGTCCTCCAGCAATATGATGTTTGTTTTTCTATGGGTCACGAGCGCTTTTTCTGGCAATTTTCAATGAGCAAGTTTTTTTCCTCGCAATATTTTGGGGTTCCTTTTCATTGGAATCTGAAACTAGAATGAGGGTAGATTGCATTAACCCTTTCAACATCCGATGATGCATTTCTTTTCTGTTTTCTAGGTATTAGTAGACGATTTTATTCAGATTAGGAAGGGTATATGGAATTCAGATGGTTATTTTAAATAGTCTTTACCCATATCATTCCCACAGACCCTTCATCGTCTAATGATAGCCAGAATAGACTGTTAAAATGCGTCATAATCTTCACAGGGTTAAAACTTAAAATTTGAAGTTGCCAGACCATAATTGCCCTAAAAAAAAAAAAATCGAAAATGCGCTCGTGTAAAGGTGACGTCACACAAGAATTTTTCCGGCCATTTTCGATGAGCAAGTTTTTTTCTTGTAGTATTTTGAGGCTCTTTCGCATTGGCATCAGAACCTAGGTCGAAGGTAGATTATGTTACGTAGTTCAATTCTTATGGAACTTATATTTTGAAGCTGCCAGACTACAATTGCCCGTAATAATTGACAGCAAAATCACTTGTGTGACACCGGCTTAAATGTTTGTGCTTGGTGTGTATCTCTCAAGATCCTCCTTCCCCCCCCCCCCCCTCCTTTTAGATAAATGTGTACATTTTCTGATAGAAAAATGGCCAAAGGCCAGTTCCTCCTGAATTACAGGCTCGCTATTGCTGGCCAGGATCAAACTGACACCTAAATAGCACGAAAGGTCTTATTTTTTACAAAATAAATGGGGCAAAAGGTCTTTAAAAAATTGCCAAACTAGTTGGATGAACATCGTAAAATCTCTAAACAAATGGGGCTAAACATAAGGTAGAAGGGGGTCCTGAAAAACTATTAAAAACAATAAAAGTCAACAAAATTAACCTCTGGTGATGGGCTGGTCTATCAGAGTGAGAACTGAGCAATCTCTGCCATACCCATAGCTTACTCTGACTGTTCCTTTTGCTTATATATTTTCTAGATCTCGAGTGACGGCGTCTCTTCCGTGGATTGACCTCCCAATCTACCAAGATTGGAAGCCAAAGCGTCACATTTTTCCCTTGCCCCTCAACTTTCTCTTCATAATTGCTGAGGGGCACAGGGCCCTGGGTGGGGCTTTGGTTTCCCGGGCGTTTCCGCACCCTCCTCAGCTCCCCGCCATGGAGTGGCTTCGGTCACCCAGGCTTTATTGTGGTCAGCTGGGAGGGTTCTGTGGGGGCGCTCGGTTATGGCCTTGGCCGTGCTCGGGGCCTTGGGGCTGTTCGGCCAGGCAGCTTGGGTAACAACAACAACAACAACGACAATCCTAGGAGTAACATATGATACTCATATGACATTCAAACAGCACACCACAAACATTAAAAAGAAACTGACACCCAGACTTAACGCCCTCAGGTCACTTGCTCACACAAAATTTGGACACAACAAAGAAACTACCACCACAGTATATAAACAATACATAAGATCAGTGATGGAATACGCAAGCCCAGCCTGGGCTTCTAACCTAGCTAAAACACATCATAAAACCTTACAGACTATTCAAAACAAAGCCCTGAAGATCATTACAGGCTGCACAGCTACTTCACCCACAGATCACCTACATCAAGAAACCAAAATCCTCAAAGTCAAAGACCATCTGGACATGAGAGGCACTCAATTCCTGGCAGCAGCCTCCACGAACCAAGACCACCCACTAAACTACATGGCAACACACCCACAGACACCAAGAAATATCAAAACAACACCCAGCACACGGTCTCACACACAATTATTGTCCTCTCTCCCTCCCTGCCCACCCCAAACCAACTTCCAGAAGCACATCCATACTCATATCTCTCACCGATCCATCCACTCACTCACAGACAACACGCAGCTGCATGCACGACCTCCCGAAATCCATCCTTCCGAATCCTCCCTTCCTCGCGAGGACAGAGTCCACCTGGCCAGGCTGAGATGCGGACACCATCCAGCTCTCCTGAGCTATCAGAAGAGACTGGATGACTCCGTTGTCGACGCCTGCCCGGGATGTAACACAGCACCCCATACCATTAAACACATCATAGAAGACTGCATTTCACACAACCACTTACGCCAACAACACAATCTACACTCAATGAGAGCTCTGTGGGAAAGCCCGATCGTGGCCATGGCCTTTCTCAGGGACTCGGGGCTGTTCGGCCAGGCAGCTTAGGGAACAACAACAACAACAACAACAACAACGACAACAACAAAATTAACCCTTTGCATGTTGTGATTTTCTTCCTGTACAGAACTTTTCCTGCGTTTCTTGGAGTTCTGCGAATACGGCTCTCCGGCGAGGATGTGGCTGGGTCTGAATCCATACTGTTTGGTCACTCACGCTAAGGGGGTGGAGGTAGCGTAAAAAGTCTTAATTAACCCGTACCGTGCCAGTTCCGTCCCCTTTGAAGATTATGGCGTATTTTGACAGTTTATTCTGGCTATCATTAGACGATTGTATACAGTTAAAGAAGGATCTGAGGGAATTATATGGGTAAAGACTATCTCAATTAACCCTCTGACTTCCACATACCCTTCCTAATCTGAATAAAATTGTCTAATAAAAGCCAGAAAAACAGAAAAGAAATGCGTATTGGATCTTGAAAGGGTCAAAACCCATTACACAGGAGAATGGTACTATTATAAGCATGTTATTTAGACTAAACAAACGTAAGACTCCATAGATGCCAACTTCTTCACCCCTTCTGTACCGGCAACGTCTTTCAAATTATAATCTAGTTATTTTTTAGACGATTTTGTGCAGTTTGAGAAGGATCTATTATGGGTATTATATTGTTACATTATGGGTAGGCCTATATTATGAGTTTATTATGGGTTTATTATGGGTATATTATGGGTTTATTATGAGTATATTATGGGTTTATTATGGGTATATTATGGGTTTATTATGGGTATATTATGGGTTTATTATGGGTTTATTATGGGTATATTATGGGTTTATTATGGGTTTTTATAGTTTTATTATGGGTTTATTATGGGTTTATTATGGGTTTTTATAGTTTTATTATGGGTTTATTATGGGTATATTATGGGTTTATTATGGGTTTTTATAGTTTTATTATGGGTATATTATGGGTTTATTATGGGTATATTATGGGGTTTTATAGTTTTATTATGGGTTTATTATGGGTATATTATGGGTTTATTATGGGTATATTATGGGTTTATTATGGGTTTATAATGGGTTTATTATGGGTATATTATGGGTTTATTATGGGTATATTATGGGTTTATTATGGGTATATTATAGGGTTTTATAGTTTTATTATGGGTTTATTATGGGCATATGTTTTTATGGTATATATGGGTTTTATGGGTTTATTATGGGTATATTATGGGGTTTTATAGTTTTATTATGGGTTTATTATGGGTATATTATGGGTTTATTATGGGTTTATAATGGGTTTATTATGGGTATATTATGGGTTTATTATGGGTTTATAATGGGTTTATTATGGGTATATTATGGGTTTATTATGGGTATATTATGGGTATAGGCCTATTATGGGTTTATTATGGGTTCATTGTTGGTTTATTGTGGGTATATTATGAGAATATTATGGGTATATTATGGGTTTATTATTGGTTATTGGCCTGGCGGGTATAGAATTCTGTACATTGGCTTGGCTGATGGGCTCGGCAGCAGTGTGGTAAGGGTTCGAGCCTCCGCGCCGCCAGGGTCTGTGAAGGAGGGTTTTCACACGTTAACCCCTTGCAGTCGGTTAATTTGTAACATACCACCAGCGGGTGAATTTGACGTCATTAAGGTGGCTATAAACCAGTATTATATATCAGTTAGTTAAAAATATAAAGTTTAGGGTACCGTACTTAACCCACTGGACCCCAAGCGATATAATAATAAATGACACTCCAGGACCAGCCACTTGTAAAAAAAAAAAAAAAAAAAATACTGAAAACACTTGGGATGGGTTAGTAATGAAGGAAAAACAAAATAAAACTGCTCACCTAGGTCATTTGGGGGTCCTGTGGGGCGGGGGGAAGTCACCATTATCATTGGGTGATGGATAGGCGGTATACTGGTATATCACTCCTGCGCGCGCCCACACGCACGCGACTGGACTTGGGGGGCTACCAACCATCGGTATTGTTCCGTGGGATCCTAAAGTAGTTCCCATACAAATTTGAACCCTCTAGGTGCCATTGGACAAGAGTAATTAAGGTGGACACATACGTTGCGTCGCTGGGACTGTGGTTTACATACATAGGCGACACATAACGTGCATCCCTGTGGTCGAAGGGGTTAATGGATTGCAACGCCCACATAGAAGGCAAACTTTTGTTTCAAGAACATCTCTTGATTTGGCAGTGGTGTCGGTAAGTAATGTTTCGCTTGCAAATATTACTGAACCAGCGATCAGGCATTTTCACAATGTTTTGTATATTTTTCACAATCTCGATCTTAGCTATTCTGAATAGGTCAATCAAGCAAGGAACTGGGTGTGTTAATTGAACAATTACTGCTTGAAACATACATCCAACTGCTTGCAAGGTCGAAGAAATACTGAACTCTAAGTATTTCAGTCTGTTGCGGATAAGTAGCGTGACGGCTTCTGGCATCCCAGCCAGGCATTTATTAGTGGCCCCTCCATCATTGACGAACATGCCTATTACATAAGGCATCCTCTTCAAACACTAATCCGCCGTAGTTTTGAATCTACCGCGCAGAGCATTTAAAAACTGAGGAGCCTTCATCATGAGCGCACGCGACCTCACTCATGGCTTCAGTCATTATGAATTGGGTTCTCACTACGAAAAAACTTCGTAAAAAATAAAAACAAAAATAAAATAAGAATAACTATCTAATAAGCTTTCCATCATATCGTGGATGTACTTGTGTGGATCTCTGACCAGACGCTGATTCAGGCGTCATTCCTCCTTCTCTGCTCTGCGCTCAGCCTGCCCGGACGTGCCTCCCCACGCTCCGCTAGTTCCGCATTCGTTGCGTCCCTAGTGAGTTTTTTCTCATTTGTTTACTCCAGGATGTATCGAGTAAGGTTAGGATAGGCGTAGCAGGAGTGTCCTGGGCTGGTTGCCCGCAGTGCAGTGTATTTTGGGTCGTGTGTATGGGGCATCTATTTCGGATGTACCCTCGTGGTCCCGTTGTGGACATGTGAACTTTTTCACAGTTGAGTTAGTTTGTGATGCAGGCGGCTTTCACTACGCGTTAATTATTGCTGCCTTTTATCTTTCTGATGAGGTAAGCTTTGTTTTCTGACGTTCCCAGCGTATTTTTCTTCACTTAGTGAAGTTTTTTCTGGGTCCCGAGTCGGTCTTCCCTGGGTTGGAAGCTTTTGCTACGGTGGTGTGTTGGCGGTGGTTCCTGTTGTGATATTTCCAGTGTTTGTGTATATTTCAACTTTGATTATGCCGTCTACCTAGGCCTAGCCAGCCGCTCGTAGGTTTGCCACATGTACTAGTGTTATTATTTATTATTTATAAATATGCCCTACTGTGTCATGTGTATCCGGGTTTTAGTTGTGTATTGGCTAATTCCTCGGACTATAATTGTTTCCTGGTTTAGTTGTGTATTGGCTAATTCCACGGATTATTGTGTGACCTTGGGTTAGTCGTGCGTGGCTCTCCTCGTGTCTCTTGTTTGTTCAGATGGTGTCTGATCAGGGTGGGTTTCCTTCCGGCGGGTTTTTTCTCGGTTTCACCATGAAAAAATCCCGTCCGAGAGCCGTGTTGGGCCACACGTGGTTGTTAACACTGGCTTGTATCCCCGGCGTTGGGGTGTCTGTGGCTCTCCAGGACTGCGTCTCTGTGGGTGCCTGGTTTCAGGCCTCCTTTGATTCCCGGCGGGATGGCTGTACCCATCTATAAAACGTTGTTCATGCGGACATATGTTATGTAGTTTTTCTACCCGGTTTTTCAAAAAACCACATGAAAAACCTAGCTGTTGTTTTAGGCTTTCCTCCCCGGCGATCTTTTACAAAGAAGTGGGGACAGGAACTTATGGGGTTAACGTTTGGACATCTCACCCGGCGGGTGCACCTGGGTAGCGTGGGATGAACGACTTATGTCTTTCAGTTAGTTAACCAATCCATTTTAAGTGATACTATGTGTATCGCCGCCTTTACACTTACGGCGATTGAAGGTTCAATTAGGTTAAATATCGATTCTCACACCCGGCGGGTGCTCCTAGGTGGAGGAACTAAGGAATTTACAAAATTCGATTTCGATTTAACCACTTAATTTAGTGATACAATTAGGTATCGCCGCCTTCTAACTTACGGCGATATTTTGTGACAATTCGTTAGACATCAGATCTCGTATCATCCTGCCCTGTGCTATTCTACTAAAATATTTCAAGGGCCGGCGTCTTTATGGGGGGTTGCTTTGTTACAAAATTGAATCTTGAGACAGTCACCACCTCCAAGAGACTATAAGCGCCATGCTGGACCGTTATATTATATCAGAGGGTATTCTTCACTTTCTTTAGCAAAAGATTTGTTTAGATTTTTTACACCCCGCCGCGTAGCGAGCTGTGTTCGTTGTGTCATTACATCTCGTTACCCGGCGGGTTATTAACACTTGTGTGCGAACATGTTGGGTTAACCTTATGAGCATTAATTCCTGGAAATTTTATTTTTTTCCAGAGCTGAGCTCCGGCGGACCAATACAGACCCGGCGGTAGTTTTCACCCACCAGTCTCTGTCATGGCTACCGTGGCCCCAGTTTTTGCCCTGTGCACTACCCCTACTTGTGCTGGTATCCCTATTTTTGCGCATACCCTTTGCATAAGGTGTGTTAAATGTCTAGACCGTTCAAGGGGTCTCTGGGTTATGCGTAATTGTTCTTTTTGCTCCCAATTAGCTGTAAAGGTCCTTTGTGAGAATGATAAGACCGCGGCGGTAGCGTTGAGAGAAGTCAGGCAACAGATGTCGGCCTACACTACCATTGTTGCGCATAAATCACTTCAATGTGACAACATCCCACTTTGGGATAGATTGCTCTCAGAACACCCTCCCCCTAAACGTTCCTCTAGAGTCACGAGTATTAAGCCGGCGGAGACTGGTCAGGGTTCTGTATCTTCTGCTGCTACACCTAAACGCCCAAGAGAGCCTACACCCCCGGCATCCGCCTCCTCGTCTCGGGCGAGATCTCGGTCAAGGTCACCTCTCAGACACCAGTCATCTAGTCGTGCCTCTTCACCGGCGAGTAAGAAGAGTAGGACGGAAGGTTCCACCAGTGGTCACGGCGAGGAATCCTCCAGATCTAAGAGTAGTTCGCGGTCACACCGTAGCCATAAATCCTCCAAAAAGGATTCACATAAACGGAAGTCCTCTCGACATTCCCCAACTTCTAGTGCATCTCATCGTACCTCTACCCCAGACAGAGTTTGTGTTACGGCCTCAGAGTCCAGTGCAGCGCCTGTCCCAAAAGAGGATTTGCCAATTAATATTTTAACCCTGGAAATGGAAAGTTCAGGGGGTTCAGTAATTGAGAATGTTTCAGACTCTCAAGAGAGCGTAGGCCAGGGCCTCGGTGTTTGGCGGTTTGCTCAACCAGGGTCTGACCACCCACGTCCGACTCAAACGAGTCACACAGTAGCCGATGTCCACAGGGACGCGGCGATCCCATCCTCTATCCCAGACTTATCTTGGCAACAAGGTACCCCTGCCTCGGCGGGGTCTTCTCAGGAGGATCAGGAGGAAAAAGACGAAGTTTCAATAATTTCGGAGATGGAAGGACAAGGGTCAGGCTCAGGCTTGGACGCCGCACAGGATACTAATGATTCACCTGTAAGTTCTTCATCAAACCAGTTTGTTACGGCACAAGAAATTAATGGGCTGCTTACTCATGCTTTATCTAAATTTTTTGGTCAACAACAGGAAAACCCCACAATGGACTTGGGGGCTCCCACGACAAGTTCTACGGTACGGCCTCTGATGACTTCAATTGATTTATCTAAGATCCCTAACCCTCCCACTCTGTTACCTTCAGGGATCACTAGGCCTGCTACGGCGGCATTGACAACTTCAAATGTCAGGGTCATAACGGATGTCAATCCACCCCCTCTAGACAAAGCGCCTCTTAGAAAGGTAGCTATGCCCCTACTTTATGGGCCAGACGAGTCATGGGTTCTTTTGAACCCCTCTAAACCAGAGCTTGCCCAACCTACCTTGTCAGGGGAATTCCCGGTACCGCGTGAGTGGGTGATCCAGGGCAATAAGTCAAAGAAATTAAGGGCCGTGGATACTTTGGGTAATGTTCTGGACGTAAACATCAAGGCTATACCTAGTTATTATCACCAAGATTATTTTGTGTATGCTTCTAAGCCTGCTTTACCCCCTGCCTCAGCTTCAAAACTATTTTCAGACTGGTCTAAGCTGGATGGGTTTAATGATATTAAGACTCTGTCTGCTCTCACTCCTGAACTAGATTTACAGACCGTCACAGACGACGCAGCTAATCCAGTTTTGAAGGTGGGACAGTTGGGACCAGGACCTTGGGTAGATTGGGAGGTAGAGGCTCAAAACTTTGCAACCACTTTCACTTCTAAATCTTCCCACCAGATCCCTCAAGATACTCATTCATGGTTCTCCATGCCGGTGGGTTCTGCCGGCGGAGTCCCGTCAGCTTTGTTTTCATTTCTAGCTTCCCCTAAGATTAATCTTTGTGAGCTGAAGGACCCGTTCACTACCCCTACCCCTACTCACCTAGACAGAGAATTTAGGCTACGGGGAAAAGCTTTTCGCCTGTTCTCACAGTACATAGTATCTCAGCAGGTGGCTAAGTCTTTACTACGGTCCACTCAGGCAATCGCAGATGCGGATGCTCGAAGATCGGTTGAGTTATCCCGGCGACTGATTCTTCAGTCGTCAATCCAATCCTTAGGTGACATACGCACCGCCTTGCTTGAGGCGGTACGAGCACGACAAGATCTTAGGATGTCGTTAGTTCGCAAGCTACCTGATCGCATTGCTAATCAGGTGGTGATGTCACCAGTGCTTACTCCCTCTTTAATGACCCCTGAGGTGTGGCGAACGGTGTTCAATATGGCACAGGCCGTTAAGCACAGTCCCACCCCTTCTAAGAAACCTGCATTTAACTTCCCCAAACCCAGGCCTACTACTAAAGCTCAGCCAGGGGGATCTAAACCTTTTCTTCCGCCTAAGTCCTCCCACTCCCCCCAGGGTCAGTACAGGCATAGACAGAGTAGGTTTTCAGGACAGAGAGGACGCGGCCAGAATAAGCCAGGTCAGAGCCAGTCTTCGGCCCACACCAGCCAGCCGGCAAAGCGTCCAGCACCACCAACCCCACCGTCAAAAAACTAAAGTCTCTCTCACTCCCGGTGCCAACCTTAAGGCCGGAGGAACCGAGGGTAGTACAGCCGGCGAACCCTTGTCTGCTAACTGGGTCGTTCCGAACGTGTCACCAAGCATGGCCGTTAAACACTTGGGCACGGATGGTGGCACGCAAAGGCATCACTTGGCAGTGGCTCCGGCGACCTCGCTTACGTCAGCCGACAACGGCGAATTTTGTTTCTTTAGAGGTGGAGTCACTAGCCCAGGAAATGATTGCCAAGAATGTCATCATCCCGGTCCCACCAAATTACCCTGTATTCACGTCCAAACTATTTTTGGTTCCCAAAAGGGACAGTGTTCAGATGAGGCCGGTCGTAGACCTGTCTTATCTGAATCTTCACATTCACAACGAATCTTTCAGAATGTTAACAGTACACCAAATCAGGCTAACACTTCCGCCGAGAGGTTGGATGTGTTCACTAGACCTGACAGACGCCTATTGGCACGTATCGGTCAACAAAAGATTTCAAAGGTTTTTGGCCTTACGGATCAGGCACCAAAATTTTGTTTTTCAGAGGATGCCGTTCGGCTTGAACCTAGCACCTCGATTATTCACAAAACTAGTCCGGCAAGCCCTGATGCCATTGTTAAAACAGGGGATCAGAGTGTTGTGGTATCTAGACGACTGGCTGGTGGTGGCAGAGACACAACAATTATGCATAAAACATGTCAATATCATTTTAAATCATGTCAAAACTCTAGGCTTCAAGGTAAATCTGGTAAAGTCAAACCTTGTTCCCTCAAGAGTAATTCAGTGGATAGGGCTGGTCTGGGACACCGCCGCTCTCACTCTGAGTCAGAGTGTGGACAATCGCAACAGGTTTCGCAGGAAACTGTTCAGGTTTCTTCACAGTCTGACTACGACGCGAAGGGTCTGGGAGTCTCTGGTCGGCTCTCTCAACTGGATTCAACTAACTGTCAAGTTGGGCCGGTTGAAAGTAAAACGATTAATATTGGAAGGCAACAAATATTTCCCGCTCTTACCGGCGAAAAAATTATGGCCCATCCCGAAATTAATCCACACCTTACTAGCGGTCTGGGCGAAGAGGGAAACATTGCACTCAATAATGTCATGGACCTCTCCTCCACCAACGGTATGGGTAGACACGGATGCGTCAGGCACAATAGGGTGGGGATTTCAGTCAAATCAGGGGCACCAGGGTCAGGGGCTTTGGTCCCACTTAGAAATCTCTCACATCAATGTCAAAGAATTACTAGTCCCCTTGTATTTCCTTCAGGCTCACGGCCCGGCGTTACGGGGCAAGTCGGTGGCCTTCAGAATGGACAATCTGAATGCAGTCCACTGTATTCAGAAACAAGGGTCAACGAGGTCAAGGAAGTTGCTAAACGTGTCGGAAGAGATTTTTGCTCTAGCCAACAGTCTAGATATTTATCTTCACGCTTCTTATCTCCCAGGCGTAGCGAACGTCTGGGCAGACGCTCTGTCCCGGAGACAGAGCACGACAGTAGAATGGGAGCTCAAGCAACTCATTTTCAACCTAAGGATTGCAGAGCTCTCCCATCCACAAGTGGATCTGTTTGCGTCCGAGGAGACTCACAAACTCCCTCTATACCTCACCCGCCGGGCGAAAACGCCGGCAGGGGGGCCAGACGCCCTAGTGACAGACTGGAACAGATGGAGCTCCATCTATCTGTTTCCACCGCCAGATGCGTCACTAATGTGCCACGTAGTGAACAAACTACGAGATTATCGAGGCTTAGTCTCGCTAATCGCGCCTCTGTGGCCAGCGCAGTTGTGGTACCAGCAATTGAAAATGTGGTGCCCGGACCCGGTATCGCTCCCGGTCGGGTATTTCCACTTAGACACGATTGGCAACCTAGCGACCTCGCTGACTTTTGCATTATGGACATTCAGGAGGCCAAGTGGCTAGCACCATATGGTAGAGATGTGACCAATAAATTACTCAATCAATATACTCAGTCTACGAAACGACAGTATCAATCACATTGGCAAGCCTTTACTTCTTGGATAGTTAGAACAGAACAAACTGTACCCTCAGTGGCATTAGTTTTTAATTATTTGAATTATCTGTTTGAGCAGAAACGTTTATCTGTGGTAACATTAAAGAATCACTTAACTGCGATTAGAGTGCCCTTTTTAGACCTTACGGGTCTGTCCATACCGGTAGCGGAGGAAACAGGTTTTATGAGAGCATGTTTTAAACTCCGCCCACCTCCCCATCAGCTCATGCCTACTTGGTCTCTGGACAAAGCTTTGTCTTTGCTTCACTCTCGTCTGTACCAAAATACTGCAGACTTTGCATTACTCTTAAAAAAGGCAGTTTTCCTTTTGGCTTTGGCCACCGGGAACAGAGTGTCTGAGCTGGCGGCGATGAGCAACACACCTAATTGTCTTAGGTTTGGTAGACTTAATGAATGTATTTCCATTGCACCCTCCCCAGGTTTTGTAGCCAAGAATGAGCATAGTGCACACGTGTTTTCTGAATTTACGGTGCCGGCGTTAAAAAGGGGAAAGGTGCATCATAATCTTTGTCCAGTGCAAGCTCTAACCAAATATTTGAGAGTAGCTCCTCGAAACCCCCAAGGTGCTTTATGGGTAGCAAGTACGGGTAAACGCTTACTTAAACGGCGATTAGCCTCTCTTCTGGTAGAAGTCATTAAAGAGAGTAATCCCGGCGTTGTGGGTCGGGCCCACGATTTACGCAAATGGGCAGCCTCTTTACGTTTCCTGAAAAAAATTTCAGTGGAAGATATCGCGTCCACGCAGTTGTGGGCGTCTAATCATACGTTTCTGTCTAGATACTTGTCAGTTGCTCTAGACAAACCTTCCTTACCATGTATAGCTTTAAGGCAGAGGGTCTAGGTGGCCCTGCAGTCACTTTTGTTTACTTTCACGGGAAGGGGGGGGGGGGGGTGCAGTCAGTTGACATAGGACACCCTAGACCCCGCCGGAGTATGAGAGCTGTGATACAATTTAAGGTTAAAATGTGATATGAAAATTTCTCAGCGAGAAATTGTGCTAGTACAATGTTAAGTACAAAACAACAGGGTTGTTATAGTAGTTTTAGCTGCGAAAGCAATTTAATATTAGAACAATGGAGTTCCTTTGCAATGTATCTCCAAGTTTATTTTGGGGTTTATTATGTGCACATATAAACTTATAACTTGTTATTTTTTGTCACCACTCGTTGAGTGGGGTGCCTTTGTAACTACAGATCTGTGTTCAGAATCTTCAGGGTTACCCATTTTGTTGTCAGGCAGGCTTCTTTGAAGCACGCACCTGCCTGAACCCCCTTTTTCTTGTATATTTTCGGCCTACGCCGGGTTAAATATATTTTTCAAAAGTAAGAATACTATGTGGTTGTTTTTATTATCTGCTTTTCTAGAGTTATGATATGATTACGAATGTCCCCCTCCAGTCTTAGAAATCAGGCATGTTCGTCAATGATGGAGGGGCCACTAATAAATTATAGGTTTGACTCCTGTAAGGAGATAAAGAAAACCTAATATTTAGTAGTGGCCCCGTAATCATTGACGACTGGGGCCCTCCCGACCGTCCCCTTCCCATTTGTTGATGTATTGAGGATTTTGGTTTACTTGATATGTCAGTGAAGGAGGAATGACGCCTGAATCAGCGTCTGGTCAGAGATCCACACAAGTACATCCACGATATGATGGAAAGCTTATTAGATAGTTATTCTTATTTTCTTTTTGTTTTTATTTTTTACGAAGTTTTTTCGTAGTGAGAACCCAATTCATAATGACTGAAGCCATGAGTGAGGTCGCGTGCGCTCATGATGAAGGCTCCTCAGTTTTTAAATGCTCTGCGCGGTAGATTCAAAACTACGGCGGATTAGTGTTTGAAGAGGATGCCTTATGTAATAGGCATGTTCGTCAATGATTACGGGGCCACTACTAAATATTAGGTTTTCTTTATCTCCTTACAGGAGTCAAACCTATATTTTGGTACTACCGGCTATTACCAAAGAGCGCGGGAAACACATAATACAGACCGTACGAGGACGGGGACGGGTTGCCTATCCCGCAACCCAAAACAAACAAACTAGACCACAACACTGTCATCTCCCACTATCTTCTGTTTCACCTTCTGTACTTTGTCTCCGTCCTAACCCTGAGGCAGATCTAACTTACCATCACCCTTTCTTGGAACTGATGGTAGTGTTGTTGTTGTTGTTTTGCAGAGTTGTTCCAGATGGTGGTGGGCGGCTTGTATATCTTGAGGGGGTCACTGTTAAGGATGTGGCTTGGGCCGCGGGCCATGGTGTTGGCCTCCCGAGCTCACCAGGCAGAGGTACGGTGGTACCACAGGGAGGAGTCTTAGTACCCTTACTTTTTAGGGGGTGTCACAGGGAGAAGTCTTAGCACCCTTACTTTTGGGGGGTGTCACAGGGAGGAGTCTTAGCACCCTTACTTTTTCTAGCAGGGAGTTGTGTTATGGCAGCGTTTTGGGTCGTGTTTTAGAGTCGGCTCACAATTCTGGCACTATTCACAACATGACGCAAAGAATTATAATTCACACATACATGCTGAAATGGTGTAATGGTTTAGATGCATATGTTTTGGGTGAGGTGTCCCGAGCTTGAATCCCGGGAGGACCATATGCTTTCATTGATTTATTCAAGTACATTGGGGTTTGTAATGGAGGATTAATGTTAAGAACGGGGTGTTCCTTAATGACTCCTCTCAGTGCCAGAGAACTTACATGATACTTATGTACAGTACCCCCCTCAAGCGCGAAACGCGATTCGTGTTAGTGTTTGCTTATCGGTAGCTTGGTGTCGATAGTCTGCACTGTAAATAGTATAAATAGTATGTAAATATGTATAATTGTAGGAAAAATGAAACCGGATACACGTGCTTAACCCGGGAACTGCGGGAAGACTCTTAAGAGTTCCCCCGGCGGACTGCGGGAAGACTCTTAAGAGTCATCGAAAAAAAAAAAAATTGCCCTTGGGCCATGCAAAATATCAGTCCTCTACCTCCCCTCCTTCCCCACTTTCCTCACCTCCTTCAGTTATCACCTATTTTCCCTGTTATTCCCTTATTCTGAGGTATATTTTTGTGCTAACATTAGCGAGTTGCAAGCAGGGCATTGTCATCACTGTTAGCAAGCGAGTGCAAGAGAGAGAGAGAGAGTATCGATCGACAGTGTCTCAGTGGCCTTGGGGGAAATTGGCGGGAAAGCAGGTTGCCTCACCCATACATTATGCAACTCGTGGCCTGTAGCGCCGATTTTGACCATCCAAACGCTGTTTTCACTCGTTTTATTGTTGTAACCGGTTAATACCTTTATAATCAACCTATAATAGGCGCATATGGATAAGTATTAATGCTATTTATGGTAAAATGAATATTTTAGTGATGGAAACAGCTCAAATACATGCGCACAGGCAGAGGTGTCTAATTACCCCCATGCACACTTAAGAGGTTAAGGGGGTAGTGGTTATTTTTTGGTCTATTTATTTGTTTATTCATTTATATTCTAGTTTGCTCGCTAAACCTCCATCAAGCTTAATAAAATACCCCCAAAACCCCCCTCCTAAATTGCAGGCTCACTTTCGCTCGCCAGGTAAAAATTGACATTTAGATGCCACGAAAGGTCTTAAAATTGACAATGAATTGGGGCAAAGGTCTTAAAATTGCCAAACTAATGGGACGAACGTCTTAAAATTTCTAAACTAATGGGGCTAAGCATGAGGGAAAAGGGGAGTCCAGAAAGAACACCCCCTTAAGTGGTGCTTGCGGAACGCTGACTTGAGTTTAAAAAAAGGCTGCTTGCAATTTATGTTGATCTCAAGAAGGCATTTGACTCAGTGCACCGAGAGACGTTCTGGGATGTGTTGGTGGTGTAATAGATTAGATGCTATATATGTTCTGGGTGTGGTGTCCCCAGTTCGAATCCCGGGAGGATCATATGCTTTCATTAGTTTATTCTAGTGCATTGGGGTTTGTAATGAAGGATTAATGTTAAGAATGGGGTGTTCCTTAATTTACAAAAGATTCAAAAGAGCTACTACGGCTACGCGGGATCCCCGCGGTGATTAGTGACCTGGTGTCTGGACTTTATACAGGAACAGAGAGTGCTGTTAAGTGTGGTGAGGGAGCATCCTCCTTCTTCCCTGTGAATTCAGGTGTGGGACAGGGGCGTGTTTTAGCACCTACACTTTTCAACACTTATATGTCTTTGTAGAAGAATACAAACCTTATTGGGGGGGCCACCTCGACGCAGTTCTTGTCCCTGCTGTAAACATCCCACCGACAACACAGAACATTTAATACTCCACTGCCCAACACAGACACGCCACGGGATTCCCATAAGTCTTGGGGCTACTACAACCAAAACAAAAACTGATTATCTATGCATACGGCAAAACTATAAGACATTGCCACCAATAGTGATGGAGCATGTCTAGAAATAACAACTCTTTTTTGCAGAGTTTTTCCAGAGAGTGGTGGGAGGTTTCAGCCTGGTTAGAAGGGGCATCGTCAGGGGCTGGTTGGGTCCTATCCCTATGGTCCTCATTAGTACTGCAAGACAGGCCAAGGTACTCTAGTCTGGTGATGGTGGTGATAGTGGTGATGGCAATAATAGTACAGGTCTCCTTCGATATACGATTGGGTTACGTTCTGAAAACCTGATCTTAAATGGAAAAATTGGATAGCGAACCATAAAATTAATGGGGTAATTGGGGATGCGTTCTGGGATCAGCCAAAACCCAAACCCAAACACCTAAAAACCTATAATAATATCGTAAATCAGGACATCGGATAGTGAGGGAGATCTGTAGTGGTGTTATAATAATAATAATAATAATAATAATAATAATATTTATTCAGTTAGCAATTTACAGAGTTGGTACCACATAGTTTGTTACAAATATGACATGTACCAGCCTTGCATAATTCCAACTAAGGATAGCCCAATAAGGCCGTTAGGCGTATTTCCATTGGGGTCCTTGTGGGATTAGGTTTAGCTGGGGAAAATGGGGAGGATAAAGAAATAGATACTTTAGAGAAAGTATTTCTAGGGGTTATTTTAAGATACCTTACATCCTATAGTAAATATCAGTTATCCGTAATCAGTAATAATTTCAGTTTGGTTTGTCTATCTCTTATGTCGCATTTAGTAGTAGACATAAGCTTGGTGCTCCCTTCTCGCAGCTGTCCGGTTCAGGTGTTCCTTCAGGCTACGTCTGAAGGAATACAGTGTTCTCTTTTCACGGACTGACTGGGGTAGGTCGTTCCAGTCTTTGATGGCAGTGAAGAAGAATGTTTGCTTACCCTGTCCTTGGATTCTCGGGACCTTAAAATTAAACATCCTGTTTCTTGTATTATGTCCACTCCTCTCATTTGCTTTAACAAAATCATTCTTTAGGTACTCTGGAGCTCTGTCATAGAAAATTTTGAAGGCATTAGTGAGCCTGATTTGTTTGGCCCTGTCAGAGACATTGAGCATACCTAGTGACTGAAGTTGTTCCTGGCCAACATGTGATCTGGGTCCTAGGTTCAGCATGAACCTAACCATTTTATTTAGAGTGACCTGAAGTTTGTGCTGTGCTGATTTAGATGATGCAGAGTACCAGGATGACACAGAATAGTCAAAATAACATTGAACAAGCGCTTGGCAGAGGGTCTTTTTGGTCGCCGCGGGCAAGCATCCCACCTGTCTATACAGGTATTTTATACGTGCTCTACACTTACTCAGGATAGATTCCAAAATTGTTTCACCTGACAAACTCGCGTCCAGTTTTAGTCCGAGATATTTAACTTGTGACACTGTTGTTATAGGAATATCATTACAGTTGACCGAGAAGCCCACAATGTCTTTCAGTTTGCGTTTTGTTCCACATAAGATGGCTTCCGTCTTGCCCAGGTGAAGAGATAGTCTATTGTCCACTAGCCATTCACTACATGATTCTAGTTCTTTGGAAAGTGAAGCGGCAATACTTATTGGGTCTTTTCCTGAAACCAGGAGCACGCTGTCGTCTGCATACAGTAATAATTTACATGAGACGCTCAGTTCCATGTCGTTCACATAACAGAGAAAGAGTAAGGGACCAAGGATGCTTCCCTGTGGGACCCCACAGTTAATTGGCATCGGATCAGATATATTATCGTCAATTTTGACTCTTTGGGTTCTACCACTAAGATAAGATTTAAACCAGTTCACAGATCCTATGCCCATTGCTTGTAGTTTATTACATAGGATATCATGGTCTACTGTGTCAAACGCCTTTGTAGATCAAGAAGAACCATACCGGTGTAGTTACCTTTAGACATTTCTTTACGAATGTGATCCGTTAAGTGGATGAGACAGGAGTCTGTCGAGTACATGCATCTGAAACCTGATTGAAACTTATAGAATAGATCATTTTGTTTGAGGTAGTGTTCAATTTGGGTGTATACCGCTCTTTCAAGGATTTTAGATACAATACATAATATGCTAACTGGTCTGTAGTTACCAACTTCTAGTTTATTTCCTTTCTTGAATAGAGGGGTTACAATAGCTTCCTTCAGTTCAGCAGGTACAGTGTTGGTGTTAATTGACAAGTTGATGATGTGGGTTAGGGGGCCTGCTATACCAATGGCTCCATCTCGTAGAAATTTGGCAGGAATTTTGTCTGGTCCTGTGCTTTTATGTACATTTAGGTTAGACAGCTCGTCAAAAGTGTATTTTGGTGTAACATTTTGCAATCCAAATGTGTTTGGGTGTATGTTTTTATCTCTGTAGAAATTTCGAAAGGTGGCCGTTGTTGTCGTGTATTTATTGAGAGGTTGAGGTAGGTTCTGTGCAAGTGTGTTTGCTATGGAGGTGAAGAAGGAGTTGAAGTAGGTTGAAATTTGTCGTTTATCGTGGCAAATCTGATCATTAATGGTGAGAGCAATATTAGTGTAGACGAATCCCTTGTCTTGTTGCTGTAGCCTGTTGTTTTTAGGTGCTCCATATCCATAGTTTCTTTGGGTATTCTGATATTCCTCTGCCTTATTGTGAAAATAATTAGTTTTCGCTGATTTTATTTTCCTACTTAGTTTATTCCTGGCCCTGTGAACTCATGTTTCAGACCTTGATCCTGTCTATGTTTCGCTAGCCTTTTTAACAGATTGTCTCTGTGTTCCAGATGGTGTAGTATGTCATTGTTGATCCATGGGTCTGACCTTGCTTTAATTCGTATGTCTTTCAGAGGAGCTATTTCGTCTAGAATGTTTGTGATGATGGTTCTGAAGCCAACCCATGCGTCATTAACGTTTGTACTTCAAACACTGGAGACCAGTCTGTATTCCATAAAATGTCCAGGAATGTTTCTTTATTGTAGTTTCTGAGTGACCTTGTTTTGATAATCTTGTGATTCTCTAGGGTAATTTTTGTGGTTTTTCGTGTGCAATATGTGACGAAGTGATCACTTATCCCAGTCTGTATAACCCCTGATTGGGATTTTGTCCTCTCTGTTACAGTTTATGTGGTCTATTATTGTGGCAGTGTTCTCAGAAATACGTGTGGGGGTTGTGATGAGTTGTTTGTGATTGTGCATTGTCAGTATATGCCTATATTCTCGTACAAGCCTATCATTTCGTTGTTTGTAACATAGGTTAAAATCCCCTAGTATGATGGATTCATTCCGAGGGTCTAGCGATGACAACGTTCGTTCAAATTTGGTCAAGAATTGTGTGTCGTCTGGTGGCCTATAGCATACCCCAATTGTGATGGGTCTTGTCCTCGGCAGGTGTAGATCGATCCACAGAGCTTCGTGATTTTCTACATGGAGGTCGGTCCTGGTTGTGTGTGAGGTTGTTTTTTTACACATACTCCTCCCCCATGCCTATTTATTGCGATCATTCCTAACCATATTGAAACCTTGAATGTTTATTTCACCATCGTTTATACTTGAATCCAGCCAGGTTTCTGTGATTGCAATTATTGAAGCTTTGGCCTTATTAGCTAACAAGTTTAATTCTGACAATTTATGGTACATTGATCTGGCGTTAATGTGGATAAGATGGAGCCCTTTGTTGGTGAACACTCTGTATTCATCTTTGATTTTGAATGTGTCCTGGCTGGATTCTGAGTTGTTAATACTAATTGGTTCATTTACATTAATATTCGGTAATGAATGCAAGGACATATGTTGCATAGGAATTCCCGTTCTTCACTGTTGGTCTTCTTAGAGATGCACTTCATGTGAGCTACAGTTTAACACTAAACACAGTTTTTGATCCTTTGTTTTCTTGTTATGAGTGATTCACATATTTCACAAATGATTTTAGGACCCTTAATAGCTATTTCCCTACATTTATCGCATTCCACTTCTTTTCTGCTAGTAACGTAAGTACATCGATCGTGTACTGTTTCATTACAACTACTACATTGTGACGTTGTACTCCTTTTGTTGAATCCAATATCGCACACTATACATATTTTCCTGTTACTGTTCATCGTACGTCTGGCGGTGTGGTGATCAGCTGTGCGCCGTGAGAGGCTGATGGTGTGTGAGCTCGTGAGATGAGGACAGGTTGTGGCTCCCCCTTGCCCCCCTCCCACCCCACTGGGTTGGTTTCTCTTGTTGTCTATCTTGTTCGTTGCTGTTACTTCATTGTCGATGTGTTTGCTAGAGCTTCCTGCTTGTTTGGGTATTCTGGTTGCATGTTGTGTTACTTGGGTCACCGATATCTGTGGTAGTGATGATACAGTTGAGGGTAATGTTGAGTAGGTAGAATGTTGGCACTGTGCTGGCGGTTGCCCTGCGGTGTTGGTAGTAGTGTTGTTGTTGTTGGTGGTGGTAATGGTGGTGGTAGTGGTGATGGTGATAGGGTGATAGAGGTGGTGGTGGTGATACTAGTCGAGACAGAGAAAGCGGCGAGGGAACGCGAAAGTGGTCCCGGACCCTAATAATTGGAACTTTGTTGTTTCTGTTCGGGCTGTCTCGAGTTGGCCACCCCCAGCTATGGGGTATGTGCCTGAGTATTATACTGTACATATACAGTATACTTTCACCTGACCTGACCTTACCTAACCTAACCTGATCTGATCTACCTAACCTGACCTGACCTACCTTACCTGACCTGACCTGTCCCTAATTATTGTGTTCCAGAACTGTTCAACAGGTATATACAGTAGTGTGGGGCGTTATACACCAATCGTACGATAGAGTTACAAGGAGTAGTTAGTATCTCGGAGACCTTGCGGTCCATTCCGAGGAGATACTCGAAGTGGAAGGAGAGAGACTGTTTAGTGCACTACACTCTTTGCAGAGTGTGCAAAATACTATCTACTCTCTTCTTGATCTGTTCTACTGAAGAACTGTTTACAACTTCAGAGGGAAGTTTGTTCCAGGTAGAACAGATCTTATAGGCTATGTGAAAAAGTTTCCACAAATATTTTACTTTTAATATGAGCATATGAACATTGAAGAGCAATAAATGAAGTGGTAACAGCAATTGGCTGGTGAAAAACATATATTTTAGCCCCGCTATCGTAATCTGAGGTGGACCGGCGAGAGACATACATCCATCTTCTCCACCATCTCTTATGCTACTGAGAGACTAGGGGTGGTCTGAGACTGGTTAGAGGGTCGGAGAAAGACTTTCCCATACTCCCCCTTCTCTCCCAGCCGTCCTCGCAAGAAAATACTCGATAAATATCGGGAATAATAGGGAAAATACACGATAATTGAGGAAGGGGGGGGGGGGGGAGTCATATGGAATGATAGGAGGTAATGGAGGGGAAATATCTCACCTAATCACATATTGCATTGTTTTGAGTGCCAGTGGGGTATTTTGAAAGTGTTTTTGTTATGCATTGGCACATACCCCATAGCTATGGGGTGGCCGACTCGAGACAGAGCCTAAACAGGGAAAAAAAAAATTCACACACATCTACAGTAGGTCACCCAGGAGAAGACTCAGAGACCAGGGATCACTATGGGCACTCCGGCACTCCCCCGGCCCCCGACCTCCAGGAGAAGTTTCGGTCTCAGCAGGCAGACACACAGTGGAGCACACCACAGCCCGTGATCACACATCCAGGCATGACCCTTCATATATACCGGCTCCCCGGGCCAGGCGCCTGACGGACTATTATCTAGTCCAACTGGCGCCCGACTCCATCTCCCAAACGACCGCGTTTTCACTCATCTATTCCCTAGCATTCTCCATTCAATCCTATTTATTACCACTTCTCTTGCCTAATCTATGATTATTCCTCTATCTCCCAATGCATGTACTTCTCAAGCTCTTCATCTCAATGGGGATCTTCCTACCCCTCTATCTCCCCTTGTATCTGACTCACATATTCTCTTTGTAAGCCTTTCATCTTTCATTCGCTCAACATGTCCATACCAGTACAGCACCCTTCTGTCCCCTTAAGGAGAGATGGTTGGTTTATCTGTTTGACGTTGACAACTCTGAGTCTCACAACAACAACAATGGCGGTGGTAGAGGAGGTTTGTCTGTGAACCTCCTCATATTGACGACACTTTCATGATGGTTTAGTTTTACAGAAGCCTTTAGATATGTCTAGTGAACTCTGTTATGTTTACAGAGTCTGTGGTTGACGTTGAATTGATTTAGTGTTCGTAGTACAAGGTGTGGAATATTTGAAACTCTTGCGATTGTGCTGCCATCTCTCGTGTGCGCGGATCACTATTATCTGAACTGTGACGTCGCTTTTTCCCATCCAATCATATATAATCCTTGATGTGGTGTTTCCAGAGCTGTTCCAGGTGATCAGCGGGGGGTCGTACATATGGAGCCTCCGCACGCCTATACTGCGGGTGTGGGCGGGTCCCATGCCACTAGTCCAGCTCTTCAGGTGTATGGGCGTGGAGGTACAGTCGGAGGGATAAGTTCCTTCCCCAAGCCAGCCACTGAGTGAATCCGAAACACCTGGGGGTCGACAAACGAAGTATTTATTGGGTGTAAATGCTTCGTTTGTCGACCCCCAGGTGTTTTGGATTCACTCAGTTGCTGGTTGGAGGAACGAACTTTTGTCATTGATAGTACAGTACAATACAATGATAACTTCAGCATGGGTTTGCACACTCTAAGACATGAATCCTGGTCTAATATGAAGCTTTGAACACCAAAAATAACCTCCGAAATGAGGTTAGCGATACCTTCAGATTCAAAAACTTAAGGCCCACGATTTATGTCATTGAGTGTACTGTACAGTACCTTGTTCTCTGCTTGGTCGTTGTGACTTGAAACTAACTTTTGTATGGGTTTGTACATAGGGATAAAACATCCTAATAATAATTATTTTTTGTTTTGCCAGACGCCGTAATTTCCCAGAAAGGGTGGCCATGAACATTAGGCGTTTGCCACATATTACTAGGTCAAGTTGCCCGGGCTTAACATCTATCAATAACATTTTAACAGTGCGGGTTCGATCCGCCAACCCTTCGATCAGCCGACGCTTATCGTATTGAATGATTGGTTTTGTTGCCTCGTCAGAGTTGTTCCAGCGGGTGGATGGTTGGTTGGGGATATACAGGAGGTACCCGTTCTTCAGGGCGTGGATGGCTCACAGGCCCTTCCTATTCTTCTATCGGCCCAGTATGGTAGAGGTTGGTAGCTTAGGGGACTTGCTACTATTTTTTCTACCGAGAAATGTACAAATTTATCTTGAAGTGGGTCTAGGTTTTTTTTTTTATTGATGGAGGTCTAGCAAGGAAACTAAAAAATAAATTAATAAAACAAAAATAGACCAAAAGAATAGCCACTACCCCCTTAATATTCAGAAACTGCTACAAACCTCACTTGAGGCATTGTATTCAAACACATATAGAAAACAAAAAAACTTCAAATGCCGCACCAGTTTTTTTTTTTTTTTTTTTTCTATATTCCAACTACTCCCTCTCGGGCATAGGCTGAGAGCCTGTACATTCCACCGCCCAACACGGTGAAGCCCGTGAGGTCTTGTTCCAGTCTGGGGAGTGAGACATGCGAAGCATCCATCATGGCTCGAAGCAGCTCCATCTCTGAAGCGGCCGGTTGCTTCGCTCAAGTGCTTCACCGTCTCACCCTCCAGACTCAGACCCTCACTCTCAGAACGCCACCTATTGAGCAGTGAACTCACTAGGCATTGTCCCCCTGTAACATATTTTGAATATGGGAATATTCATACAGTGTTATTTAATCAGGGAACAACGAGGGTATTTTTTTGGCATTTCGGTGGGCTTTGTGGTAATGCACTGATACTAGGTACAGCACAAATTCAATCCCAATAATATCTTCCCATTGACATATCGGGATTTGAACCCGGGTCCATTGGATTACCAATCCAGTGGCATGACCACTCCACCACACCTCCCCTACATCTGCCGGGAAATGTCTCAATACTGGGTGACACACAGAAAGTAGTGACATTTCTCCATACCACGCCCCTCTCACCCCCCCAAATCTCGTGCAAGACCTATTCAGTGTTGCCAAAGGCAAAGGTAGCAAAACATTGCTAATTTTTAGGGAATATTGCCGATGTCTGCAAAAACACTTCGGGTGAACCACGTAAGCTAGAGAGGTCGTTCTGGTGTCATTTGAAACCTTCTTTTCTTCTAGTTTTTTTATGCAAACATTAATTTTATTCAAGCACTTATTTGAGCAATCAAGACTGCCTGAGTGAACCCAAATATAACAGAAAATCAACCGCACTGATAGGGTTAATATATATATTTTGTTTTATTATTTTTTTTTATATACGATGTCGTTTCAGTATATTTATATATAAACGTTTAGGTCTAAGCCAGGATTCGAACCGCAGTCAATAAAATGACATCCCACGCTTTAACCCACTCAACCATGGCAGCATGATAAAAGCTTACCAAATTAATATATATATAATATATCAACACTGGTATATATTTTCGAACTTTGACCGTATATTTTAGCTTTGTGTACATTTAGCTGCATGTTCTTATAGCTTTTGTTATTCGGTGTGTTTGTGTTCTTTTATTTCATTTTTTTCTTTTTTCTAAAGCGTTATTTCCACATAGTTATTTAGTCTTTATATTGTGTCGTCCCTGTTTTGGTTTGTTAATTTGCAAGTTTGAATAAGTTTTACATTATAATTTGCATGATAGTTATCTTGTTTAGCTTTAGGCCTACATATTGCATTTGTGTGTGATGTGCTTACGGGGGGTGACCTGCTTTTATATATCTCTGGGTTGTATCTATTCAGCCCCATTCAGCCTACTGTTTTAAGACGTTTATCCCCATCCAGGTGTCAATTTTAGCGAGCCAGCATTTTATGGAGAAATCGGGCTTCGCCGTAGACATTTTTCTATCAAAAAAAATTCAAATTTAGCCAGCTGTCTAACTCAATATCCAAAATACGGTGGCTCGCTCTCTCTCGCCAGGTATAAATTGACACCTGGATGGGGATAAACGTCTTAAAACAGTAGGCTGAATGGGGTTGAATGGATACAACCCAGAGAGAAAAAAAAAGGCAGGTCACCCACCTTGAAGTTTGGCATGGTGTATACTGTATATGTATGTTTGCACCACTATTATTATTGCTTCAAGCTGTTTCTGGCGCATTTAGGCTTATGTATTTATATGTCTATTTAACCCCTTCTGTACCGGCGACGTCTTTGAAATGTTATTAGACGGTTTTGTGCAATTTGAGAAGGAGCTGTGGTAGTAAAAAAGGTTAAGGAGATAGTTTGAAGCCTTTAATTACTAGAAGCCCATATACAATCGAATAAAATCATCTAATAGTAGCCAAAATTGAGTTGAAAAGACGTCTCGGTATAGAAGGGGTTACAGGGAGGGTTTCATTTGTTTTGGTATTATTTATTTATGTAGTTATTATTAGTTTGCTCCAGAGAAACTAAAAAATAAATGATTACATGAATAAAAAGAAAAAAAAAAATTATTACATGAATAAAAAGACCAAAAATAAATGATTACATGAATAAAAAGACCAAAAATAAATGATTACATGAATAAAAAGACCAAAAATAAATGATTACATGAATAAAAAGACCAAAAATAAATGATTACATGAATAAAAAGACCAAAAATAAATGATTACATGAATAAAAAGACCAAAAATAAATGATTACATGAATAAAAAGACCAAAAACCAAGCTCTATCCCCTTAAGAATAACTCGATCCTGCTATAATAGTAAAATTGTTATAAATAAAATTTCTCATCAATTATATAGACATACTTTATCCATCACTATCCTGTACTAACACACTCTCTCTCTTTCTCTCCCTGTGTGTGTGTGTGTGTGGTGTATAATTATATGATGTGTGTGTTTGTGTATGACATGATGTGATGTATTTGTGTGTGATGTATGTGATGTGGTGTAATGTGATGTGATGTGATGTGTGTGTGTGTGGTGTATAATTATATGATGTGTGTGTTTTTGTATGACATGATGTGATGTATGTGATGTGGTGTAATGTGATGTGTGTGTGTGTGTGTGTGTGTGTGTGTGTGTGTGTATGGTGTATATGTGTGTCTGTATGTTCCATCTATGTGTATATATGCCATGTATCTGTATATATATGATGTATAAATGATGTATGCCATGTTACACCACCAGGTGTTACTCAGTAGTAACAAACACCTAGACAAAAGCAGAGACTACAACTTCCTCCACCCATGGCTCGGTACAGGACTACTAACTTCTACAGGTAACAATTTTTATGTTTATTTTATATTTTTATTTTTTATTATATTTGTTTTTAATCATATAAACAGTACAGTATATCTATCTACTGTACTATATAAAGGGCACTTTCTGTCTGTTTGTTCACGAACTACTCCCCTCAGTGTTCAAGATGGATAGCCCATATTTGGCATGCATACTAAGGGAGTTTTAAGAGACAATTTATTTGTCCCCTCACCCCCAGGGGGGAAAAAGATGGAGCCCCCCCCAAGATATACAGCCCATACTTCGATTTTCCCCTGTGCAGCGCCGGGTACCTCAGCTAGTATACTATTATGTAGGCATAAATATATATATATATATATATATATATATATATATATATATATATATATATTCATACACAAGTCGTAGGATCCATACTCCATACACTATATCACTATTTTCTTGTTGATGTTGGCCTTGTTAGTAACGCAAGTTAGTTACGCAAACTGAAAGACATTGTGGGCTTCTCGGTCAACTGTAATGATATTCCTATAACAACAGTGTCACAAGTTAAATATCTCGGACTAAAACTGGACGCGAGTTTGTCAGGTGAAACAATTTTGGAATCTATCCTGAGTAAGTGTAGAGCACGTATAAAATACCTGTATAGACAAGTGGGATGCTTGCCCGCGGCGACCAAAAAGACCCTCTGCCAAGCGCTTGTTCAATGTCATTTTGACTATGCTGTGTCATCCTGGTACTCTGCATCATCTAAATCAGCACAGCACAAACTTCAGGTCACTCTAAATAAAATGGTTAGGTTCATGCTGAACCTAGGACCCAGATCACATGTTGGCCAGGAACAACTTCAGTCACTAGGTATGCTCAATGTCTCTGACAGGGCCAAACAAATCAGGCTCACTAATGCCTTCAAAATTTTCTATGACAGAGCTCCAGAGTATCTAAAGAATGATTTTGTTAAAGCAAATGAGAGGAGTGGACATAATACAAGAAACAGGATGTTTAATTTTAAGGTCCCGAGAATCCAAGGACAGGGTAAGCAAACATTCTTCTTCACTGCCATCAAAGACTGGAACGACCTACCCCAGTCAGTCCGTGAAAAGAGAACACTGTATTCCTTCAGACGTAGCCTGAAGGAACACCTGAACCGGACAGCTGCGAGAAGGGAGCACCAAGCTTATGTCTACTACTAAATACGACATAAGAGATAGACAAACCAAACTGAAATTATTACTGATTACGGATTACTGATATTTACTATAGGATGTAAGGTATCTTAAAATAACCCCCTAGAAATACTTTCTCTAAAGTATCTATTTCTTTATCCTCCCCATTTCCCCAGCTAACCTAAATCCACAAGGACCCCAATGGAAATACGCCTAACGGCCTTATTGGGCTATCCTTAGTTGGAATTATGCAAGGCTGGTACAAGCATATTTGTAACATACTATGTGGTACCAACTCTGTAAATTGCTAACTGAATAAATATTATTATTATTATTATTATTATTGTTGATGATAATGTTGTTTATTGTTGTTGTTGTTGATGTCTATGTTGTTATTGTTTTTGTTATTATTGTTGTTATAGGCAGCAAATGGCACTCCCGGAGGAAGCTACTGACCCCGGCCTTCCACTTCAAGATCCTGGAGGACTTTGTGGAGATCTTCAACCGCCAGGGGGATATTATGGTCGACAAACTCCTGAAGAAGGCGGACGGCAAGCCCTTCGACATCTTCCCCTTCATCACCCTCTGTACCCTGGACATTATCTGTGGTGAGAAAATATCTCTTAGAATTTATATTACATGTAATTCATTACTTGGTGGGCGACGGACGAAGGAGTCCCTCGCTGCCTGCACTCGCTTGTCTCACTCCCAGGACACATAATACGCAGATTTTGGTGCTCGTCAGGTGACGGGCACCGCACCTAAGTAGTTAAATGGGGGTATTCTGGATCTCCTTCTCCCTCATGTTTAGTAGTTAAATGGGGTTATTCTGGATCTCCTTCTCCCTCATGTTTAGTAGTTAAAAGGGGGTATTCTGGATCTCCTTCTCCCTCATGTTTAGTAGTTAAATGGGGTTATTCTGGATCTCCTTCTCCCTCATGTTTAGTAGTTAAAAGGGGGTATTCTGGATCTCCTTCTCCCTCATGTTTAGTAGTTAAATGGGGGTATTCTGGATCTCCTTCTCCTTCATGTTTAGTAGTTAAATGGGGTTATTCTGGATCTCCTTCTCCCTCATGTTTAGTAGTTAAAAGGGGGTATTCTGGATCTCCTTCTCCTTCATGTTTAGTAGTTAAATGGGGTTATTCTGGATCTCCTTCTCCCTCATGTTTAGTAGTTAAAAGGGGGTATTCTGGATCTCCTTCTCCTTCATGTTTAGTAGTTAAAAGGGGGTATTCTGGATCTCCTTCTCCCTCATGTTTAGTAGTTAAAAGGGGGTATTCTGGATCTCCTTCTCCCTCATGTTTAGTAGTTAAATGGGGGTATTCTGGATCTCCTTCTCCTTCATGTTTAGTAGTTAAATGGGGGTATTCTGGATCTCCTTCTCCTTCATGTTTAGTAGTTAAATGGGGTTATTCTGGATCTCCTTCTCCCTCATGTTTAGTAGTTAAAAGGGGGTATTCTGGATCTCCTTCTCCCTCATGTTTAGTAGTTAAATGGGGGTATTCTGGATCTCCTTCTCCCTCATGTTTAGTAGTTAAATGGGGGTATTCTGGATCTCCTTCTCCTTCATGTTTAGTAGTTAAATGGGGGTATTCTGGATCTCCTTCTCCCTCATGTTTAGTAGTTAAAAGGGGGTATTCTGGATCTCCTTCTCCCTCATGTTTAGTAGTTAAATGGGGGTATTCTGGATCTCCTTCTCCTTCATGTTTAGTAGTTAAATGGGGGTATTCTGGATCTCCTTCTCCTTCATGTTTAGTAGTTAAAAGGGGGTATTCTGGATCTCCTTCTCCCTCATGTTTAGTCCTATTAGTTTTGAGATTTTAAGACATTTGCCACATTAGTCTGGTGATTTTAAGACCTTTCATCCCATTTTGTTGTCAATGTTTAGACCTTTCGTGCAATTTAGATGTCGAATTTTTCCTGGCCAAAGGTCGGTTCCTCCTAATTTACAGGCTTGGTATCGCTTGCCAGGAAAACATCTACACCTAAATGGCAGGAAAAGGCTTAATATTTACGAAGAAAATGGGCAAAACGTCTTAAAATCGCCAAACTAATAGAGTTTTACTTATATTGAAGCTTATCTGAATTACATTAAAATAAGTTATTTTAATCAAGAGTTGATAAGGTTGTTTGCAAGATATCTGTTGACAGGAGAATGGGTGTTTTGGTTAAGGGGGGAGATGTTTGCTTTTAATAATAATAACTAGATAAATATATCGACCAATAAATAGACCCTCTCCCCCGTAATTTCACTCTGGCGTCCATCCTTAGTAACTCCATCTTGTTATCAGAATATAGTAACCCTTTCAAGATTATGACGCAATTTTGATCGTTTATCATTAGACGATGTTATGTACTTTAGTAAGGATCTGTGGGAATTAAAAGGGTAAAGACTGTCTCAATTAACCTTCTAACTTCCATATATCCTTCCTAATCTGAATAGACCTCCATCGAGTTGTAAAATATTGACGACAAAAGCGGTAGTGTGACATTGCCTTGAAGACAGTGAAGTATATTGTTGTTCTTCTTCCTTACAGAGACGGCCATGGGGGTCAACATCAAGGCCCAGGACAACAGTGAATCCGAATATGTTAAGGCGGTATATAGGTGAGTTATTAGGAGTTACAAGGAATAGTTAGTATCTCAGAGACCTTGCGGTCCATTCCGGGGAGATACTCAAAGTGGAAGGAGATATACATACTTACATACACAAATTTAAAGACAGAGTGCTCCACCGAGTGATCTCCAAGGAGAGAGACTGTTTAGTGCACTACACTCATCACAGAGTGTGCACAATACTATCTACTCTCTTCTTGAACTACTATACTGAAGAACTATTTACAACTTCGGAGGAAAGTTTGTTCCAGGTAGAACAGATCTTATATTTGAAAAAGTGTCCACAAATACTAGTTTTGAACCTTGACAATTCTCATTTCCAGCCATGGTTGCGTTTTTATTCATATTGAGGCTAAACCTTTTGCCATAGTGAGAGAGAGTGTGTGTGTGTGTGTGTGTGTTAGAGAGAGATCGAGATCGCGCTAAATGTACAAAGGAGTACAAAGGAAATCAAGCAACAACAGGTCTAGTGACCCTTCTAGGCTGCTTGTCCTCCAAAACACTGAGGATCAAGTGTCCAAACAGTGGTTTAGAGTGGGTAAGGGAACATTGGAAAGGGAACTACTGCCCTGGAACTAATGTCCGTGGCAGGACTAGGAAGTTAGTAGGGGACATATGTCGTGTTACACAAGCGCATTTTCCGGCAATTTTCGATGAACAAGTTTTTTTCTCCTACTATTTTGAGGCTTTTCTTCATTGGAATCGGAAACTAGATCGAAGGTAGATTATGTTAGGTAGTTTAATTTGTATGGAACTTAGATTATTGAAGCTGTCAGACTAGAATTGCTCGTAAAAACTGATGGAAAAATGGCTTGTGTGACATCGCTTGAAATATCTGATCTCGATCACCTTGAAAAACATTTATCTTCAGAATATGTTCGTAATGATCTTTATTCTTATCTCGTAAATATATCTTGACATTAAGCGAAGTCATGATGAGCGATTTTTCCATCAATATATACGGATAATTATAGTCTGACAGCTTCAAACTTTAAGTTCCATAATACTTAAACTACTTAGCATAATCTTTATATTTTCTTTTATATATTTCAACTACTCCCTCTCGGGCATAGGCTGACAGCCTGTACATTCAACAGTGAAGCCTGTGATGTCTCGTTCCAGTCTAGGGAGTGAGACATGTGAAGTGTTCTGAGCTGCAACCAGCCCCCGCCATCTTGCCTTCGCAAGATGCAGTGGGCCCGGTTGCCCCCCCCCCCCCTCCCCACGGCTCGAAGCAGTCCCAACTCTGAAGCTGCTTCGCCTTATGCGCTTCACTGTTTAACCCATAGACTCGGACCCTCACTCTCAGAACACCACCTATTGAGCAATTAACTCACTAGGCATTGTCCCCCTGTAGCATATGTAGAATATGGGAATATTCATACAGTGCTATTTAATCAAGGCACAATGAGGGTATTTTGTTGGCGTTTCGGTGGGCTTTGTGGTAATGCACTGATACTAGGTAAAGCACAAATTACATCCCAATAATATCTTCCCATTGATAAATTGGGATACGAACCCGGGACCATTGGATTACCAGTCAAGTGGCATGACCACTCCACCAAACCTCCCCTTCGATCTAGTTTCCAATTCCAATGCGAAAGAGTCTCAAAATAGTATGAGTGTTCTACCAACCGCTCTACAGCCTGTGGCAAGGTTACAATTATTCATATAACCATATCCCTAAGTTTGGCATGCCTAGTTTGGAACACTTTAAATCCATGTATCTATTTATTTAGCTCAACTTATCCAGCTATCTATCTATCTTAATCTGTCCTTTTATCAATCAAAGTATAAAACTATATACATCTATTTCTCTGTCCCCCTTAGAATCGGCGCCCTGGTCCAGCAGCGTCAGGCCCGTCCGTGGCTCCAACCCGACCTCCTCTACAAGCTCATCGGTCCGGCCAAGGAGTTCAATCAATGCCTCTCCCTGCTTCACGACTTTACCAATTCCACCATCCGATCCAGACGCGTCCAATACCAGCTCAAGAAGGAGAATAACAAGACCGAGCAGGACAATGAGGATGAAATTATTGGTGAGAGAGAGTGTGTGTGTATGTGTGTGTGTGTGTGTGTGTGTGTGTGTGTGTGTGTGTGTGTGTGTGTGTGTGTGTGAGAGAGTGAGAGGGAGAGAGAGCGATCACAACCTCCCATCCAATTCAGACGCCTGCAGTTCTAGTTCACCAAGACCACGCAGGACAATGAGGATGAAGTTATAAGTGAGAGAAAGAGAGAGAGAGAGATCACCACCTCCAACATCCGAATCAGACGCGCACAGTTCTAGTTCACCAAGACCGCGCAGGACTCATTGTCCTTATTGAAGGACATTGTCCTTATGAAGTTATTGGTGAGAGAGAGTGTGTGAGAGAGAGTGTGTGAGAGAGAGAGAGAGATCACCACCTCCACCATCCGAATCAGACGCGCGCAGTTCTAGTTCACCAAGACCGCGCAGGACAATCAGGATGAAGTTATTGGTGAGAGAGAGTGTGTGAGAGAGAGAGAGAGAGAGAGAGATCAGATAAAGCAACTAACTATAGTCCCTTCATTCTAGGTTGGTCAGAAATCGTAACCTTTTAACCTCTGTAACTCAAAAAGGGCTAGAGCAAATTAATGAGTTGTGAATTTATACACATATTCCCTAGCCAAGTATTACTATTTGGTAGAAATGTTAGCTTGTTTACTCTACTCCTTTTTTAGTTATGAGAAATCAGAGGTTACGATTTCTGCCCATCCTAGAATGAACCGACTATATCACCCCCTTCCTCCACCAGGCAAGAAGAAGCGGCTGGCATTCCTGGACCTTCTGCTGGAGTACTCTGAGGAAGGGAAGGGTCTGAGTGACGAGGACATCAGGGAGGAGGCGGACACGTTTATGTTCGAAGGTCACGACACTACAGCAGCAGGCATCAATTGGTCCCTATACCTCCTGGGTGCTCATCCGGAGATACAGGTATAGAAGCTTTGCAACACTATACAAAACACTGATCTAATCAACACTTCACAACACTATAAAACACTGATCAATACAACATTTTACAACACACAGATCTATGCAACACTTCACAACACTTTTCAACACTCTGATCTATACAACACTATACAAAACACTGATCTTTGCAACACTTCCCAACACTATACAAAACACTGATCTATACAAAACTTGGTATACAACACGTTATGTTCGAAGGTCACGACACTACCGCAGCAGGCATCAATTGGTCCCTATACCTCCTGGGCGCTCATCCGGAGACACAGGTCCGTCTATACAACACTTGGTATATATACTTAGCAACACTATACAGAACACTGATCTATCCTGAGTGAGGTTTAGTATCCTTTACCCTACCTTAGCTGTTTCTGTCTATCTATTTTCCTATATTACTTCTCTCTCTAGGTGTTGGCGAGATCGCTCGATTGGGTGGCACTGTAAGGGATGCTGCGGACAGTGGGGAAATTGGCCCGAGGGTGCAAGCCCATGGGCTGATGATCCCCTCCCCTGCTGCCCTCTCAGAGACAGATCTCATCTCACCCTGGCCCCTTCGGGTGACCAAACATCTGGAGCGGCTTCGGTCTACCGGACTCGGGACTGATTTGCCAGACAGTCTGGGGAACTACAACAACAAGAACAACAACAACAACAGCTCTCAGCTAATACATACACATACAGACTATCAGCTTCTTGTCAATTATAACACTGTCACAATCCCAGCCATAAATGTGATCCTTGTATGGTCAGTTCCCGAGGCAAGAGACCACTTTCAAATTAATCAGGCAAGGAAAACATGTTAGCAAAGGACCCATTCAAAACTGATGCGTTTTTTACCACCATGCACTCCCTGCTCAAGAGCTGGGCTAGGGTGGGTGCTCTGATGATCAGGGACTTCAGTGAACAGTATCTACAGATTGCTAGACCACTCTGTCCACCAACAACACTGTTGTCTGCCAATAACACACTAGCTGGCCCGAGATTCCAACCGTCAACCTCACGGTTTGCAGGCCTGTGGCTCGCTACGGCCACTACTGTTACTCTAGTAGTTAATTTAAAAAATGCTTAGATACATGCATACATAGTTGAGCCTTGGTCATCCAAAGGTGTTACTCGTGGTAGTGGAAACAGAGAGGCATTACCAACCACAACACAGCAGTTATATGAGGTTCTGAGAATAAAATAAGTTAAATAACCCTTTTTCCCCCTAGGCCAAGGTTCACGAAGAACTGGACCGGATCTTCGGCGACTCTGACCGACCCGTGACGATGGCGGACCTGCGGCAGATGAAGTACACGGAGAACTGCATCAAGGAGGCCCTCAGACTGTTCCCTTCTGTACCCTTCCTGGCACGAGAACTGAAAGAGGAGGCAGTCATTGGTGAGAGAAAGAGAGAGAGTGTGTGTGTGAGAGAGAGGTATGTTACCAGAGAGAGATAGAAAGGGGAAGGGAAACAAAGAAAGATATGTTACCAGAGGGAGAGCAAGTAAGTGAGAGAGAGAGAGAGATAATACAAAGGGTTAAATGAGATGGTATGTAGCCTTTTAATTGGTAGACGTCCTTCCTAAACTGAATATAATCGTCTAATAGTTGGCAGAATATAATGAAGTGAACATCACCGGTACTGAACGGGTTTATTGTTTACCCCCCAACCAGACAACTACCGGATCCCCGTAGGCACAACGGTCATGGTGGTGACGTACCGGCTGCACCGCGACCCGGAACAGTTCCCTCAGCCCGAGAAGTTTGACCCGGACCGCTTCCTGGCGGAGAATGTGGCTAAGAGGCATCCCTTCGCTTACGTTCCCTTCAGTGCCGGACCTAGGAACTGTATTGGTGAGTTGTTGTCTGTAGTAGTAGTAGTAGTAGTAGCTTTCTAATCCATGGTTTCCTACCAGAATCTATGATGTCCGTTACCTTGATACCAGTAATTAAAGACAAGGCTGGCAAAATTACATCAAAAGACAACTATAGACCTATTGCCCTTGCCAGTATTGTAAGTAAGATACTAGAGTTAATCATTTTAGACAGAATCTCAGTGTATATCTCAACTAATAGTAATCAATTTGGTTTTAAAAAGAATCATGGTACGGACCAGTGCATCTACACTCTGAAGGAGCTAGTGGATGGGTACATCAAAATGAACAGCTCTATTTTTGCATGCTTTCTTGATGCTAGTAAGGCATTTGACAGAGTCTGCCACAATATCCTGTTTGATAAATTAGCAACAAGGGGAGTGCCATCCTATATACTGAGAATCTTGAAGTACTGGTACGCCAATCAAACATTTAATGTAAGATGGGGTAACATTATTTCGGATTCCTTTACAGTAACCAATGGAGTGAGACAGGGTAGTATTCTCTCACCTTACTTATTCAATGTATATATGGATGAATTAAGTGATAAATTGAATAAAGAGCAGATTGGATGTTATGGTGGGAATAAAATCATCAACCATCTCATGTATGCTGATGATCTGGTCATTATTGCACCGTCTTCTGCGGGTCTGAGCAAACTTCTTGATATATGTGAATCTTTTGGTAGTAAACATTGTGTTAAATTCAACCCACTGAAAAGTGCTGTTCTTATATTTAGATCAAAATTACTGTATAAAAGTAAACTGCCAAATTTCTCACTCAATAATCAAATTATTCAAGAAGTAAACAAAATAAAATACCTGGGACACATTATCTCAAACGATTGCTCAGATGATGCAGATATCGGCCGTCAGCGCAGACAGCTATATTTACGTGGTAACACCATCTTGAGAAAATTCCACATGTGTAATTGGGAAACTAAAAGTCACTTTGTTCCGGACATATTGTTCCTCTATGTACACGGCCCATTTGTGGTGGAAGTATAAGAGAGCCACCATAAATGGTCTGTGTACATCCTATCATAATATACTCAAGATGTTCATTGGTCTCTCTAAATATGAAAGCACTAGTATGGTGTGCACACTGTTGGATGTGCAGTGCTGTCGGGCTGTCATCAGGAGACTGGTGTACAGCTTTTCGCAGCGACTGCAATCCTCCAGTAACACGCTGATTGTAGCTCTTTGGTCTAGTGATCATATCTATGAATCCCGTATTATATCTCACTGGCAGAAGCTGCTGCACACATAGTATGTACTGTAATGTAATATATAGGTCTAATTGAACTATGAGCAATGATCTGTGCAATAGGTGTTAACCAACATTGAGCAATAGCCTTAGTTAGCCTATCTGTGTTATATTGTGACAAAATGTGATATGTGCTCTATTCTGTAAATAGGCCTACTGTATTTTTTATTTTATTGTGTCTTTATTAATATATCTTTGTGTATAATTATTATCTGTGCTCTGACGAGAAGTGTATGTGATATGGACCACTAGGTCGTACTGTATTTATACTGTATCTATCTTATGTGTCTGGAATAAAGAATTATTATTATTATTATTATTATTATAGTAGTAGTAGTAGTAGTAGTAGTAGCTGTAATAATAGTGTAGAAATTGTTCAAATTGTAAACGAGGCTAAGAGACATCCATTTTCTTACGTTCCCTGCAGTGCCAGACCTAGGAACTGTATTGGTGACTATACATTGCTTGAATGTACATTTATCGAAAATGGCAAAAGCAAGCAAATTCCTCAATAATAATTAAACCAAATATCCTAATCAATGTGGTTCTGTGTACATACAGGTCAGAAGTTTGCCCAGATGGAGGAGAAGATCGTTGTGAGCAGTGTGTTGCGGAAGTTCCGTCTCGAGTCCACCACCCGCCGCGAGGACCTCAAGCTTCTCGGGGAGCTCATTCTGCGGCCCGAGGACGGCAACATGCTCAAGCTCTTCCCCAGGAAATAGATACCATGCTCTAGCTCAATACCACACAGTCACTTAACACAGTCTCTTAATAGTCTTAGATATCACAGTCTCATAAAACAGTCTGTGGTACCTTTAGGAGGGATGGGCGTATTTATTTTGCTAATTTCTGTATTTTTTATTTTATTTTATAGTTTCCTCCCTAGACCTCCATAAAGCATAAAATAACACCCCCCAAGACCCTCCTTCAAGATAAATTTGTACACCCTGTTTCAAGGTACAAAATTAGTGAGAAAAAAACAGCGATCCTACGCTCCAAATGTTGATCAACCATTATATTATATAACTCCATATAGTCTGTCTTTAAATGTGGAGTTAATTGACTTGGGGATAAACATGAGGAAGAAGGGGGGCCAGAAAAACGACCCATCTATCCTTATTAAGTGTATATGTTCATAACAAGATAGAGTAATGTAATAATAACCTTTTAGATTTGTATTAGAATTTTATGCAGGTCTTTGTAAATCTACTAATACATGAATACATTTTGGGAAGCATCTGTTTTTTTTAATAATCCCTGATGTTTTCGATTATGTAGAGCTAAAATGCATGTTACATCCATGAAGTTGTAGTGGCAAGAAGGTATTGTATGTGGCACCAACACAACTTAACAAATCCTCAAACAGAAACTATATAAGAGGACCTTGGAAGAGGTGGGGATGTGATGTCACGGCACTAGGGGAATGCACAAACCCACACAAGCTACCCCTCATAAAGATGGGAGCTGGGTTCTGTGGGGGCGCTCGGTTTTGGCCTTGGCCTTGCTTGGGACCTTGGGGTTGCTCGGCCAGACAGCCTGGGGATCAACAACAACAACAACAACAACCCCTCGTATGGTGAAAACTGGCAACTCTGGCCCAACAATAACACTCCCATACAAGTGTCACCTCCATCTGTGAACTTCTAACTTTACCAGTCTTCCATATAATAATAATAATAATAATAATAATAATTCTTTATTCCAGACACATAAGATAGATACAGTATAAATACAGTACGACCTAATGGTCCATATCACATACACTTCTCGTGAGAGCACAGATAATAATTATACACAAAGATATATTAATAAAGAAACAATAAAATAAAATTATACAGTAGGCCTATTTACAGAATAGAGCACATATCACATTTTGTCACAATATAACACAGATAGGCTAACTAAGGCTATTGCTCAATGTTGGTTAACACCTATTGCACAGATCATTGCTCATAGTTCAATTAGACCTATATATTACATTACATACTATGTGTGCAGCAGCTTCTGCCAGTGAGATATAATACGGGATTCATAGATATGATCACTAGACCAAAGAGCTACAATCAGCGTGTTACTGGAGGATTGCAGTCGCTGCGAAAAGCTGTACACCAGTCTCCTGATGACAGCCCGACAGCACTGCACATCCAACAGTGTGCACACCATACTAGTGCTTTCATATTTAGAGAGACCAATGAACATCTTGAGTATATTATGATAGGATGTACACAGACCATATATCCCATCACATTTGCCGCCAGTGTATGGGGGGGCATTTTAGGACTCGGATATCTAATAGCCAAACTGGGTTGGATACTGAATCGGTCTTCTCACAAAATTCCAAATCCCCCACTGCTGGGATTGAACTCAGGACTAACCAGTTAGTGCAGTTACTAGGTCGGTATTATAACCATTGTGACAATAGAGGTAGGCTACCCCCATTTGTCTGAATGATTTCAGCCAAGTGAGTTTTATATTCAATATCTGACACCATGGTTTTAGCTCTAAATATGTGGTGAGTAACAATGGGAATATAGACCATGAATTGTGAGAGAGGATACAGCAGGGGAAGAGGGTTGTCAGAAAGCAGTGACAAAGAATAGGGGGGTGAGCATAAAGAAGTTGTGGCATGATATTGTGGTAATCCCTACATTGACATACTGTACAAGAGTGAAGCATGGATGTTGTTGGAGAGACAACTGTGTATCAACAGTTGAAAAGTGAAAGGGGTGGAAATGAACTACACGAGAAGTGTTTGTGGAGTCACATGGAGAGATAGACAAACAAATAATTAAGTGTGTGTGCGATATGCCGTGGATGTTATGGAGAGTGTGAAGAGGAACACCTTGAGGTAGTCTGGTCATGTGGAGTGTATAGTATGTGATAAAATGACTACGAGTGTATGAGAGTAATATAAAAGGGCAAAGAGTGAAAGGTCTATATATAGTCTGAGAGTGAGACTGTGAGATGGAGCGATATGGAAGTTGAGAGGTAGCCTACATAAAAGTGAAAGTGGTATTGGGTGGGAAGAGGGGCACCGGGTACCTGCTTATAGCTGACAGATGTGCATTGAGATGATTCAAATGTGTCCACCTCTTCAAAGTTCAAGGCATCTGGCGCTAGATAGGCTATACAGTATGCTACTGTACATATAGTGACATATAATTATGGTACACCATGAGTATCCCAGCCAAGTCAAATATACATAGTCGCAATAAAGTTTCGGTGAGATAGCATATATGTATAGAGAGAGAAAGAAACAGAGAGAGAGAGAGAGAGAATGTGTTTTACAAATAAATATATTAGGTAGCGATCATAATAATCAACCACCACCGTTTTCTATGATATACATGTGGTCCCGGTGTTGTTATGATGGCCACCCGAGGTATAACCGACCTTCAGATTTTGGACATTTGTTCGCCACATTTAGTGTTTCTAAAGTACAGCACACAGTGAAGACAGTATTGTACATACTCTGATGGTGTTGAGAAGTTTGATTCTTAAGTAAGTATGAGAAATGTCCAAATTGAGAAGTTGTTACCAATAGCCTATAGCCTAGGCTATAGGGCCTAGGCTAGGCCTAACCTAGGCTACTGTATTTTAACGGTAGGCCAAGGCTACTTTTCAAATAGCCTAGCTTAGCGGCTAGCCTGAATTCCTTGTAATGCTTGGTGCAGTGTTGGTATCATACAAGGAGCCAGGACCCACCCCGCGAGGGCCGCGACCCCCGGTTGGTTCGCATGCTCTCTGAGTCTCTGGGAGTCTGGGGTCGCTTATTATATGACCGTTTTGGGGGTTGAAGGGGGCCGATTCGCCGAAGCCCCCTTCATCCCCCTCCCAAGACATATTGTCATTATCATTGGCTATATGGTGCCAGCAGGGAGCAAATAACCTCTGGCCGTGGACGGTGGGGTAATTTCAGAAAAAATTAGCGAAACTTGAATCTGACGTGCAGAGAGTAAAATATCGTTGCTGTAGCCTGTAGGCTAGGCTAGTCTCCTTAAATATTAGGCTAGGCCTATTGCAGTTATTTTATAGCCTAGTAATGCACTGGTCGGGAGAGTTTGGTCTTTTGGTGGGCGCATTCTTGGGATGGATGTAGTTTTCGGGCGTACGGTCGTCATGTTTACATAGGGCGATTGCCGCGGTTAACTTCGCGTCTATTTTGACGGCGATTTTTTTTTTTTTGGCTATTTGCCCCCTGCTGGCAATAGCCTATATATGATGATGACAATAGGCAATGTCATGCCCCCTCAACATATTATTGTATCCAATTTCCAAAGGCCATTCAAAATAGACGGGAACATGATGGCAAGCGTCCGATGCCGCTCCTCATACTGTAAATTAGGCTGGCGGTACGCCCGAATTCTATATTCTACCCGCATTCTTTACATGGCTGGGCCAGCCTATTTACTGTTACTGCGGGAGACTCAGGAGTGTGAGTGGGGGTGCGCCGCGCCAGCGATTCCAGCAAAGCTACTCAGGTTAGGTTGGGTCATCATTGTGTTTGATAGGATTACCCTACGATTAGGCTACGGTTATTTAGAAAATAAATTAGATTATTTATGCCATAGGCCTACTGTAATTTGGAATAAATATCGGTCAAATTTGACATAGGCTACGCCGCTACACCTAGGCCTAATTAGATTGGGGCAGTAGTAGATTTGGCCCCTCTCACCCGTCAACCCCCATGACTTAATGTTATCATCATATATATTGCCAGCAGGGGCCAAATATCAGAAAAATAAGCAGTTAAAATAGACGGGAACGTAACCGCGAGTGCACGACCGATGTAAACATGACGACCATATGCCCGTATACAGTCTAAATCCTTCCCTTATTATCTTTGCAGGAGTAATATTGTGAGAAAGATGAGCGTGTTCACCCAACAACTGAACCCCATCACGGGCCGCCTGGAGTGGGGTATACAGCCCGATGACTATGACTACAAGCAGGAGGTGGCTCGCTCTGCCTACGCTGACATGTTACACGACCAGGATAGGGTTAGTACCCACGAGGTTCTGTGGTGGCGCTCGGTTACAGCCTTGGCCTTGCTCGGGTCTTTGCGGCTGCTCGGCCAGACAGCCTGGGGATGAACAAAAACAACTACAACCCCTAATGTACCGGCGACATCTTTTTAATTTTATTCTAGCCCGACCGTGGCCATGGCCTTCCTTAGGCCAGGCAGCTTAGGGAACGACAACAACAACAACAGAATGACAAGTACTACAATGTTCTTCATCAAGCTTTAATGTGTATAAATTTATTTCTCCCAGAATGACAAGTACTACAAGGGTCTGTGACACATTTTAACACTCTTACTCTCACTCACTCTCTTACTTTCACTCTCTCTCTCTCTCTTACTCACTCACTCTCACACACATACATTCTCTCTCTTTATCTCCCCCAGAATGACAAATACTACGAGGGTTTGCGTCGCGCGGTGGCCCAGCTCCGGGGCCGGGGGGACCAGGTACGGGTCCTGGACATTGGTACTGGGACGGGCCTGTTGTCTATGATGGCCATGTCCTGCGGGGCTGATGTTGTTACTGCCTGCGAGGTGAGTTATTGGCTGGGTTAAATATTTATTTATCTGTATACCTCTCCATCCATTACAGACGGACCCTAAGTTGAGTGGTCAATCCTGTAAGTCTTTAAATATATTGGCATGGGTTGTCCTCACAGGGGACTGGTCCGCTCGAGGGCATTTTGTTTATGGTCACTCTCATAAAGGGGAGTAAGGCGTCCGCCAATAGATAGATAAATTTGTAGTAACGGGAGCACTACGTACAATGTATAAAATATTTAATTTACCTTATTTGTGGTACTTTCAGGCGTTCCTACCCATGGCTGCATGTGCCCGTGAGTGTCTGCAAATCAACGGCTGCGAGCGGGTGAAGCTGGTCCCCAAGCGGTCCACGGAGATGCAAGTGGGGCCGGGCTTGGACATGGACCAGAGAGCCAACTTACTGGTGGCGGAACTCTTTGATACGGAGCTCATCGGGGAGGGGGCCATTGATACGTATTTACACGCCCGGGACTTCCTCCTGACGGTTAGTAGGTTGGTTAGTGGTAATGTTGATGCTTACATGCCAGGGACTTTCTCTTGACGTTTATAGTCTGGTCATTCTAGGTTGGGCAGAAATCGTAACTTCTAATCTCTTGAACTAAAAAAGGACGAGTAATCGAGCTATTTTTTTCTACCCAATAGGAAGACTTGGCTAGGGAATAGGTGTGGAAATTGACAGCTCATTTGGTCTAGCCCTTTTTGAGTTACAGAGGCTAGAGGTTACGAATTCTGCCCAACCTAGTATGAACGGACTATAATATATTAATGTCTAAAATATAGGGACTCCGTTTTTGGCTAGAGAATGAATAATCTCATTTGACCGCCTACAGGGACTTTCTATTGGTGGTTGGTAGGCTTTTAGTAATAACGTAAATACACATGTCAGGGACTTTTTCTTGATAGTTAGTAGACTTTTAGTGATAGTGTTGATACCGGTACTACACGCTAGGGACTTTACCGGTAGTAGGTTAGTAGGTTTTGTTAGTTGAAATGTTCATACATACTTGATTGTTGATATGTTTTGTGTATGGTGATGTTGACATAATATTTGATAAAAGAAGTAATATAAACATTGTACCTTCCAGGATGATGCTTTGTTGGTGCCGTCTGAGGGAACCGTGTACGCCCAAGTGGTGTCCTCCAAGATGTTACAGCGATGGAACACAATATCCCCCGTCACAATCAACAGGCACGGCAAACAAGAGGTAGGCTACTGATACAGTATATTCTCAGTTTAGGGATTATAATGTAAAACTTGCAAAATATCTATCTATCTAGGCTATATACTCAGGCCCAATCCCCACTTTTTTTTTATTTTTTTATTTTTTTTTGGGGGGGTGGGGGGGGGGGGGGGGGACTCAAGACAGAGCCCGAATAGGGACAACACAACAGAAAACAATGAACACGCAAAAACAAAATACAACTTCACACACATCTAGGTCATCCAGGAGAAGACCCAGAGACCAGGGTCACCAAGGTCCCTCCAGCACTCCCCCGGCCTTGCAAATAAACAAACCAAAACTGGGACGACACAGTATAAGGACAAAAGAACTTATCAAAATCGCTATGTGGATGTTATGAATATGAATACAGACACCATTTGAGGGGGAACAACAGAATGTCCCCCGTCACACTCAACAGGCACAGCAAACGAGGTACCGGTACATTATATTCTCAGTTTAGGGATGTTATAAATAGAAATATAATACCATATGAGGAGGAGCACTTTATTGACAATGTTTCGCAGTTAGTTTTTTCAGGTCACTAACACACTAGAATCCTGGACGTTATAAGTATCCGTTATGGCAAGTGAGAGTGGTGGGGGGAAGGAGAGGTAGGATAGGGAGGGGAATGGTGTTTTTATTCATTCTGTCAACTTATCATCGTTCTTATTAACATAGGGATATTATACCGGGTGCCAGTGACGTGCAAGAGAAGTGGTAATAAATAGGAATTAATGGAGAACGCTAGTGAATAGATGGGTGTAAACGCGGTTGTTTGGGAGAGTGGATCAGGTGCCAGCTGGACTAGATAATAGTCCGTCAGGCGCCTGGCCCGAGTAGCCGGTATATATGAAGGGTACGCCTGGATTCATGGTGGTACAGCTTCGCTGCATGTCTGCCTGCAGAAACTGGAACCTCTCCGGGAGATCTGGGACCTGGGAATCTTATGCTGGGGACCCCAAATGGGCCGGGGTCTCTGGGTTTTTCTCCTGGATGAGCTAGATATGTGTGATTTTGTGGTTTGTTTTTGGTTGTGTTGTGTTGTGTTGTGCCTGTTCGGGCTCTGTCTCGAGTCGGCCACCCCCAATATAAATACAAAAATGGGGTATGTGGCAGAGTATATATATAGATAAATAGAATGTATAATAATATATATGTTTATTGTAGGTGGTATTGAACGTACCTGATGTGGTGGACAAGTGTAGAGGTGCAGCGGCCGTACATGACTTACAACTATCACAAGTACCACAACACTGGTTCACACCGCTGTCACAACCCCTACCAGTACTACAGTAAGTAGTAGTAGTCGTTCCCTAGACTGCCTGGCCGAACAGCCCCGTCAGTATGTTTTCAGGAACATAACTGCAGGTTTCCCTCGATTTACGATTAGGTTACGTTCCTGAAAACCCTATCTTAAATAGAAAAATCATATAGCGAACCCTGAAATTTATGGGGGTAAATGAGGATGCTTTCTCGGACCAGCCAAAACACAAACACAAACCCCATAAAATCTATAATGATATCGTAAATTAGGGCATCGGATAGTGAGGGAGACCTGTACGTCTTTAAAGTGGTGGCCTGTACTTAGTGCGCCAAATTTCGGTGTGAGTATCCTAGGTTCGAGTCCTTGGAGTGCCACATATATTAATTAGTTTCATTGACTTCATTAATTAGGTTTATTTGTAAGTTAATTGGTGGGTTGGTGAATAAATATGAATGTACCCCGTATTTTGTTTTTGTGTGTTCATTGTTTTCTGTTATGCTGTCCCTATTCGGGCTCTGTCTTGAGTCCCCCCCCCCCCAAAAAAAAAGGAAAGGTGGGGATTGGGCCTGAGTATATACTGTATACATACCGTAAATAGGCTACATACTGTACATACTATATTTATTATTAATATTCTCAGCTTTGACTGGAGCGGTAGGAAGAAAGAGCTGCCCTGCGAACAAAGCACCTCGACCAGCTTCCGCCCCGTGAGCTCCGGTGACGGTGACGCTGTGTTGATGTGGTGGGAGGTGAAGATGGACCAGGCGGGGGAGGTCATGCTCAGCTGTGCTCCACATTGGGCTCATCCCGATCGTAAAGGTGGGTTGAAAGGAGCTAATGTACAGGCCCATCTTCGCAGAGCATTTCAGCTATATTTTTATACAACTTTATGAAACCAGTACAGTATGGGTTAACGTTCTCATCTTTGACTGGGGCGTAAGGAAGAAAGAGTTGCCCTGTGAACAAAGCACCTCGACCAGCTTCCGTCCCGTGAGCTCTGGTGATGGTGACTGTGTTTGAAGTCGTGGGACCCCTTTTTATATAAAAAAATACAGAAATTTTCAACGCAACCCAGAATAAAGATTGTTATTGGGGGCAGGGGGCTAGGAAACCTCCTCCCTATAATTCTCCTCATCGACGAGACAGAGAAACGGGCGACAGAACGCGAAAGTGGTCCCATACCCTGAGAATAGGAACTTTAAATGTTGTTTCTGTTCGGGCTCTGTCTCGTGTTGGCCACCCCCAGTAATGGGGTATGTGCCTGAGTGTAGCCTATACATACATACGTTTCCTTAATTTATTTTAATTTATTTGTCTTTATATTACAGTATATCTATTCATTGTCGATAGTATCAATTGCTTGCTTTTGCGATTTCCTTAGTTTATTTGTACAATAAATGTAGGTTATTTGTAGGGTAGCTATTGATAGGGGTCACTTGAGGCATACTATGCTTACAGTTACCTACCCGACAGCACTATCGTTAGTGAATGCTTTAATTTTTGTTTTGTAATATTATAGATATCTTATCAATATTTGTATTTTGTACTATTGTTGATGCTTGTCATGTTGCAAATTTGATTTTAAATGAACATTTTGACATTTGACATGTAGTTTCTTTATTCATGCAGAGTTTAGTAAAAATTTACCAGAACATCCCGGACTTCCCAAATTGACTAATTCCTTGAACGTGACGATAGTGCGTTGTTATGTGTGCGATTACAGTAGTTTGCTTGGGAACCAGATTAACTTGCTCATGTAGTAATGTACACCCTATGTGTGGTGGATTGTGTTCTTTTATTTCATAAATTTTATTTTAGTAAGCGTTGTTTCTACATAGCGATTTTGATAAGTTAATTTGACTTTATATTTTCTTTGTCCCAGTTTGGTTTGTTTAGTTTGCAAGTTTTACATTTTAATTTATTACTACCCAGACAAGGTTGTTAGCGAGGATGGTTGGGAGGACCTACCCTGGCGAGACCATTGGATGCAGGCCGTGTACTACCTGCCCCAAGTCCTACACATCAACAAGGACGTACCCATCACACTCAAGGCCTCACATGATGAATACAGTCTATGGTTCAACATACAGAAGCATGAAAGGTTAGTGGAATACAGTAAAACCTTGCCCATCCAGACTAATTGGGGAGAACCCTGTCTGGATCTGCCAAAAGTCTGGGAATATATTAGCTATCCAGACAAATCCGGATGGCTGAAACATGAGTCCGGATATATACAGTATCTTAAACAACCAGACTTGGGTCAGGGCTGTTCAGCCAGGCAGCCTAGGGAACGACAACAACAACCAGACTTAGGTTTCCAGATAAATCCGGATGGCTGACATACAAGTCTGGATATCTAATGCTGGATATAAACAATACACGCGATGACTTGTATTCGTCTCGTTCGTTTCCAGATTGATTTATATTTTTCCCAAGCCATCCAGATAAGCTTGGTTGGCTGAAATATGAGTCTGGATCGAAATGTCTGTCCAAATGTTTTGGGTTTCCAGTTCTAAGAGTACTGGATGGGCAGGGTTCTACTGTAATGATAAAAATAGAAATAATAATATACATACATCCTTTTATCATTAAATATCAGTGTCCTTCTCATGTAGGTATACTTTGCAGCCCGCCTGTGTGCACGGAGCGTCCCGTGTGTGAGTGTGGCGTACACATCGTCAACTCCCGCACACGGCTCGGCCAACTGAATGACCCCAGAAGATTAGAAGTGTACACTCGAGTCTTGGAGCGACTGGTGAAGGAGGACAGCGTTGTTTTGGCACTCGGGGACGGGTGTTTGATGGCTATTGTGGCCGCTAGATTAGGTGAGGCGTTGGATTTTTTTTTATTTTTTCAAGCGTTATTTCCATATATCAATTTTTATAAGTTCTTTTGTCTTGATATTGTGTCGTCCCTGTTTTGGTTTGTTTGGTTTGCAAGTTTTACACTATTATAATAGCTGACTTCCATGTACCCTTCCTAATCTGAACCAAACTAATTACCTGTTGTTGTTGTTCCCCAAGCTGCCTGGTCGAACAGCCCCAATGCCCCGAGCAAGGCCAAGGCCATAACCGAGCGCCCCCACAGAACCCTCCCTGCCGACCACAATAAAGCCTGGGTGACCGAAGCCACTCCATGGCGGGGAGCTGAGGAGGGTGCGGAAACGCCAGGGAAATCAAAGCCCCACCCAGGGCCCTGTGCCCCTCAGCAATTATGAAGAGAAAGTTGAGGGGCAAAGGAAAAATGTGACGCTTTGGCTTCCAATCTTGGTAGATTGGGAGGTCAATCCACGGAAGAGACGCCGTCACTCGAGATCTAGAAAATATATAAGTAAAAGGAACAGTCAGAGTAAGCTATGGGTATGGCAGAGATCGCTCAATTCTCACTCTGATAGACCAGCCCATCACCGTACTAATTACCTGTAATATGTTTTGGTGTTTCAGGTGCTCGGCAGGTGTATATGATGGAAGGCTCCGAGGCCAACAAACGAGTGACCCAACAGTTCATCACCACCAACAACGTACAGCACAAGGTCACACTACTCTCACAGGACGTTACCAGTACCTCGGCTAACACCCTCGTTGATAAGGTATGTATTTTACCGGTGACGTCTATGTAGTTTTATTATATCTATATTTAGAGGATTTTGTGCAGTTTAGGAAGGATCTGAGGTAGTGAAAAGGGTTAAGGGAGATAGTTCAAAGCCTGTTAATTGCTTGGGGCCCTTTTTCTCAGCTAAACCCAATCCTCTACCCATAGTTCTCAATACAGTACTATAGGTAGCGCCAACGAACTTGACAATTATCTCGATTCCTTATCTCTTCGTAACTAAAGGACCTTGAGTAAACTGGCTGTACATTTCCACACCTATTTCAAGGTGGACTCTTCCCAAATGATAGAAATGTCATCCCGATTGCTTTCATTCATTTTGAGTTATAAGAAGTTAAGGGATCCAGATTATTGTCAAGTTCGTTAGCGCTACCTATAGCAATTTTACTTTTCTTTGGCTACAGGTTAACTTGGTGTTCAGCGAGCCGTTCTTCTCCACGTCCCTGCTCCCGTGGCATTCCCTCTACTGTTGGTACATGCGTAACTCCTGCCAACACCTGCTGTCCCCGTCAGCCGTGTGTGTACCATCCTCCGTGTCTATCTGGGGTCTGGCTGTGGACTATAAGGACCTGTGGAAGATCAGGGCACCGCTGGGAAAGTGCTGCGGCTTCAACATGGAGATATTTGACAAGGTATGGTAGCGCTGTAGTCCATTATAGGTAAGGGGAGTGCTGGAGTGACCTTGGTGATCCCTGGTCTCTGGGTCTTCCCCTGGGTGACCTAGATGTGTGTGATTTTGTGGTTTTGTTTTGTGTGTTGGGGGGGGGACTTGAGACAGAGCCCGAATAGAGACAACACAACAGAAAAGAATGAACACAAAAACAAAATACAAATTCACACACTTCTAGGTCGCCCAGGAGAAGACCCAGAGACTAGGGATCACTAAGGTCACTCCAGCACTCCCCCGGCCCCCAACCTCCCAGAGAAGTAAATAAATAGACCCCCCAAAATAACCACTGTCCCCTTAATGTCGGCTACAATATTTTGGTTTTGCTCGTTAGGTTATAGAATCAGCCAGTGAAGAATGTGACGACCGTGTGGAACCCCAGCCTCTGTGGGAGTATCCAGTCCGGGCCCGATCCTCCCCCGTCCACCTCCTCTCCCTGGACCTAACCCCCACCACCATCCCCACCACCCCCGTCAAGGAACACGCCTCCCTTCCGCTCTTCTCCACCCCCGGCATGGTCAACGGAATGGCTCTGTGGGTGGAGTGGAAGTTGACGGAAGAGGAGGGGGATGTCGTCTCCACCGGACCTGTACAACCTGTTAAACTGGATCAATATGTAAGTTGTTGTTGTTGTTGTATTAGGGGTAGTAGTTGTTGTTGTTGTTGTTCCCTAAGCTGCCTGGCCGAACAGCCCCGAGTCCCTGAGAAAGGCCATGGCCACGATCGGGCTTTCCCACAGAGCTCTCATTGAGTGTAGATTGTGTTGTTGGCGTAAGTGGTTGTGTGAAATGCAGTCTTCTATGATATGTTTAATGGTATGGGGTGCTGTGTTACATCCCGGGCAGGCGTCGACAACGGAGTCATCCAGTCTCTTCTGATAGCTCAGGAGAGCTGGATGGTGTCCGCATCTCAGCCTGGCCAGGTGGACTCTGTCCTCGCGAGGAAGGGAGGATTCGGAAGGATGGATTTCGGGAGGTCGTGCATGCAGCTGCGTGTTGTCTGTGAGTGAGTGGATGGATCGGTGACAGATATGAGTATGGATGTGCTTCTGGAAGTTGGTTCGGGGTGGGCAGGGAGGGAGAGAGGACAATAATTGTGTGTGATACCGTGTGCTGGGTGTTGTTTTGATATTTCTTGGTGTCTGTGGGTGTGTTGCCATGTAGTTTAGTGGGTGGTCTTGGTTCGTGGAGGCTGCTGCCAGGAATTGAGTGCCTCTCATGTCCAGATGGTCTTTGACTTTGAGGATTTTGGTTTCTTGATGTAGGTGATCTGTGGGTGCAGTAGCTGTGCAGCCTGTAATGATCTTCAGGGCTTTGTTTTGAATAGTCTGTAAGGTCTTATGATGTGTTTCAGCTAGGTTAGAAGCCCAGGCTGGGCTTGCGTATTCCATCACTGATCTTATGTATTGTTTATATACTGTGGTGGTAGTTTCTTTGTTGTGTCCAAATTTTGTGTGAGCAAGTGACCTGAGGGCGTTAAGTCTGGGTGTCAGTTTCTTTTTAATGTTTGTGGTGTGCTGTTTGAATGTCATATGAGTATCATATGTTACTGCTAGGATTTTGGGTGTGTGTGTATGTGTTAGGGGTGTTTTGTTTATGGTGAGTTGAGGGATGTATTCGTGTTCTCCTGTCCAACTTGTGAGCAGGGTTGCGGTGGATTTGGCTGGGGCTAGATTAAGTCTGTTTGTAGTGCACCAGCCATGTAGTGTGTTGAGATAGGGTTGAAGGAGATCTGTTGCTCTTTTTGGGTGATGGTGTGTGCATGTGAGTGTTATGTCATCTGCATAGGAGGCTAAGTTTATTTGGGGCGTATTGGGTGTAGTTATATTGTGCATGTACAGATTGAAGAGTGCGGGCGATAGGACGGATCCTTCTGGGACTCCGTTTGGAAAGTTTCTGATTTTAGATGACTGACCGGCAAAAGATACGTGTGCACATCTGCCTGCTAGGAAGTTGGCCAGCCACCTTTTTGTGTTGTTGTGCATGTTTGTGTTGTAGATTTTGTTTGTTAGGTTTTGGCGGGGGATGGCATCGAAGGCTTTACTAATGTCGAGTGTGGCTAATAGTGATCTGTGTGGTGGTCTAGCTGAATTGATGCTGTCGAAAGCTCTTTGTGTAAGGTCTGTGAGAAGAGTGTTTGTGGAGTGAAGTGGCCTAAAGCCATGTTGTGTTGGAGCTAGGGGTAGGTCAGGTGTAATTAGTTGTAATACTAGGCGTTCCATGACTTTGGAGGGGGAGCAAAGGAGTGTGATGGGGCGGTGCGAGGAGGGTAGCGTGGGGTCTTTGTTGGGTTTGGGGAATGTGATGATGATACCATGCTTCCAAATGTCTGGTATTGTGTTGTGTGAATAGCTGTAGTTTGATATGTTAGTGAGTGCTTGTATGCCTTGTGGTCCCAGGTGTCTGAGGTGTATGTTGCTTATGTTGTCTAGGCCACAGGCGGATGAGTGCTTGAGATTGTTGATGATATGCTTTGTCTGGTGATTGGTGAAGGGTGTATAGTCAGGGTCTGTGAGGAATTGTCTCTTACGTCGGATGACACGTCGGTCGTCTTTGTGAGGTTTTAGGTGGCTGACATGTGAGAAGTGATTGATGAGAGTGTTTGCTTGTTGTTTACATGAAGGAGTAGACTCTGTTGTTGTGATTGCAGCATGTGATTGTGTTGTGTTGCTGTTGGAAAGTGTGATGCTGTTTAGTGTTTTGTAGAGTTTTTTGGGGTTTGTTTTGTGATCAAGTGTTTGTGATCAAAAGGTGTATGTTACCTTTATGGACTTGGAGAAGGCCTATGACAGAGTGGATAGAGAAGGTTTGTGGAAAGTACTAAGAATATACGGAGTAGAGGGCAAGTTTCTGAAAGCAGTGAAGAGCATGTATGAGGGTGCAAAGGCGGCAGTACGTGTGGAGAGTGAGCAGAGCGAGTTCTTTGACCTGAATGTTGGTTTGAAACAGGGGTGTGTGATGTCCCCGTGGTTGTTTACTGTATATATGGATGGAGTCATGAAAGAAATACTATCAAGAGCAGTGGATGTTGGTGTATCGCTGAAAAGGGAGGGAATTGAGTGGAAGCTACCTATACTGCTGTTTGCAGATGATACAGTTCTGATGAGTGATAATGAATGGGAGTTGCAGGGTCTGGTAAATGAGTTTGGAACAGTGTGCGAAAAACGGAATTTGAAGGTAAATACGGGGAAGAGCAAGGTTATGGTCTTCGAAAGGGGTGAAGTCACAGAGTGTGAGGTGAAGCTGAACGGTCAGGCTATGGAGATCGTCAACTCTTTTAAGTATCTGGGCAGTGTGTTGAGTAAAGATGGGACTATGGATGAAGAAGTGCGGGAGAGGGTACAACAGGGGAAGAGGGTTGTAGGAACGCTAAAAGCAGTAACAAGAAATAGGGTGGTCAGTATGGAAGTGAAGAAGTCCTTGCATGACAGTGTGGTAATCCCGACACTGACTTACGGAAGCGAAGCATGGACGTTGGTTGAGAGACTCAGACCAAGAGTGAGAGCAGTGGAAATGAATTACTTAAGGAGTGCGTGCGGAGTTACATGGAGGGATAGACAGACTAATGAGGAAGTAAGAAGGAGGTGTGGTGTGGAGGTAGATGTGCTGGAAAGTGTGAAAAGGAACAACTTGAGATGGTTCGGCCATATGGAACGTATGGAAAGCGAGAGAATGACTAAGAGGGTGTACGAGAGCGAGGTGGAGGGACAGAGAGGGAGAGGTAGACCGAATATGAGGTGGAAGGATGGAGTGAGGAAGTACATGAACGAGGGCGGTGCTGGTTGGGGGGAGGGGCGTCGACTGACTGGGGACAGAGGTGCATGGGGGCGGTTCGTTCGTGGCCACCCCTTCGGGGATCACGCCGTCAGGCAATAGATAGATAGATAGATAGTGTTTGTAGGAAGTTATTCCAATTTAGTTTTTGTTGTTCTTGTATTTTGTTGTTAGTTTGGGTGTTGAGTGCTTGAATTTGTTGTGTGATGTCTTGTGTGTGGGGTGCTGGGGAGTGTTTCAGTATGTCGCGTTGTCTGATGAGGTTTTGAATTTCTGGTGTGAAGTTGGGATTGTGTCTTTTTCTGTTACCTCTTGGAATGTGTTTCTTGTCAGCGTTTTGGATAGTTTTATTGAGTATGTGTACAGCATTGTTGATGTTAGTGATGGGTGTACTGTTTAGAGTTGTGAAGTGTTGTTCTGTCTCATTTGTGAATGCTTCCCAGTTAGCTCTTTTATAATTGGTGTATGTGTGTTTGTGGCTAGCTGGGGTGAGTCTGGTTTTGGTGGTGATAATGATCGGGAGGTGGTCAGAGCCTAAGGTTCTGACCACCCTCCAGGATGTTGTGGGGGCGAGTTCTGGGGAGCAAAAGGTGATGTCTGGAGATTATGGGTTATAGAGGGCTTGGTGAGGAATATGGGTATGTTGATGGATGTCGTTAAGGATGATGAGGTTATCGGTTTGGTTTTGTAGTACCAGCCCTCTGTCTGTTTCGGGGTTGTCGACAAACCAGGCCGACGTCTTGGCGTTGAAGTCACCACCCAGGATGATGTGTGGGGTGTGTGGGGTGTTTGTGATGTGTTGTAAGTGTGGTCTGTATTCATTTGGTACTGTAGGGGATGTTTGGGGAGGGATGTATATGTAGTATGTGTAGTAGTAGTAGTAGTAGTAGTAGTAGTAGTAGTAGTAATAGTAGTAGTAGTTGTTGTTGTTGTTGTTGTTGTTGTTGTACCCTAAGCTGCCTGGCCGAACAGCCCCGAGTCCCTGAGGAAGGCCATGGCCACGATCGGGCTTTCCCACAGAGCTCTCATTGAGTGTAGGTTGTGTTGTTGGCGTAAGTGGTTGTGTGAAATGCAGTCTTCGATGATGTGTTTAATGGTATGGGGTGCTGTGTTACATCCCGGGCAGGCGTCGACAACGGAGTCATCCAGTCTCTTCTGATAGCTCAGGAGAGCTGGATGGTGTCCGCATCTCAGCCTGGCCAGGTGGACTCTGTCCTCGCGAGGGAGGGAGGATTCGGAAGGATGGATTTCGGGAGGTCGTGCATGCAGCTGCGTGTTGTCTGTGAGTGAGTGGATGGATTGGCGAGAGATATGAGTATGGATGTGCTTCTGGAAGTTGGTTCGGGGTGGGCAGGGAGGGAGAGAGGACAATAATTGTGTGTGATACCGTGTGCTGGGTGTTGTTTTGATATTTCTTGGTGTCTGTGGGTGTGTTGCCATGTAGTTTAGTGGGTGGTCTTGGTTCGTGGAGGCTGCTGCCAGGAATTGAGTGCCTCTCATGTCCAGATGGTCTTTGACTTTGAGGATTTTGGTTTAGTAGTAGTAGTAGCTAGTAGTAATAGTAGTAGTAGTAGTAGCTAGTAGTAGTAGTAGTGCAACAGGAGGGGGATGTCATCTCTACCGGACCTGTAGAACCTGTCAAACTGGATCAATATATAAGTAGTAGTAGTAGTAGTAGTAGTAGTAGTAGTAGTAGTAGTAGAACAACAACAGGAGGGTGATGTCTTCTTCACCGGTTTTGCACAACTTGTCAAACGGGGGGGGGGGGGGATAATGTTTATATTCATTCTATCTACTCTTCTAGGTTGATTATCAAAAATATTACTTGATCTACTCTTTCTTTCCTCCTTCTCCACAGGTGAAGTGGGACGTTTACAGTCGCCAAGGGGTGTACCTGTTCCGCCAGCCCCAGTCCGTCCAGCCCGGGGACACCCTCAACTATGCCCTCACCTTCCAACCGCACAACGGAACGGTCAACTTCGATTTTAAGATATGCACGGAATCAAGACCTGAGAGACGAGTGGATGAGATGAACACGGAAACAAGACCTGAGTGAAGATTGGATGAGATCGACTAAAACGGTCAACTTCAATTTTTATATATACGGTATATACTGTATATATACAGTATATATATATATATATATATATACCGGTATATATATATATATATATATATATGTATATATATATATATATATATATATATATATATATATATATATATATATACAGTACTGTATATATATATATACTGTATATATACCCGGTATACAGTATATGCTTGTTTTTATTATTAAATATATACCTTAAATATATGCTTAAACAAGTGCCTGGGTGAAATGAAATGTTTGCAGCCAAAAATTAGAAGAAAGAAACTTTCAAATGACACCAAGACGACCTCTTACGTGGTTCACCCGCAGTGTTGCTGCAGACATCGGCAATATTACCTGAAAATTAGCAATGTTTTGCTACCTTTGCCTTTGGCAACACTGAATAGGTCTTGCACGATACCTGAGATGAGAGTCAGTGCTTCGGCAGGCTTGCTGCAGAGCGGACGGAGGGTCTGCTGCGCTGCTGATTACTCCCGCTCATCTCCACAGGTCCAGGACATTTCCAGGACGTTCCAGTACGGGTCCCGTAGCATAAGGGTTAAGCTCGCCAGGAAAAAATCAACACCTAAATGGCACGAAAGGTGTCTATGATAAAGAAATAAGGCGAAAAGTCTCAAAATATCCAAAATATTGGGAAAAACGTCTAAAGTCTTATAACTAACGGGGCTAAAGATGAGAGAGAAGGGGGTCCAGAATAACCAAATACCCTCCCCTTTTTGACAAAATTTGGGTATATACAGTAAACCCCGCCCATCCGGAAACCCAAGACTTCCGGACGAGCATTCTGTGTCAGACATTGATTCAGCCATCCGAATGTGTTCGAAATGCATGGGGGGAAAAAAACATTGAGTCCGGACAAGAACAATCTTTGATTTCAGAATTATTATCCAGCCATTTGGACTGGTCCGGTTGGCTTGGGAAAAAAATGGAATCAAGTTCAGAACTTAATTTCGGACATAATCCCAAGCCAATCTGGTTGGCTGAAACAAAAATGCATCGAATTCTGACTGCGCAGTATTGTGGGTAGGCTCCTTTTCCCACCAGTCGTATTGTTTACATTCATCCATGCGGTCCGCCCCAAACTCAGTGCTCAGTTGTTTTATATTATCCCTTTTCTTTGTGCATTTTTCACCTCGCCTATCACGCCAACAATGGACAGTGATGAATATAAACACCATATGAGGAGGAGCACTTTATTGACGTGTTTATATTCATTCTGTCAACTTTTCTGAGTTATTTCAACATGGTTACATGGACAGTGATGTAGTGATGGCTTCTACAGAACCGGAGAGTGGTGAAAAGGCTGGCGTTGCCTTGCCACCCCCACCTGTGGTACTGTGCCCTGTAGTGTACAGTATGGATATCATCTTAGACATCCAGTGTAGTCTGAGTTAGAGACAGTATGAACATCAACTATTTTTATCTCTGACATCCGGATTTGTCTGGTTCGCTGAATACTTATTCGGACCATGGCAGATCCGGACTTTTGGCACTTCCGTGCCAGTACGGTTGGGTGGGGTTCTACTGTAGATTGTTTGAGAGAGTACTGTATAAAGAGGTTGTGATGGAGTGGTTGAGTTGACGTGGACCTCAAGAGATACAGCATGATTAACCCGGCAGCTGTGACATGCCTTCAGGAAGGTTTTGTAGGGCGCTGCGACTTGCACTCAGGAAGCGGGATTTAGAAACGTGTACAAAAAATGCGCCAACTGGTCTAGGCGGCTGAAAATTGGATCAGAAATAGGCCTACGTGGCAACTTTCGATACCAAACATCATATACGCTTGCACCTCATACACACACTCACACACCTTAATTATCGTGGAGGCAGTGTCAGGGCTGTGGGACCATCTGTCAACCTCGGATAAAATATATCCCATATACTACATACATTGGGAGAGAGATACCCTGACCAGGATTTGAATGCCTGGTTGTTTCCTCGTGGCCCGGTGTAACTCGGACTTCTCGTAGCTTCATCGCCACTCTCTTGCTGCTTCAACGCACAAGCTCGAACACCTCACCCTCAAACGCCACTTTTTGAGCTGCTTACTCACTAGGCACTGCCCTCATAACCTATTTTGAATATGGAATTTGGAATATTCACACAATGCTAATTTAATAGAAACAGCGAGGTTATTTCGGTGGGCTTTGTGGTGATGCACTGAAACTAAGTACAGTACAGCATAAATTCTATCCCCAAAATATTTTCCCATTGACACATGTTTGCCTTGATAAATATGTATTACTCATTCACCATATTTAATACTTAAGTTTCTTGCTTTGTAATATTGTTTTGTACAGTGAAACCCATGCTTGTAATTTGTATATGGGTATAAAATATATATACTGCAGACTTCATATACAATTTTATATGTTACATTATTTTGTATATTATATCCTACCATAAGGTGTGCACGAGATTTACATAGATACATTCAATGTGAGGTTTGGCATCCTCTACCCAACCTTAGCCGTTTCTGTCTGTCTCTTTTTCCTACTCTGGGGGCAGTAGGCTGGGAATCTTCCTCCCCTCGTAAGATTCACCTACTAGATGAGACAGAGTAAGGGGCGAGGGAATGTGAAAGTGGTCCCGGACTCTAAGAATTTGAAGTTTTAATGTTATTTGTGTTCGGGGTCTGTCTCAAGTCGGCCACCCCCATTTATGGGTTATGTGCCTGAGTATATACATACTGTACATACAGTATGTATACTGTATGTACAAGATGGGTTGGGTGTGAGGGGATTCTGCCGGGTGTGGGCCAATCGGCGCTCAGCAGACCCCCGTAATCTTGTGTTAATCTCTGACCGTTTTGGTGGGGTCAGTACTCAAAGTATTAGTGAGTTGGGCCTATAATTGGTGTTGGGTGTGACAGGGATCTGCCTTGTGTGGGCCGATTGGCTTTTTGCAGACTCCCATTTTCATATGTTCTTATACAGTAGGATACACACATTGACCACACAGACCTTATGATCCGAACAAGGTGATCAGGACTTATTTCTAGTAAAGAGAGAAGAACCCCAAGTAGAGTTAAGTGAAAGAAAAGGATAGCACAGGAGAGAGAGAGAGAGAGAGCAACATGGAGCCCTGTTCCAAGTAAGTAGGGCAATAATTGTGAACTCTAACCTCTGTAACTCAAAAAGGGCTCAAGCAAATGGGCTGTTAATCTAAACATCTAATCCCTGACTGACCCTTCCCAATTGGTAGACATCTTAGCTCGATTACTCTAGTCGTTTGTGAGTTATAGAGGTTCATGTTCAAGAGTTTTGGCCTACTCTCACTCTTCTACCTCTATTACAATAATCAGTGTTCCTCAGAGCTCTCTCCGTGTATACCATCTCCTCTTCTTAGAGCACGTAGCACCCGTCTCGCAACTCAATCCCACCCCTACTCTGTGCAACTCTCCAACCCAAGACTGAACCGTTATTCTCAATCTTTCTTCTATTAACAGCTGAGCTCTGGAACTCTCTCCCAGAATCAGTCTTTCCCTCTTCTGATGACTTATATTGCTTCAAACTTTGTGTGTCCAGGCAATTTGGCTCGAACGTCCCTTGATTTTGGCCCTGTTACTCTTTCAACTCTGAGGGAGGCACTTGCCACAGGCAGTTCTGCCTTTTGTCACCCTCACTCACATAGAAAAAAAAACTCATTTGGAACAGGGTATGGGTGGTATATGGGGTGGAATGATACACCAAAAACACATACAAAGCAATTGGCCACTTGCGAGTTTCGTTCTATAAGGAAGTTGGAGCTGTGAACATCTATATAAAAGAGAAATGCAATAATAATGTAAGTTTCTGATGGATAAAAGATATGTTGAATTGTGTTTTATATATTTATTAATGTACTACGACCGTATTTTAGCTGGTAATTCTGCTAAATATCGATGTCTACAGCTCCAACTTCCTTATAGAACGAAACTCGCAAGTGGTCAATTGTGAAGGGGTTGTGGTAATTCCTTCAATGTTTGAGTGCATTTAGCCTTTCTGGTAAAGTATGCAGCTCTGAAATGTAGGTCCAGATTTATGGCAATGAATAAGGAAGCTTTGAAAACAAGAACCAAGTCTCTACTACTGAAACTTGTGTATGGTGTGTGGGTATGAGTGTTGTATATGTGGTGGTGTGTGTGTGTGTCTGTATGTGTGTATGTGGTGGTGTGTGTGTGTGTGTGTGGTGTATATGTATTTACCTATTTGTAGTTTACAGGAATTGAGCAGCGCTCGTGTTGTCCTGTCTTAGTTACTTTACAATCAATCCATTTTACTTAGACAAGTATCGTAATGGATATTCCCAGTTCCCAGTATTTTGGACTAACATATCATAACATATCATTATATAATGTGGTGATGTGTGTGTGTGTGTGTGTCAGTATGTGTAGTGTGTATGTCAGTATGTTTGTTGTGGTATGTGGTATGTGTCAGTATGTGTGTGGTGTGTGTGTATATGTATGTGAGAGAGGGAGGGATCTGTGTTATGCAAGCCACCAAACTTGCGAAATGTTCACCTTGTAATATAAAACATTTGGAACTATTCTGCGACAAAGTATTTCTTAAGACCGTGAAGTGGAGGGTTACCAAATCAAGTTTGCTAGATTGTAAGTAAATGTTAAAAATCGCTAGAATAATGTCACTATCTCTACAATATCGCTCTAAAATGGCTCAAATCTCCAGAATATTGCTAGAATAATGTCATTATCTCTAGAATATCGCTCTAAAATGGGTCAAATCTCCAGAATATCGCTAGAATAATGCCACAATCTCTACAATATCGCTCTAAAATGGGTCAAATATCCAGAATATCACTACAATAATGCCACAATCTCTAGAATATCACTCTAAAATGGCTCAAATCTCCAGAATATCGCTAGAATAATGCCACAATCTCTACAATATCGCTCTAAAATGGGTCAAATATCCAGAATATCACTACAATAATGCCACAATCTCTACAATATCGCTCTAAAATGGCTCAAATCCAGAAAATCACTAGAATAATGTCACTATCTCTACAATATCTCTCTAAAATGGCTCAAATCTCCAGAATATCGCTAGAATAATGCCACAATGTGAATGAAAGGGACCAAAGGCAAATCTGCCTGTAACAAGTGTCTCCCCCTAAGTTGAAAGAGTGACAGAGCCAAAATCATGGTACGTTAGAGTCAAAATGTTAGGACACACAGAGCTTGAAGCAGTTTAAGTCATAGGATGAGGGAAAGACAGATTGAGGGAGAGAGTTCCAAAGCTTCCTTGTTGAGTAGAAGAATGACTGACAAAACTTGTTCAATCTTGGGTTTGAGAGTTGGACAGAATAGGGGTGGGGGGGTGTTGAAAGGCGGGTGCCCCCCACTCTCTGTAAGGGAGGGGGTATACAGATCTCCCTCACTATCCGATGCCCCGATTTACGATATTTATATTCATAGCAAAATAGGCGCATATGGATAAGTAATAATGATATACTGTATATGGTTAATATGACAATTTTTGTCAGAATTGAACCAAATACCTTCGCATGGCGGGACCTTTCAAAAACATGAGCTTCGCCGTTTAAAGGTTAATGAAAGTATCGTTTTCTGTTAATTTAAATATCGCAGTCCCTTGACCAGACAGTGGTGAAGCCAAATGTTGAGCTGTAGCCTACACATGCATACAATTTATAAGAGTTTCTCACATCAAAAAGACCACAGATTCATCCAACTCCCATGTCGAGTGTTCCCGCCATTGCACGCTGTGACGTCCTGGTAAACACGCCAGTTCTCGCCACATAAAATAAGTTAGATAAGCTATATTTCTATGTTGACAGGACACATTGATGAAAGCAGATCCCAATGGACGTTGTAGTTTGAATAGGTTTCATCCCTGGAGTTGACCTTAAATACTGTATTAGCATCAAGGACCTGTAGTATTTCTTTGGTATACAGTAGTTACTTAGGTATTGTTTTTAAGGAGGGTCACCTGCCTTTATCTCTTTCTTGGTTGTATCCATTCGGCCCCATTAGCCTACTGTTTTAACTTAGACATTTATCCCTATCCAGGTGTCGATTTTTCCCTGGCAAGCAATAGCGAGCCAGCATTTTATGGAGAAATCCGGCTTCACCGGATATTTTTATATCGAAAAATTTAAAAATTTAGCCAGCTGTCTAACTCACTATCCAAAATATTATCCTGGATGGGGATAAACGTCTTAAAACAGCAGGCTGAATGGGGCCGAATGGATACAACCCAGAGAGAGAAGAAAAAAACAGGTCACCCCCCTTATTAGACTCATTGTAGTTACCTAGGTACGTCTTCTAATAGACTGCTTATTATATCATAGTTATCGATCACATGGTCTTCGGAACACTCGTCAAAGATGTGTACCACAGCCCCAAGGTCCCGCAGTATATTCATGGTGTAGTTGTTGTTGTGTTCTGGTGCTTCACATACTTCAGACCTCAACCCTTCACACAGATCCAGTAGTGTTGTTGTTGGTGGTGGTGGTGGTGATAAGTTGTGGATCATTTTGAAGAGAACCACAGCATACAAGAAGTGTTTAACTACTTGATCCTTTATAGTACTCGTGTTTGAACTTACTTCCTTGATCTTCTTCTTTGTTTGTTCATTCTTTAATACCAGGCTAATTACCACGTCTTTCATGGATTCACTCAGATCAACTTCCTCATGGTGTGACAGCGCGTGGCCACAGTGCGAACAAGGGTCAGTGTTGAAGGAACAGACATCTTTGTTGAATGTTTGTGCAGCGGCATTATGATTAATTAACTGGGTCTGTAAATTAAGTAACGAGGTCGTTATATAACTAAAAACACGAATCTTAGATTTTACAGACTTCTCGTTAAAAAATTGCATTAGTTCGTTCTCAGGCATACAAAACTGGCAATTTAGATCACAGATATTACACTTGTGAGAATGCCGTCCAGGGAGAGAGGAGAAAAAGTCTGGGTATGACTTGTACTTGTTTTTATTTATTTGGATGTTATAGTTCTTTCGCTTTTTTTCAAGATTTTGTTTTTCTGTCCACAAACTAGCTAGCTGTTTAGCATGATCCCCGAGTGATGTTAGTGTTACGTCTAAATGTTTCTTGAGACGCAAGAGTTTGACACTGACAGGTTCAGCTTCAAGAATATCTGAGAAGAATTCTGTGTACTGGTCCAGCATGTTCTCCCATCTTAGCTCTGATATCTTTAGGTCTCTTGCTCGAACTCCTTCACCGACTTTGTTTGTTACAAATACTACGTGGTTATCAAACTCAAACATCTTGTTAAACTTTACTCCAGCGCTCTCCATGACTTGAGCTACCTTAGGTTTCTCTGTGGCATGAGTTGCAATGATGTTGGTAATGTTTGGGACGTGTTTACCAAACAGAGACATTACTTTGTCAACAATGTCTTTCTGAGAGCTGGAACTTCTGTTTATAGTGGCGTTAGCAACCAAGCCCAGACAGTGTAGGTCATCAACACTGTGGTCACACAAAAAGAATTCTTCCAACATTTTCATAATCCAACTCTGCTGTTCTTGACCTCTGGTATCAGCCAGTCCAGGAGTGTCTATGATCACAAGGTCACAGTCGTGTCTCATACCTTCTTCGTAGGGGATTTTATAAACAGTTATGAAATCTGTTTGACTCTCGGTAACGCTGCGATCTTCTGTCATCTGCTCCTCCACACAGAAACGATAATTATCGTCAAAGCTGATGTTGCAGAGATAATTTAAGACGGAACTTACAAAGGTTGTCTTCCCAGCGCCGGTCTCTCCCAGGAGTAAGATACACTTAGTTGGTTTACCAGAAGTAGGTTCATCATCAGCCTCAACTCTGGCTCGTACTAGGATCTTTTTCAGTCCACCATCTTCACTGACCTGTTCATCTGTAGAATGGTCTGACTCCGCTGTTAAATTACTCTGACTAGCTGCTGACTTAAGTGGTTCCAGTCTTAGAATACGCCAGGCGCCATCACTCAAGAATTTGTAGGCGATGTCTGGCATCCAGTTTGTATCTGAAAATGGAAATGACAATATTAGTTTAAGGGAGGTGACCTGCTTTTTTTTCTCTCCTTTTCTCTTTTTTTTCTGGGTTGTATCCATTCGGCCTTATTCAGCCTACTGTTTTAAGACGTTTATCCCCATCCAGGTGTCAATTTTTCCTGGCGACTGATAGTGAGCCAGCATTATATGGAGAAATCCGGCTTCGCCGGAGGCATTTTTCTATAGAAAAATGTACAAATTTAGCCTGCTGTCAAAAACATTGAAAAAAATATGCTGGCTCGCAGACACCTGGATGAGGTTAAACGTCTTAAAACAATAGACTGAATGGGGCCGAATGGATACAACCCAGAGAGAGATAAAAATAACGGGGTGGGACCCCTTAAGAAAAATTAGTATGGTAAAGGTTGATGTATGAGAGAAAGCATTGTTATGCATTAATTATATTTAAACATAATTTGTATCAATACACAATAATTCATAAATGATCATCTCTGATTCCTAGCTAATGAGCTATCCAACCCATCTACTTATAATAATAGGCTATAGTCATTTTTTTCCCAGCTTTAAATTTAACCTAGAATGAACTCTACACAACACTTTACGGTCCTTAAGTCTAAATGATGTAGAGTACGTAGACTTAGATATGCAGCGAGGATCTTCTGGAACGATGTATCACTGGTGTATGGGTAATGGACGATGTCGTATCTGTATCTCCTCTTCAGGGGGTCGCGGGAGCCGTTGAACTGACACACTCAAGTCGCTCTTGGAGAGCGGCGAGAGGGTGATTGTTCAGCGAGACTAGATTGTTTGCTCTCACAGCCTGTGCATTACCTTGGGACTATGTGTTTAGGAGTGGTAGCTGAGTCACCGGGGTAACAGCACTAAGCGTGTTCGGCTCGAACATAAGGGCCTCGCTTTCCGAAGAAAAGGTCACCAAGTTCACGTCTAATACCGTGGCCTCTTGGCAAGCATCAAAACTTGCACAGTCTAGACCTGGGTTATAACTTGAGCAGCAAGCATCACAACTTGCATGACCTAGTCTCCAGTTGGTATTACGACTAGCCTTCGACACTTTAGGCTTCTTGTCCTCTCTATCACAAGGATGTCTAGGATCTGTCGTGAAGCAACCCAAAAATGTTTTGCTTAAGCCAGCAGGCTGAATGCTTGTCGATGGGCTGGCTGGCTGAAGTAATGTCTCTTTTGGTAGCGTTTTCCTAGTTGAAACATCTCCGGGCAGGAAGGGCACATCGATGAGCCGGGGTAGACTGGGATGTCCAGGTGGTTGTGTCTCCGGGCATCAAGGGCATGCCGGGAGTAGTCGATGTTGAGGATGTGTTGTTCGGGCTGGTGGAACCATGTGCAATGGCTGCCTCTGGTAATTGTTGAGGCCCGTTAGGTCGTGCACGTTTTGGAACTGGTTCTTGGGGGGTTCTGGGACGTGGAAGGAATATTTGGATGGTTTGAACTGGTGCGTATGTTCACATGTTCCTCCCTCATATTTCTGTCTTGGTGGTGATGGGAAATATAGATCGTGTGGAGGCTTGGGAGGATATTCCTCAGATGCACACTGCGGATTGTAGTATCCGTGTGCAATTTGGAGGCTGCTGTAGGTGTGTGTGGCTTTCGGTGGATGAGTTGGTGGTTGAAGCTGCGTGCACACGTGGTCACGTTCGGGCGGATGAATTAGTTCCCCTTTCGAGTCCGTCTTCTATGGCGGAGGGTGGCTTCTCGGAGCACGGCTCTGGGTATTGGTGACTCTGGTGTTTGATGGTGGCGATGCGGTCCCGGACAGTTGCGTTGGTGTTGTTATGCAACTGTAGAGCTGGTACTGACTTCTGAGGCCGCATATCAATGACCACTCTCTCTTATTACATCTTCTCTAGTCGATCTCTGTTATTATAGGGTCTCTAGTGGTGAAAGAGTGTGAATAGGGGTGTAAATAACTAACCATAGAGTTGTTGCTGTTGTGACGGTGGTAGTCGTCCATGGGTAGAGTCGCTTTCCGCTGCTTCTCTCACACGACACCTGCAAAATACATCCTTGCTCATTACATCTTTCCCTCTCTAAGCCCCTTTATGGGCCTCATTTCATAGCCATGCCCTCAGGTCCATCCCTTATAATCCCTCTACAGACTCTCACTCCCTTAGGACCCCTCTACAGACTCTCACTCCCTCAGGTCACTCCCTTAGGACCCCTCTACAGACTCTCACTCCCTCAGGTCACTCCCTTAGGACCCCTCTACAGACTCTCACTCCCTCAGGTCACTCCCTTAGGATCCCTCTACAGACTCTCACTCCCTCAGGTCACTCCCTTAGGACCCCTCTACAGACCCTCACTCCCTCAGGTCACTCCCTTAGGACTCCTCTACAGACCCTCACTCCCTCAGGTCTCTCCCTTAGGACCCCTCTACAGACTCTCACTCCCTCAGGTCCCTCAGGTCACTCCCTTAGAACCCCTCTACATACCCTCACTCCCTCAGGTCACTCCCTTAGAATCCCTCTACATACCCTCACTCCCTCAGGAACCCCTAAGGGGGTTTCCTCAGTGGTTCCAGGTAGATATTCCAGTCAGGGGAAAAAATCTTGGTCATTTAACCCGTACAATCCCAGCGACGGCTACCAGCCGTCAGTAGATAAATCACTCCCCCAGTCCCAGCGACGGCTGCAAGCAGTCAGTAATATACGGTCCTTGTAACTGCCAGTATCAGGCAGTGGCTGGTACCATGACTTGTAAACACTGTTCTAAGGAATTGGCAACACTTCTTAGGTTGGCTGCAATCTTCCACAGGCTGTCTGGGTTAGTGTTTCATCAACTTTTGAGGTGGGAGGTTGTTATATCTTGCCTCTGAAGCCATTTTGGCCACATTGCTTGGTACTGGGGGGTACATTTATGGTAGTACTCTACGATACAGTAGGGGTTAAACATGATTACAAGTTCCCTATAAAAAAAACAAGTAGCCTATTTATACAACAAATTTGGAACTTCAAAAGTGTTCAGATAAGAAACTATCAAATAGAGATTTTGATTCACTATCTTTCCCAAATAACATGACCGATCTTTTAATTTAGATCTTGGCTAAGCTTACAATGACATAATGACGGACTGCGAAACACCATCATAAAGTAGGTGACCGTAGTGGAGATTAAATATATGCCGCTGATTTGATATATTAAGTAATACCCCGTTCTTAATATTAATCATCAATTACAAACCCCAATGCACTTGAATAAACTAAGGAAAGCATATGGTCCTCCCGGGATTCGAACTTGGGACACCACACCCAGAACATAAGCATCTAAACCATTACACCACACATCCAATGATCTGATATTATAGTTACCGAGCGTCCTGGTGACGCAGACGCAGAAGTTGATGATCGGTGATGTTGGTGACGTCTGGGTCAACAAGGTCCCTCCAGTGTTTAACCACAACGTTACAGTCCTTCTTGGCGATGACCTCCAGCAAGTGGTCTAGGTGAGGCAGGTCATCAAGGTCACCAGCAAGGTCAAGGGTCAGGAGGTGAGGACTCAGGTGTGGCAGCAGTGACAACATGCCGACCACATCACTACTTCTTATCACCAGATGGTTATCTTCGCTGAAGAATAAAACGGCAATGATCATACTGATTGGTGGGGCACAATTAACCTCAGCCAAAAACTTCAGCCAATCATCCTGAGTCTTGATCCCCGAGTCTTTCAGAAGTTGCACCAGCTCAAAAGCTTCATAATCTTCCACTCTCTCTTGCTCACTCAACAGGCCTGCCAGATGTTTCAAAACATTCCTGTATTTTGTCATTTCTAAAGTGCCCCTTGTCACAACATTCAGAACTTGTCTTATGATTCTATTGTTTGCTATATCTTGTACATATTCATCCATCAAGTTGGCATTGTCCGTAGAACTAGAAGCAGTCATACTTTGTGTTAGAGCAGTGTACATATGACTATTTCTGATGGCAGACAATATACCTTGAGCAGCGAAGAAGCTGTGACAGTCATCTGAAGGAAAATATGACCGGCAGTAGCCCATACTTGATGTCTCCACTGGTTTGTGTGACAGAAACATAGAAGTCAATTCTTGAAGTTGCTTAGCACCATGGCAGAATGGATTTTTCAACCTTTTCAGAGATGAAGAAAAAGCTGCACCCTCATTTTGGCCCTCAGAGAGAAGAGTCTCCACCGAAAAAAATGATATCAACTCTCTCAACATTTGTTCAGTGTCAACATCAATTTTGTTGTCAGCTGCAGCTTGAGTCACAAGACGCTGCCTTACTTTCTCCTCCAACATGTGGTACAGTAACTTATAAAGTTTTGTGTCAGTGGTATTGTTATTTAACTTGTCTGGTTGACATGCCCACAAATACACCACAAACAACAATATCAATGGACACTTGTATAACTCTTGTAAATGACTTGACTTGTTTACAAAGTGTACCAGATTGTCAGTGTTCTGAACACTCTTACCCAACTGTATCAGATGATCATGGTACCTTCTAACAAAACCTTCCTGTTCTCCAGGTGGAATGCCAACTATGTTAAAGATACATTTCTGGTATTGGTCTGGTACTGTAAGTAAGAACTCTCTGGCCTTCTCTGGTCTTGAAGTACACAGAATTGTGTGTGGTCTGGTCTTACATAGGAGGAATATTTCGTCAGCAACCTTGCGGGTTACTACAGTCATCTCATCCACACCATCCAATATAAATAATATCTTTAAGTTATGGATGTATGTGGTGATGTCTTGACCTAGTTTGGGACAAGTGTTGGGAAGGAGTGACCTGATCAACTTGGTAAGTGAGTCAATGTTGTTACTCCGACACTCTAGAGGAACCACCAGATCATACTCTACCAGACCTGGTACCTGTAGGTTATTCTTGGACCATTGTAGCATCAACCACTTGGTCAGTATGGTCTTACCGGCACCAGCTGACCCCAGAACCATAATAACAGAACATAGATCAACTGAGCTACACTTAAACATATCATTCACCTCCACTTGGGTTTTCTTGTTAAATTGGTCTTGATGTTCAAGAAGCAGTTGGAAGAAGACAGACTGTAGAGTTATGAGAGTGTCATATCCATCCATGAAGGAAAGAGGGTTAATATGATCAAGTTTCTTGAACATTTCCTTCAACTCTGCAGCCCCTGAGTCCTTGAGAGTGTGTTCAATATACTCCCTGAGCCACAGAGTCTTGTACTGAAGGATCTCAGCCTCAGTGAGTGGTTGGTCTCTCACCTGATCTACAAGATGGTTGAGTTGAGTCAGGTGTTGATGCCTCTGGCTGGAGTCTAGACCAAACCTGTCACTCGTCAATTCAACGATCTTCACCAAAAGATTCTTCAGTTCATCGATCTTTGGATTAAGTTCTGCCTTGGTTCTCTTAGGTAAGTTGTGAAGAAGTTTGTTTCTCTGATCTTTGAGTAGTTTCAGTAAATATTCCAGTTTGTTGTGATCTTGTGTATACCAGTGAGGACTGTCCTTGTCGGCTATGTTGTGATAACAGGCTATCTTGATGGCCAGAAAGAGAAGAGGAACATCAAACTTATCACATGCAGGATTGGTCATTATCTGCTCAACTTGGGTCTTGTTGAAATATTTCTTGAATAATGATTGTGTGATGCCGACATGTTGCATTAAATAATCCTTGAGGTTGTTGTTGTTGTCCTTGTTGGGGCAGCCATAAGTGAAGACCCGGAACATAAGGTCACGGCCAACACAGGTGATCAACTTGACCAGTGGCAACAGGTACAGGTCCTCATCCCTAATTGGTCGAGAGAACGACATCTTGACCAGGTCACTGATGCTACACTACAGGTAATGGTCCTCGTCTCTGATTGGTCGAGACAACGACGTCTTGACCAGGTTACTGATGCTGCCAGTACACATCACTCAGGGTCATCTGAAAGAAGAAACTACTTATTCTTAGTCACACAATTAAAACATTCAACGCATATAGTTATGAAGTTGATAATATTGTTATTGTAATGCCTGCTGATGAAGGGAAATTTGCCTCCTGAAAATATCTAAATATCTGGACCTAGGTTGGGATCTGAACCCGGGTCACTGGCGTACCAGTGTCCCATTTTGCCGATCGAGCCTCGCCTGGACGTACAAGAAGGAAGAAACCACAGTTCTCTTTCGAAGAACCAGGTGATAGTCTCGTGGAGGACTATGCCTTCATACACATGGTGAGTTTATTAAATGTATGTACCGGTATGTATGTATGTATGTATGTATATACGGTACTCAGGCACATACCCCATTGCTGGCGGTGGCTGACACGAGACTGAGCCTGAACAGAAACAACATTTAAATTTCCTATTCTCAGGGTCCGGGACCATATTCACGTTCGTTCCCTTGCCCGTTTCTCTGTTTCGTCGAGTAGGAGAATTATACAAGGGAAGGAGGAATCCTAGCCACCTGCCCCTAGAAGGAAAAATAGGACAGTAAAAGAGACAGACAGAAACAGCTAAGGTTGGGTAGAGGACACCAAACCTCACTCTGGATAGGACCAGCCCTCACCCAGTTCATTATATACCATGACTATTTTACACTTCCCCCGGCATCAACTCGGCTTGGCTCTGTGGTTCAGGGATTTAATATTTTTGTGATATGACTCAGCCAGGACTCGAACCTAGGCCAATAGTGCAGCACTCCAACACCTTAACCACTATGCCACCGAGGAGATTAAAAGTAGTGGCTTCATTTGGAATCAGATTCCATCCACCACCACCCTCTCCGACTCGTGGTCACGTAGCTAGATGCCATACACACATACACCTCGCACACAAATACTATAGGTAGCGACAACTAAATGGCACGAAGGGTCATAATATTGACAAGGAAATGGGGCGAAAGGTCTTACATTGACAAGCTAATGGGGCAAACGTCTTGGAATCTGGGAGCTAGTGGGGCTGAACATGAGGGAGAGGGCTATCTAGGAAAATGACCAACTTGACAATAATCTTGATCCCTGACCTCTCAGCAACTCAAAAGGGCCTAGAACAAACTGGCTGTAAATATCCATACCTATTTCCTGGTGGACTCTTCCCAAATGATAGAAACGTTAGCCCGATTGCTTTCATTCATTTTGAGTTATAATAAGTTACGGGGTGAAGATTATTGTCAAGTTCGCTGGCGCTACCTATAGTACAAAAGGTTTTTAATTTAGGAGTGTGTGTTAATGTCATTACTCATTACATGTCCTTGATTATCCTGTCTGTGCCACTGTACTAATTGAGTGGTGTGTACCATGAGTGGGTGCACGATAGGCAAGCAATTTAGGAAAGCTCAGTGCACGACAGGCTTGGAAACTTTGAGCTTAGGGCATAGATTAACGAAAGGAGCTGAGGTCCCTGAACTTTTGTGTCTCTGTATATAGGCGTTAAAGTCTCCATGTATGTATATAAAATATTTATTTTCAAATTAACGTAGCTGCATAAGTATAATACTGTGAATCTGTACACATTGGTGTGTGTGTGTGTATTATATTTTAATTTCTTTTCTATATTCCATATACTCCCTCTCGGGCATAGGCTGAGAGTCTGTACATTCAACCATTATTGAACGGTGAAGCCTGTGAGGTCTCGTTCCAGTCTTGTGTAGGGAGTGAGACATGTGAAGCACTTTTTTTTAGCTGCAACCAGCCCCTGCCATCTTGCCTTCGCAGGATGCATGGGAATTAGTTACTCACTCACGGCTCGAAGCAGCCCCATATCTGAAGCTGCCTTGCTCCAGTGCTTCACTGTCTCATCTCCTAGACTCGGATCCTCACTCTCAGAACGCCACCTATTGAGCAATGAACTCGCTAGGAAATTGCCCCCCTATAGCATATTTTTGAATATGGGAATATTCATACAGTGCTATTTAATCAGTGAACAATGAAGGTATATATTTGGTGTTTCGGTGGGCTTTGTGGTAATTAACCGATATTAGGTACAGCACAAATTCCATCCCAATAATATATTCCCATTGATATACCGGGATTCCAAGCCGGGTCCATTGGAATACCAGTCCAGTGGAAAGACCACTCCATGACCACTCCACTACACCTCCCCTATGTGTGTATGTTAGTGTGTGTATGTGTGTGTGTGTGTGTGTGTATGTTAGTGTGTGTATGTGTGTGTGTGTGTGTGTATGGAGACCCTTATAATAATCTATGCATGTACCGATACTATACACGTTTTTCTATCATTGTAGAGAAGATATATGAATACTGTATGTGTATAAGATGAACCTATGTTCCTCTTGTACCAAAGTTTACTAGTGAAAACTCTGTAATTCTCTAATAGTACAGTACTCTCGCCAAGTGTTGTCATATGTTTGTTAACTATAATTATCTGTAGATTCAATTTATGTTCAACATTTGACTTTTGATTATTGTGTAGTTCGAGTAATACTAGGTGCCTTAAGGAGAGTTAGTCTTATAAGGCTCAGCCAGATATTTTGTTTTTTCTTGTTACATATAACTATTGTAATCCACAGGCTAAATAAACTAATCTGAATATGAATCTGAATCTTAAGCACAAACAACCCCAAAATGTTGTGGCTTTAACAGCCTCCCAGTTAGTCACCGCTATATACAGTTATAACAACGATAACAACATCCGTTTCCTCACCACCAACGATTCGGTCCCGACTAGGAATATATTGGATATATATATATATATATATATATATATATATCAAGTATATCTCTCAAATACACGTGAGCTAGTAAATTTTTATATACTCCCAGCCAGACTCGAACCTCCGACAATCAGGACAAATGTCCAAGCTTTAATCCACTACACCACGGCGTATGAATTGAAATATATTCTCCAAGTAGGATTTCCCTTCTCCTTAATATATACAGGAAAAGGTTAAGTTTTCTTTATCACGCCGTGGTGTAGTGGCTTAAAGGATGGACATTTGTCCTGACTTATCGGAAGTTCGAGTCCGGCTGGGAGTATACAAACATATATGGGCATTGTGCGCCCAATGGATCGAGTACTGTTCGCATGTGTTGGGAGGTTTCACCCATACCACACTTCTCGAAAGGAGTCAAAAACATTTTGTCTCGTCAATTCACCTCCTCTTACTAGTTCCCTACAATCTCTCTCTCTACACGCCGCAATGTTGCATCTCTCTCACTCCTCTACCGCTATTACAACAATCAGTGTTCGTCAGAGCTATCTCAGTGTATACCCCCTCCCTTACTTCGAGTGCAAGGCACCCACCTTTCAACACAGTCCCACTCCTATTCTGTCCAGCTCTCCAACCCAGGAATTAGCAAATTTTCTCAGTCTTTCTTCTACTCAACTAGTGAACTCTGGAACTCTCTCCCTCAATCAATCTCTCCTTTATCCTATGACTTAAACTGTTTTAAACTTCGTGTGTCCAGGCATTTTGACCCAAACGTCCCATGAATTTGGCTTTCTGTCACTCGTATGGCTTTGGGGGAGACACTCATTACAAGTAGCCTGTGTTTTGTCTCCTTCATACACACAGGAAACAAAAATGTATGTTTGTTGGATGAAGGGCTGATGCTGGCTGGCACTGACCTGTTTGACTGTTAGTTGACCAGAGGGTTCGATCCCAGCCAAGGCGGACATTTATTGGGTGTGGTAGTACGTCCTAGCGTGTTTCACATGCTCGCACCCAGTCGGGGGACACCTCGATGACGTATAGCCTACAGACTAATGACACGCATAACAAAGTCACTCCAACAGCATCCTCTCTCTCCAACACTCCTTCCCTCTCTACACTCTTCAGAAAATAGGAAAAGTAGAAAGTAGGTACGAGGCGCCATTGTAAAGGCTTATTCCTCAATACATTCACCTAGTAGACCAGAGGCAAGGGGTACGAGGATACTGCCCAAACCTCTCCACCTGCCCGGAATCGAACACAGGACCTCTTGCTTGTCAACTACACCACAACCAGACCACCACTAACAATAGCCTCTCTTTGTTTACAAGATAGACAGTAGAGATAATGTCAGAACGCATCCGGGACAGATTACTCATTGTTACCATATAATACTCCTGCTAGATTTGGTTCTTAACCCCTTCAGCACCATGACGTAATTTTACCTTAGATTCTGGCTATAATTAGATGATTTTGTGTAGTTTAAGTAGGACCTATGTTATTAAGAGGGTTTAATGGGATCGTATATACCCATTTGAGTCGTAGTAGTAGATTATATACTAAAGAAAATCGTCTAATGGTAACCAGAATATGAGGAAAACTACGTCATGGTGGTGAAGAGGTTAACCCCTTGAGTACCAGCGACGTGTGTTGTATTTTATTATAGCAATATTTAGAAGATATTGTGCAGCTTAGGAAGGATCTGTGATAGTCAAAAGGGTTGGTTGGGATAGTTTGAAACCTTATTATTGCTAGAGGTCCTTCCTAAGCTGACTACAATCTTCTAATAGGTGCCAGAATACGATGGACAGGAAGTCCCTGGTACTGAATGAGTTAAAGGGCAGGTTTATAGTTTGTTCCCTAGACCTCCATCAAGCTTAACATTACACCCCCTAGACCCCCTTTGGTTTTTAGTTTGTTCCCTAGACCTCCATCAAGCTTAGAATTACACCCCTTGACCCCCTTTCAAGATAAATGTGTACATCTTTCGGTAGAAAAATTTCCCGGCCGCAGGCCGATTCCTCTTAAATCACAGACTCGCTTTCGCTCGCCAGGAAAAAATTGACACCTAAATGGCACGAAAGGTCTTGAAATTGACAAAGAAATGGGGCAAAAGGTCTTAAAATCGTCAAACTAATGGAGCGAAGGTCTTCAAATCTCAAAAACCTATGGGGCTAAACATAAGGGAGAAGGGGACCACTACTAACACCACTATCTTTGTTGACAAGATAGACAGTATAGATAATGTCAGAGAAATGTCACATCCGGGACAGATTCAGTGTTACCATATAATGCTTGGAGGATTTTTTTTTTTCTGGACCCCTTTCTCCCTCATGTTTAGTCCCATTAGTTTTTTTAGATTTTAAGACGTCTGCCCCATTAGTTTAGCGATATATAAATATAAATATATATATATATATATATATATATATATATATATATATATATATATATATATATACAGTATATATATATATGTATATATATAGTCCTACCCTTCCTATACTGTAATCTGAACAAAATCATCCAATAAAAGCCAGTATAACAGAAAATAATGCGTCATCGAATCATGAAAGGGTTAAAAATATGGATGTTGATGTTCGGTCCATCATGGGGGGGGGGGGGAGGTTTACCATAAACCCAATTTGTGTGAGCGCTGAGGGAGAACGGTCCCCACCAAAATATAATATGAATACACCTCTCAAACCCACCAGACCAAACCATCGAACCTTGTATCGGTGTGTGTTGTTGTGGTGTATAACCCCAAGACCACCACGCCAGTTAGTTGCTTTGGGTGACCCTACACAGTCACATTGTTCTGTCTCTCCTGCAGCTACAGTCAGTCAGTATATAGAGTTGTTGTTGTTGTTGTTGTTGTTGTTGTTCCCCAGACTGTGACTGAACAGTCCCGAGTCCGGTAGACCGAAGCAGCTCCAGATGCTTGGGCCCCCGAAGGGGCCAGGGTGATATGAGATCTGTCTCTGAGAGGGCAGCAGGGGAGGGGATCATCAGCCTACGGGCTTGCACCCCCAGCCAATGCCCCCACCGTCCACAGCCCACCTTGCAATCCCACCCAATCGGGTGATCTCGCCAGCACCTAGATGGAACAGAAACAGCTAAGGTTGGGTAGAGGATGCTAAACCTCACTCTGGATAGGACCAGCCCTCACCCAAGTATATAGAGTTATGTCCAGTCTTGGTCATTAATTTTCGAAACTGTCTCAGGTTGAATTACACCACTTTATTAATTTATTACCTAGGGCTCGTTTTGGCGTGGCCACTTACTCAATATAATTATATTCAATACAATACCAAGTCTGGGGTTCGTTTTGGCTTGACCATTTTACATCATATAAAGCCAATGCAACACAAAATCCATTCTAACATGACCTGCAAAGACAAAACCTACTAAATTGGAATTTAAAATATACTCAAATAACTCTTCCATAGATGTTTCGAGTTGGTCAAATGGATTTGAGTAGCTGGTGGCTTGCTTAGAGTGACCCAGAGTGCTGGCAACATTGATATGGGTCTGGTTAACTAACCCTTACTGTACCGGTGACTTTTTTTTTGTATAGCCTTTTAATTAAGTATACGTCCTTCTTAAGCTGGATAAAATCATCCAATAGTTGCCAGAATATAATGAAAAGGACGTCACCGGTACTGTATGGGGTATGGGCCTTTATGGATGTTGGCGTGAGGGTCTGACTATAGCCTCCAGGGATAAAATATGTGAAGTGTACTCAACCAGTGTTATATTATAATATGTGAAGTGTACTCAACCAGTGTTATATTATAATATGTGAAGTGTACTCAACCAGTGTTATATTATAATATGTGAAGTGTACTCAACCAGTGTTATATTATAATATGTGAAGTGTACTCAACTAGTGTTATATTATAATATGTGAAGTGTACTCAACCAGTGTTATATTATAATATGTGAAGTGTACTCAACCAGTGTTATATTATAATATGTGAAGTGTACTCAACCAGTGTTATATTATAATATGTGAAGTGTACTCAACCAGTGTTATATTATAATATGTGAAGTGTACTCAACTAGTGTTATATTATAATATGTGAAGTGTACTCAACCAGTGTTATATTATAATATGTGAAGTGTACTCAACTAGTGTTATATTATAATATGTGAAGTGTACTCAACCAGTGTTATATTATAATATGTGAAGTGTACTCAACCAGTGTTATATTATAATATGTGAAGTGTACTCAACCAGTGTTATATTATAATATGTGAAGTGTACTCAACAGTGTTATATTATAATATGTGAAGTGTACTCAACCAGTGTTATATTATAATATGTGAAGTGTACTCAACCAGTGTTATATTATAATTATTGCCTTCTTCCCTAGACTGGCCACAATGTTTGGCAAGGTTGTGTCGGTTCTTCTGGTAGCGACTGTTCTGTGTTGTTGGTGTCGTCTGGGGCTGGCTGCATGTCCATGTTCAAGTAAGTATATCCTGGAAATATATAACAACGGTATCTACAAACAGAGGTACGGTGGCGCTAATAAGTAATGTCCCAGCTGTCATTACGTTTGGCTCACTCTGTGCTGTATTAATATCTGTCAGATATTGAATAGGGTGGGTAAGTGTAGGAACATGTTTGTATATTTCACTCGATAGGAAGAAATGAAGCTTAGATATTGCTGATACCAATTATTGATCAAAACATACTTGGTGCCGAGACATCACTTATTAGCGCGACTGTACAGTTGGCCACATAAATTCTGTTCCTCGTCGTGATTTTATGTGTGAAAGTAAAATAGTATAAATTAATTGCAAGTGTGGTTCCTTTTAATTATCAGTTGAGTAATAAGACGAGTTAACCAGTGCATAGGACAGTACACTCGTAATTCAATCATATGTATTATACTTCCATGTATAAGATCATAATGAGGAACAGAACTTATGTAGCCAACTGCACACTCTAAAACATAATTCTGAGCTGACATATACCCTCTTTCAGCCAAAGTATATACAGTCTAACGTTAGAGCATAATATATACTTTGCAGCAACAAGAACCTCTGAAATGTAAATACTATGTAAACAAATCAATGCAAAGACAATGGTGTTGTTTGTCTAGGAATACGGGCATATCCACTGTCAATATATTGTATGTATATATATATATATATATATATATATATATATATATATATATATATATATATATATATATATATATAGAGAGAGAGAGAGAGAGAGAGAGAGATAAAGTTGAAGGGGGATAGACAGGTTGGGGAGGTGAAAAGTCTCTTAAGAATTAGAGAAAACGAAAGGAGGAAAGAAAGAGCAAAGTAGAAGTTATATATATATATATATATATATATATATATATATATATATATATATATATATATATATATATATATATATATATATATATATATATATATATATATATATATATATAATTACTAGTATAATGCAGAGTACAGTTAATAATGTTGGTTATCGTTTTCAGGTAACACGTCCACCGACTCTACAACTGAAGGTATGTGTTGTATGCATGTATATACTCAGGCACATACCCCATTGCTGGGGGTGGCCGACACAAGACAGAGCCCGAACAGAAACAACGTTTTAAAATTCCTATTCTCAGAGTCCGAGACCACTTTCACGTTTTCTTGCCCGTTTCTCTGTCTCTTTGAGTTGAGTTGAATGAGTTGGAGGAGGATTCCTAGCCCTTGCCCCCAGAAGGAGAAGTAGGACAGTAAAAGAGACAGACAGAAACAGCTAAGGTTGGGTAGAGGATGCCAAACCTCCCTCTGGATAGGACCAGCCCTCACCTTCAGTGTATACCACCTCCTCTGCATAGAGTACGTAGCACCTGTCTTACAACACAATCCCACCTCAACTCTGTGTAACTATCCAACCCAAAAGTGAAACTATGTTTACAATTTGTCTTCTATTCAACAGCTCTGGAACTCTCTCCTTGAAGCTATCTTTCCCTTATGCTATGACTTAAATTGCTTCAAACTCTGTGTGTCCAGGCATTTTGGCTCGAACGTTCCTTGATTTTGGCCCTCTCACTATTTCAACTCTGAGGGAGACACTCGTCACAGACAGTTCTGCTTTTTGTCTCCCTCATCCACATAAAAAGAGAGAGAGTTAACTATGTACTACATAATTATAATAATATTGGATACTGTTTTCAGCTACCCCAACAACAACAACAACCCCAACCACGACTACAACCATGACTACAGCCACAACAACCACCACGACTACAACCACAACCACGACTACAACAACCACGACCACGACCACGACAACTACCACAACCACGACCACAACCACCACCGAACCACCAGAAGGTAAAATGTTAAGAGTCAATTCATCCATATCACAACCACAACGATCATAACTATAATATATATATATACAGTATATATAATACTGTATATATATATATATATATATATATATATATATATATATATATATATATTTTTTTTTTTTTTTTTTTTTTTTTTTTTTTTCCTGTTAATAAAGATTCTTTAACTTTTCTGGTGCACCAGAATGCTACGTGGGTGGCGAGACTCTGAGCTACGGGGACCTGTACGTGGAACTGAACTGCACCATCAGCGAGTGTGTCCAATGCGTCATGGTCCCCTATCAAGGTAACTACCACACATGCTAACCATTAACCCTAAAGCCCTTAAAATCATCACAGGCTACACAGCTACTACACCTACAGATCACCTACAAGAAGTTTTAGATATTGCTGATACCAATTATTGATCAAAATATTCTTGGTGCCGAGACATCACTTATTAGGCCGACTGTACGGTTGGCCAAATAAGTCATGTCTCCGCTTTTATTACGTTTTGCTCACTGTGTGCTGTATTAATGTCTGTCAGATGTTGAATAGGGTGTGTAAAGATGGGAACATGTTTGTATATCTCACTCAAAACGATGAATTAATGCTTAGATAATGCTGATACCAGCTATTGATCAATATATACTTGGTGCCGAGATATCATTTATTAGGCCGACTGTACAATCGGCCTAATAAGTGATGTCTCTGCACCAAATATGTTTTGATCAATAATTTGTATCAGCAATATTTAGATTTCTATTTCAGTGAGATATACAAACATGCTCCTACACTTACCCACCCTATTCAACATCTGACAGACATTAATACAGCACAGAGCGAGCCAAACGTAATGACAACTGAGACATGACTTATTAGGCCACTTGTACCTACAGTATATTGACGAATGGGTTGTTTTTATTTGCTCATTTATGCATCTTTTTATTATGTTATTAGTTTCCTCCCTAGACCTCCATCAAGCTTAAAGATAACCTGTACACATTATTTATATTATTCCACAGGCGCCATGGCCCCCAACGTGAGCTTCGTCGACTTGGTTGAGAACGGCTACATCCACCTTCTCAAACGGAAGAACAGGTATAAGAAGGCACGCAACATTTGTAGGAAAAAGGGAGGGGATCTCTTTGTGGCCGGAGACTTCAATGGTGCCGTCCAGTATCTTTTGAATCGACGAAATCCTCCTGCCGGTGAGAGTATGTGTAGACTTATACACACAACAAAGCCACTCCAACAGCTTCCCCTGTCTCCTACACCCCTTCATGTATGCAGACTAATAACACACACAACAAAAGCACTCCAACAGTTTCCTTTCTCTCCAACACCCCGTCATGTATACAGACTAATAACACACACAACAAAGCCACTCTAACAACTTCCTCTCTCTCCAACATCCCTTCATGTATACAGACTAATAACATACACAACAAAGCCACTCCAACAGGTTCCCCTATCTCCAACACCCCTTCACGTATACAGACTAATAACACACACAACAAAGCCACTCCAACAGCTTCATCTCTCTCCAACGTCCCTTCACGTGCACAGACTAATAACACACCCAACAAAGCTACTCCAACAGCTTCATCTCTCTTCAACATCCCTTCTCCCCTCTCAACACTCTTAGTAGATACGAGGTGCCGAGTGATCTTATATACTGTACCTTTTCCATACCCTATAATACTGCATATGTCCTTAACCCACAGAGCACCCGCTGATTTATAATTAATGTACAACAAGGGACCAGCCACTTGTTATTTTTTGTAATTATTTGTTTTTAAGCACATGGGATTGGTTAGTAATGAAGGTAAAACAACAACAAAACGCTCCCCTAGGTCATATAGGGGTCCTGGGTGGTGGCGGAAAGTCATAATTAACATGAGGTGATGGGTAGGCAAAATACTGGAAAATCACTCCCGCGCACGCGTCTACGCGCACGCGTCCACACGCACGCGGCTGGACTAAAAGGATTGTCGACCATCGGTATTGTTCCGTGGGATCCTAAAGCAGTTCCCATACAAATCTGAACCCTCTTGGTGCCATAGGACAAGAGTAATAAAGGCGGACACAACCATTATGTCGCTGGGGTTTAGGGTTAGATACATAGGTGACGCATAACGTGCTTCGCTGGTACGCAAGGGGATAATATTGTACAGCTTAGTTGGGATTTTCAGTGTATTTGATATGGAAATAAAGATGTTAATGTATTTCTCCCCATACAGGAGTGTGGGTCGGTGGAATAAAAAGAAAATGGAATGACCGTCGCGATGTGAGTAGCGACGAGTGGCTGGCGACTGACCCAAACGGTCGCGCAAATTACTGTATCCAGTTCAAGAAAACGGGAAATGATTACAAGTTGAATGATGTCACTTGCGTCAAGAAAATGTCCGCCCTCTGTCAAAAAGGAGTATCCTACTTCTAGTTTGACTGTACCCTGTTTCTTTTCAACTGACGGTAAATTGCAAAGTTCCCATCAAGATTTCTGTTATTTTGAAAATTGTGTAGTGAAATATGGTGCTGATTTTTTTGTCTATGTGGATGAGGGAGACAAAAGGCAAAACTGCCTGTGACGAGTGCCTCCCCCAGAGTTGAAAGAGTGACAGGGCCAAAATCAAGGAACAGTCTTAATATGATGCAGAGACATAGTACAGTAGTTTCATATTTTTCCATTTAGTATCGAGAAATTAGCTGCTAAGGGATTCAATTCATCGTCAGTTGAATTTAAACCGACTATAGCTGTTCGGTAGCGCTAATAAGGGCCATTCCTTTAATCCAATGAACTGCTAGAACATGTGCAAAATAAAAGGCCAAGTTGAGGGAGGGAGGGGGCTTTAAAGGGGGGAGGAGTGGAAGATGTGGTGTGGAAAGATGTTGAGGAGGGAGGGGGCTTTAAAGGGAGGAGGAGTGGAGGATGTGGTATGGAAAGATGTTGAGGGAGGGAGGGGAGGGGGGTATAAAGGGGGGAGGAGTGGAGGATGTGGTGTGGTAAGATGTTGAGGGGGGGAGGGGGGGGTATAAAGGGGGAGGAGTGGAGGATGTGGTGTGGAAAGATGTTGAGGGAGGGAGGGGGCTTTAAAGGGGGGAGGAGTGGAGGATGTGGTATGGAAAGATGTTGAGGGAGGGAGGGGGCTTTAAAGGGGGAGGAGTGGAGGATGTGGTATGGAGAGATGTTGAGGGAGGGAGGGGGTATAAAGGGGGAGGAGTGGAGGATGTGGCATGGAGAGATGTTGAGGGAGGGAGGGAGGGAGGTAGTGGAGGATGTGGTATGGAGAGATGTTGAGGGAGGGAGGGAGTTATAAAGGGGTGGGGGAGTAGTGGAGGATGTGGTATGGAGAGATGTTGAGGGAGGGAGGGGGGGGTATAAAGGGGGGGAGGAGTGGAGGATGTGGTATGGAGAGATGTTGAGGGAAGGAGGGGGGGTAGTATAAAGGGGTGGAAGGAGTGGAGGATGTGGTATGGAGAGATGCCACTACTTTCTATGTGTCACCCAAATTTCAGACATTTCCCGGCCACAGGCCGTAGCTCGATTGGTAGAGCGTTCGCCTGCTAACCGTGAGGTTGACGGTTCGAGCCTTGGGCCAGCCAGTGAGTTATTGGCAGATGTCAGTGCTGTTGGTGAACAGTGCGGTCTAGCAATCTGTGGCAACTATTCACTAAGTCCCTGATTCATCAGGGCACCCACCCTAGGCTCTATCAAGCTTAAAAAATCACCCCCAAGACCCCTCCTCCCAAAAGCCGGGTAAAGGAACTGACCAAAGGCCGGTTCCTCCTAAATTTTCAGGCTTGCTATCGGTCGCTAGGATAAAATTGACACGTAAATGGCACAAAAGGTCTTAAAATTGATGGAAATGGGGCGAAAATTCTTAACATCGCCAAACTAATGGGGCAAACGTCTTCAATTCTAAAAACTAATGGGGCTAATCATATGAGGGAGAAAGGGGTCCAGAAAAAATCCCTTAAGTGGAAATTTCCCCTTAATTCTGGCTATCAGCAAACGAATTTATGCAGCTTAGGAAGGACTTGCCGGTAGGGGATTAATTGAGATAGTACTGTACCCTGTTCCAAATAGGTAGGCCAGGGTTGGGTGTGAGAGGGATCTACCTTGTGTGGGCCAAACGACTTCCTGCAGACTCTCATTTTCTTACGTTCTTATGAAATCATGAACCTTAACCTCTGTAACTCAAAAAGGGCTAGAGCAAATGAGCTGTAAATCTCCACACCTATTCCCTGGCTGACCCTTCCCAAATGGTAGAACTATTAGCTCGATTACTCTAGTCGTTTGTGAGTTATAGAGGTATAATGTTCAAGATGTTTTGGCCTACTTACTTGAAACAGGGTATAGCCTCATTTACTCCCACAGGGCCTTCCTAATCTGGAGAAATTCGTCTAATGATAGCTATAATTAATTGGAAAAAAATTCTGCATGTGAATGGGTTAAGGGGGGATGGGTGTATTTATTTGATTATTAATTAATATAATAATTATTTTTGTTTTAGTTTCCTGCTTAGACCTCCATCAAGATTAAACAAAAACCACCCAAAAGGCCCCCCATTCAAGACAAATTTGTGCATTTTTTGGTAGAAAAATTTGCTGGCCAAAGGCCAGCTCCTCCTAAATTACAGACTCTCTATCACTCGCCAGGAAAAAAATTGTCATCTAAATGGCACGAATTGTCTTAATATTGACACAAATGGGGTGAAAGGTCTTAAAATCAGCAAGCTAATGGGCCGATTCTGAAAACTAATGGGGCCAAACATGAAGGAGAATGGGGGCCAGAAAAACCAACCCATCCCCCCTTAATAAGCACTTATGTATTACCCGGGCCCCTCAGGTTCCTGAAGTGTCCTTCCGGCTAATCGCCGTCCTGGTTCCTGTATAGGCCACTCTGGTTCCTGTAGGGGCCTATCCGGCTTATTGCCATCCTGACAACTGTAGTAGTAGACCTATCAGTGAAAATTATCTGATACCATAGAGGAAAATCAATCGTTCAACATACCGTAGGCCTACAGGGGATAGGATAAAATAAAAAAACGAAATTGCAAGCATACACTCTATTATATTAGCCCATATTATCATCAATGTCTATTTTGGCGGGGTAAATTACCCCGCCTCTAAACTAGGTTACTACTACTACTACTACTACTAGCCTACTACTACTACTACTAGCCTACTACTACTACTACTACTACTACTACTACTACTACTATAATATAGGCTACTACTACCTACTACTTTTTTTTTTTTTTTTTTTTTAATTTTTACCACTCAGTCTGTGCATCCCCTCTTTGGACCCTAGACCAGGTCAGAATAGTCATCGAAGCGCCTGACTTCGTTGTCATTCAGCTACTTCCTATTCCGGGGTAAGCACTCAGACTCATCATCGTGGATTACTACTGCTACATTGATTTTTATTTAATATTTTTCATAGATTTCATGTTACTACCACTACCATCACCACCTCCACCATCACCACCACCACTACCATATATTTAATATTGTACACATACTAAATTTCACAAGCATCAGATACTACTATTCTACACCATGCAACTTCAATCCAGTCTCCTTCCTATGCGACCCTCTGCCACTGCTGCCTCGTAGTCTACTTCTGCCACCGTCACTGGTTGTGGTGCAGACCTTCTTGTTCCCCGCAGGCATAATAATAATAATAATAATAATAATATTTATTCAGTTAGCAATTTACAGAGTTGGTACCACATAGTTTGTTACAAATGTGACATGTACCAGCCTTGCATAATTCCAACTAAGGATAGCCCAATAAGGCCGTTAGGCGTATTTCCATTGGGGTCCTTGTGGGATTAGGTTAGCTGGGGAAAAATGGGGAGGATAAAGAAATAGATACTTTAGAGAAAGTATTTCTAGGGGGTTATTTTAAGATACCTTACATCCTATAGTAAATATCAGTAATCCGTAATCAGTAATAATTTCAGTTTGGTTTGTCTATCTCTTATGTCGCATTTAGTAGTAGACATAAGCTTGGTGCTCCCTTCTCGCAGCTGTCCGGTTCAGGTGTTCCTTCAGGCTACGTCTGAAGGAATACAGTGTTCTCTTTTCACGGACTGGCTGGGGTAGGTCGTTCCAGTCTTTGATGGCGGTGAAGAAGAATGTTTGCTTACCCTGTCCTTGGATTCTCGGGACCTTAAAATTAAACATCCTGTTTCTTGTATTATGTCCACTCCTCTCATTTGCTTTAACAAAATCATTCTTTAGGTACTCTGGAGCTCTGTCATAGAAAATTTTGAAGGCATTAGTGAGCCTGATTTGTTTGGCCCTGTCAGCGACATTGAGCATACCTAGTGACTGAAGTTGTTCCTGGCCAACATGTGATCTGGGTCCTAGGTTCAGCATGAACCTAACCATTTTATTTTGAGTGACCTGAAGTTTGTGCTGTGCTGATTTAGATGATGCAGAGTACCAGGATGACACAGAATAGTCAAAATGACATTGAACAAGCGCTTGGCAGAGGGTCTTTTTGGTCGCCGCGGGCAAGCATCCCACCTGTCTATACAGGTATTTTATACGTGCTCTACACTTACTCAGGATAGATTCCAAAATTGTTTCACCTGACAAACTCGCATCCAGTTTTAGTCCGAGATATTTAACTTGTGACACTGTTGTTATAGGAATATCATTACAGTTGACCGAGAAGCCCACAATGTCTTTCAGTTTGCGTTTTGTTCCACATAAGATGGCTTCCGTCTTGCCCAGGTGAAGAGATAGTCTATTGTCCACTAGCCATTCACTACATGATTCTAGTTCTTTGGAAAGTGAAGCGGCAATACTTATTGGGTCTTTTCCTGAAACCAGGAGCACGCTGTCGTCTGCATACAGTAATAATTTACATGAGATGCTCAGTTCCATGTCGTTCACATAACAGAGAAAGAGTAAGGGACCAAGGATGCTTCCCTGCGGGACCCCACAGTTAATTGGCATAGGATCAGATATATTATCATCAATTTTGACTCTTTGGGTTCTACCACTAAGATAAGATTTAAACCAGTTCACAGATCCTATGCCCATTGCTTGTAGTTTATTACATAGGATATCATGGTCTACTGTGTCAAACGCTTTTTGTAGATCAAGAAGAACCATACCGGTGTAGTTACCTTTAGACATTTCTTTACGAATGTGATCCGTTAAGTGGACGAGACAGGAGTCTGTCGAGTACATGCATCTGAAACCTGATTGAAACTTATAGAATAGATCATTTTGTTTGAGGTAGTGTTCAATTTGGGTGTATACCGCTCTTTCAAGGATTTTAGATACAATACATAATATGCTAACTGGTCTGTAGTTACCAACTTCTAGTTTATTTCCTTTCTTGAATAGAGGGGTTACAATAGCTTCCTTCAGTTCAGCAGGTACAGTGTTGGTGTTAATTGACAAGTTGATGATGTGGGTTAGGGGGCCTGCTATACCAATGGCTCCATCTCGTAGAAATTTGGCAGGAATTTTGTCTGGTCCTGTGCTTTTATGTACATTTAGGTTAGACAGCTCGTCAAAAGTGTATTTTGGTGTAACATTTTGCAATCCAAATGTGTTTGGGTGTATGTCTTTATCTCTGTAGAAATTTCGAAAGGTGGCCGTTGTTGTCGTGTATTTATTGAGAGGTTGAGGTAGGTTCTGTGCAAGTGTGTTTGCTATGGAGGTGAAGAAGGAGTTGAAGTAGGTTGAAATTTGTCGTTTATCGTGGCAAATCTGATCATTAATGGTGAGAGCAATATTAGTGTTAGACGAATCCCTTGTCTTGTTGCTGTAGCCTGTTGTTTTTAGGTGCCTCCATAGTTTCTTTGGGTTATTCTGGTATTCCTCTGCCTTATTGTGAAAATAATTAGTTTTCGCTGATTTTATTTTCCTACTTAGTTTATTCCTGGCCCTGTTGAACTCATGTTTCAGACCTTGATCCTGTCTATGTTTCGCTAGCCTTTTTAACAGATTGTCTCTGTGTTCCAGATGGTGTAGTATGTCATTGTTGATCCATGGGTCTGACCTTGCTTTAATTCGTATGTCTTTCAGAGGAGCTATTTCGTCTAGAATGTTTGTGATGATGGTTCTGAAGCCAACCCATGCGTCATTAACGTTTGTACTTCCAAACACTGGAGACCAGTCTGTATTCCATAAAATGTCCAGAAATGTTTCTTTATTGTAGTTTCTGAGTGACCTTGTTTTGATAATCTTGTGATTCTCTAGGGTAATTTTTGTGGTTTTTCGTGTGCAATATGTGACGAAGTGATCACTTATCCCAGTCTGTATAACCCCTGATTGGGATATTTTGTCCTCTCTGTTACAGTTTATGTGGTCTATTATTGTGGCAGTGTTCTCAGAGATACGTGTGGGGGTTGTGATGAGTTGTTTGTGATTGTGCATTGTCAGTATACGCCTATATTCTCGTACAAGCCTATCATTTCGTTGTTTGTAACACAGGTTAAAATCCCCTAGTATGATGGATTCATTCCGAGGCTCTAGCGATGACAACGTTCGTTCAAATTTGGTCAAGAATTGTGTGTCGTCTGGTGGCCTATAGCATACCCCAATTGTGATGGGTCTTGTCCTCGGCAGGTGTAGATCGATCCACAGAGCTTCGTGATTTTCCACATGGAGGTCGGTCCTGGTTGTGTGTGTGAGGTTGTTTTTTACATACAGACATACTCCTCCCCCATGCCTATTGCGATCATTCCTAACCATATTGAAACCTTGAATGTTTATTTCACCATCGTTTATACTTGAATCCAGCCAGGTTTCTGTGATTGCAATTATTGAAGCTTTGGCCTTATTAACTAACAAGTTTAATTCTGACAATTTATGGTACATTAATCTGGCGTTAATGTGGATAAGATGGAGCCCTTTGTTGGTGAACACTCTGTATTCATCTTTGATTTTGAATGTGTCCTGGCTGGATTCTGAGTTGTTAATACTAATTGGTTCATTTACATTAATATTCGGTAATGAATGCAAGGCACATATGTTGCATAGGAATTCCCGTTCTTCACTGTTGGTCTTCTTAGAGATGCACTTCATGTGAGCTACAGTTTTACACTTAACACAGTTTATGATCCTTTGTTTTCTTGTTATGAGTGATTCACATATTTCACAAATGATTTTAGGACCCTTAATAGCTATTTCCCTACATTTATCGCATTCCACTTCTTTTCTGCTAGTAACGTAAGTACATCGATCGTGTACTGTTTCATTACAACTACTACATTGTGACGTTGTACTCCTTTTGTTGAATCCAATATCGCACACTATACATATTTTCCTGTTACTGTTCATCGTACGTCTGGCGGTGTGGTGATCAGCTGTGCGCCGTGAGCGGCTGATGGTGTGTGAGCGCGTGAGATGAGGACAGGTTGTGGCTCCCCCTTGCCCCCCTCCCACCCCTACCTGTATTTGTTGTTTTATGTCCTTGTTCTTGGCCGTTGTTGCTGTTACTTCATTGTCGATGTGTTTGCTAGAGCTTCCTGTTTGTTTGGGTGTTCTGGTTGCATGTTGTGTTACTTGGGTCACCGATATCTGTGGTAGTGATGATACAGTTGAGGGTAATGTTGAGTAGGTAGAATGTTGGCACTGTGCTGGCGGTTGCCCTGCGGTCTTGGTTGTGAGTTGGAGCGTGACGGGAGACTTGGGTGCCTGCTGGCCCAGTTTGTTATAACGAATTTTACTGCTAGGGACTGTTGAAATGTCGGTGTCTGCCTTACTTGTTTGGTGGTGAGGTTTCTTCAACGTTGAACTAGGGCCGGGGTTGGTCTCTACATCTCCGCAGCTAATTAGAGTGTAGCACAATAGGTGTTGTAGCGAGGTTGTGCCAGAGTATTTGCCCAGTCGCGGCGTCTTCCCGATATATGAAATAGACCAGGCAGGAATGGTGACAGAAATTTCACTCGTGTGTGATTTCTGTGTGACGAGGTCCCTCAATACTTGTTTAGTGTTGACCTGGTACACTACCGGTCCCCTCTGCACCTGTATATCAGCACAGCCCCTCTGGATGTTGAGAAGGATGATACATAGAGAGAGGGCTACGCCCGCACCCTTCATCCCTCCCGCCATTGCCGTCACAACTGAGCCGTCAGCACAGCATAGTAGTGCTGATCTGAGCAATGAGAAAGATAGACGGCATCTCATCCAGGCTACGACGTGGCTCCTAGGCTGTTGCTTCTTCTCTGCGATGATCTCTGCTAGCCTTGAATAGAAGCACTGGGCCCTGGGTCCCATCCCTCCTGATGTGGTGAAGACTAGTGGGGTAAAGCTGCCATGTTCGACGTGTAAGATCCTTTCTCCATATGTCCTGACCTTCTCTCGTTCGTTCCTCTTGTGTGCAGCCTCCAGAGACAGCTCGCTGTAGCTGTGGGCCATTGGGTCAAATACTCTTATGTCAAAGAACGCTCGCTGTGCATTTGTCCAAAAGCCTCTTGCACTAACGTCCAATCTTGCTTCAGTGGATGTGTTGGCCGTCCTGTGCTGCATGATCTCTCCATCCAAGGGAATGAGTGATGGTTCGCTCACCACATCTCTACACACCTCCCTGAGCATGTTCGCTGTTACATCTCTTACTTCATCGTGCCTGATGCTGATGAATCCTCCTTTCTTACATATCATGGTGTGGTCTGTATCGTTGATGGTTCCACAAACGCATCGATCGGGCAGTCCTTCAATCGGCCAATCATACCTCAGTGCAATAGCATCATTAAATTCTTGTTTGTTGAGATTGAAGCTTTTTGCCTTGATTGGTAGTGTTGTCAGCCAATTTGAAGCGCCCGTTTCTTGTGCTATTTGTAGTTTTCTTGTTTGTCTCGGGTGAAGTTGTCCCATCAATTGTGCCAGGTCATTTTTCTGTGAGTTTTGCCTCTCTGACGTGATGGTCTTTCTGATGTTGTAGATGTCTGCCTGGTCTACTTCACCGTCAGAATCTTGTGCTATGATACGGTCAGTGAGAGATCCTGTTATCTTTACTGAGTTCTGGTATTCCGTTACCACCCTCTTCACTGGGTCGATGATTCCCATCCCTCCCAACCTAGGAGGCAGTGCGAGCAGCTCCCTCTCCGTATCATTTGGGGTGTGCAACTTTATCCACGCTGGGATGAGTTTGTCTCTGATGGCATCTTCCAGTGGTTGAAGTAATGCGTTCACATTTGGAACGGTTCTCATCAAGTAGGTCCAGCGATGTTTGACCCCATATGTGAATGCCGAATACGCGGCCTGTGGTTCCGTCTTTGCAATATTGGCCAGTTTCTCAATTTCTTTTACCCATTCTCTGACCTTCTCCTCTATGTATTTGTTCTTGAACTCTTCCGTGCCAATCACCGCCCCAAGGTGACACTGTCCGTCCTTTGTTACTACCACTTCACTACCGCTGATAGCTTCTACCGCCCTTTCATAATGTTCTGTTTTTACTATTAGTATTGACTTTCTGGCATTTGGATGGTACCCTATTTTTGGTCCTACCTCTGATATTTGCTCCCACCAGTGCTTGAGATTGTTGACTTTTCCCGCTCCAGTGAGATCGTCTGCGTAGGCCACCTGCTTTACTTGCGTCGCCTCATGGCTTGTTAAGGTTAGCAACACTGAGAGACCTAAGGCGTACATTGCCATTGCTACTGGGTCACCTTGTGTGGTTCCTTCCATTGATTTCAGAGGTGTTCCCCTTCGTGTGTTCTGGTTGTTTACTATGAAGAGGTCCGCAGGCTTTTTATAGGTGTTCTCTACATAGGTGGCAAACTGGGGCATTTTACTTTGATGTTATGTATTGCCGTCTTTCTGTTGATGGTGTTAAAGGCGTTTGTTGCATCCACTAGCAGCACAGCTTCACAGTCCACTTGCTCATATATTTTTCTTATGGCATGAATTGCTGCCTCTCCCCCTGCTTGGTGGCCGGCACACACTTGGAGATTACCGGCCGCTGACCGCACATCGTCTTTCACCACTTCCATTATGCATTTTCCGATGATTCTTCTCAGCACTTCACCCACTCCTACTGGTCTGCATCCTGGATTCTTGTCTAAAGGTATTAGGCGACAAGCTGTGTAAGCCTCCTAATGTTGACAATTTTGGGTGGTCATCTTTCTTGCAAGAGCTGCCAGAGCCCTACATAAGTCTGTTGCTGCTAGTCCGAAGATTGCTCTACTCAGGATTGTCCTCCAGCCGTTTGCATCCAGCCCTAATGGGCCTGCACTGCCTTGTGTCCCTAGAGCCTTTTTCCAAATCATTTCGCCTGTGATTCGTTCGTATATGACGGTGTTCGGTGGTATATAATCACCCTCTAGCCTCTGACTCTCGTGGACACTAGGTTGTGGATGTTTCTCTTTCAACATTTGGATGGTTTCTCTTGTGATAGGCAGCAACCCACAAGCTGCCTCCTTTGTCAGGGACCTTATTGCAGGTGCCACTTTTCCTTGCCTCATCTGGTCGCCGAATCTCCTGGCCTCGTCTTCATTGTTTTTCTTTTTTTGCCGCCGCCTGCCTAGTCTCCCTTGTAATGATCTGGCTTCATTGAGTAAGTCATCCATCTTGTTCTCATTCCATAATTTCATTCTTCTTGTTAGCGCAGTCACATTTTCGCCTTGATTAGATTTGTGGTGAGTTTTTTGCAAGAAGAGATGTGGAATGCTGAAAATTATCTTGAGAACATACGGAGCTAAAGATGTGTCATAGACATAGTTATAAATGAGCTTTGTCATATCGTTCAGCATGTTGGTGGTGGCACCACATTTTGGAGGGTTGAAAAAGTTGTGTGCAGACCAATATACTATTTCTGAGTACGTTGCATCAATCCAAATTCTAACTTCCTCTTCCCGTAATCCTTTCCAGAGTATGTTTCCACCTCTGCCTGCTTCATTTGGCCTCCTTGGAGGCCTGCCATCCTCTCTTCCGTCTCGGTTGTCGTCTCCCTTTCTTGTGTCTCTTGTTGGCTCCTCATTACTTTCCGCTTTCCGCTTTCCGCTACTACCTACTACTATTACTTCAGTTATTAGGACTGCGATGAGTCAGAAGAGCACTACAAGAACCAAAGGGGCCTCTACACTACTGCTGCTGATACTAATACTAATTCAACTACTACAAATAATTATTAATACACTTAACCAGGACACATGATCGATGAGCCCAAATGGACCCTACTGGAACCAGGGTGACATTTAGGCCTACAGGAACCACAAACTGAAGAGAAAAAGGTGCACTGTTCATGAATCGACTCGCAGGACATAATTGAGTTATCTTTATCGAGCGATCTGACGGGAACTGACGGGAACTGACGGGAGTCACGACAGACTCCTTCAAGCGTCAGCTGGACCGATGGCTGGCTACAGTACCAGACGAGCCCCCAATACCAGGATATCCCAGCACCGCATCCAACTCGTTAGTAAATAGACGGAACGAGGGAGTTGCGGAGCTGCCTGGCTGCAGCGGAAGTCCACTTTAGCTGCGTCCACAGAGGACGGAATTCTACCAAGTATGACCAAGTAAGTATAGATCCGAATCTCCGATACTTTCAAATACTGTAGCCTAAATTGTCTACATAACTGCTTGTTACTATTCTCCATGTTAATTTAATTTTGCATCGTTGTTTATTATAAATAAACTCATTCTTATAACTGAAAACAAAGTAGCTGGTTTTACCTGTATTTACTCGAAATAAACTAAATGGTAGGGATTTAAATATTTGTATTTAGTTACCCATTCTAAAGTATTCATTTTCTTTAATAGATTTAAAAGAAAATGGAGCTTGACCGATAACTAAATTATAAAATCCGATGGGCGGAATAAGTAATCAATGTTTGTCTAGTTATCGTATATATATATATATATATATATATAGTGCATTGGATCCCAGAAATGTTTGGTCTCTGTCTCTTTATAGGCTACAATAACAAAAAGGTAAAATTCCTAAATTCGTCTTCAAACCATAGCCTATATTCACAGCACTTGTCCCATGTTTCTCTATATACAGGCAAAACAGGCCGTACATTTTAGCAACTGAAAATTATGAACTACATAGGCTACGTTTTCCAAAATATAAAGAAAATTTCCCCTACATATATATGCACCATTGCATCACACAGTCCAAAGGTGCCAAGGTCAAATTTTGCTCGCACAATTGGGCTAGTTTATAGGGATAAAATGAAAGTAGTTGTAGATTTGAGGATGCTTTTCAGACACTACAATCATTAAATAATACCAAAACTATCCCATAGTCCTAACAATACATGTCACCAAGGGTAAATATTGACAAGAAAGGGCAGAAAAGAAGAAATTGGGCTACTTTTTCTGGCTATCGGGCTACTTTTTCTGGCTATTGGCTACTTTTTCTGGCTCTTGGGCGAATTTAGTAGTAGTGTTGCCAATTTAGCTACTTTCCTGCTAGATCTAGAGGTATATTACTTCGCTCTAGAGTAAACAAAATTACATCTAGAGGCATGAATTTTAGCAATATTCAGGAGATTTTAGCAATTTTAGAGCGAAATTCTAGGGAGTGTGGATAATTGTAGCGATTTTCAGTATTTATTTACTATCTAGCGGAGGTGGCAATACTGCATCACTTCTTCACCGACCAGCTGATCAACACAACATGGCGGCTATTTCTCGGGTGTCTCTGAAATATCGGCAAATTTCTGGGCTCGTGGGAGTTCAGGCGTCTCGAGCAGCAGGCAGTAAGTTATATGAATACCCGGTTAACCCACAGGTACACTCTGTTGGAGAGTATTATAAGTGTAAAAGCTCTCTCGCTCACAAAAACTATGACCGGTATTTAGGCTGTTTACTTTTGGCAATGGATGTTCGTTGAGTCTCGGCAACGGTAAATATTCCTTGGGAAGGATGTAGTATCCGGGCATACGGTCGTCATGTTTACATACAGTAGGTCGATCGCAGCGGTTAAGTTCCCGTTTATTTTGACGGCTATTTTTTCTAATAGGCTAAGCTATTTAGGGTAGGCCTAGCCTATTATTCTATAATTGCACCTAGGCTATACGAGCTAGGCCTAAACAAATTATTATTGTATTTAACAGGAAGGTACGGCATGGTAAGTGATGTGGTATAGGCAGTGTGCCAAAATTCGCCCATTTTCTTCGTGATCCCGAACCTAACATTGAAAAAATATTGATACTGAAATAGGCTAAGAGCCTGTGACTGTCCCGGGGCGGCCGGGAGCCCCGCTAAACCTGCCATTCTATTTCTACATTACACTCATCAAACGATAGTTGCTTTGCTCTACACTGTACTCTATATTGGCTATGATCTTAGAACTATTATATATCACCTGTATTGAAGTCCAAATGCAGCTACTAATGTAAATATAGACGGATAAATCCAGAGCTCGAGTCATGAGAGCGATTTGTTTACACTGTGAAAACACAACTTGTTCGGTTCGGATGAGGTGACTGACTTTAGCACCAATATAACAAATATATTACAATAAGGAAACAGCCATCGTTCATAGAACGAACTCCTGGATGGGAGAGTCCGCTAAAACAAACAAACAAACAAACAACCAACCAACCAACCAATGTACCCCTACACTCCGATGTTATATTGCGCCGAAGGCTGAGTCAAGACGAACACAACTACCGTAATTTTATTGGCACTCGAATGCTCAATAATATGTAGATTAAAGGATAATAATAGGTATTTATCTAAAACTATGTAGGCCTATATATTAACTAAACTACTCCATGTGTTTAATATATTGACTAAATTTCACTGAAATGAATAATGTAAAATATTAATTTAAGTTTGAATGTTAGTTTTCTGATCTGATCTGATCTTAATTAAACTCCCACAAAATACACGATATTTTTTCGTATTTGCTAACTTTATGGGGTCTCTAATTTCTTAAAAATAGTGAATGAATATAAATTTTATGTGTTTGACAAAGAGCGCAAGACCTTGAGGCATAAGGTAAGCTATAAATTAGTACGATTTTATGATGAATTATTGGTTTTTCAGGGGTATATATGTGGTTGGATTAATGGAAAACAACGAACGAATATCAGCAATGTTTTCCATTGTGGTGTTTCCGAGAATAATCCAATGATGACGTCAAATTAGCTTGCCGCCAATCAACTGTGGAACACTTGGAAATGTGTTAGCTGTTATTTACCGATATATTTGTGGAAAAATAGAGTGAATTAAGGGGCTGGAATAACATTGACTTCATGTGAAGTGCGAGTGCCCTACACATTCTAAAATTGTGCATATTAATCTTGGGGAACTCATTATATATAAGGTATAAGTTCAAGGTGATACTTTGGATAAACCTGACTTCTAGCAAGCACCAAACAGCGATTTTGTAAGTAGCCAAGCATATTATTTTTTTCAGATAAGCCTAGGCCTACTTGTATTAGCCTAGGCCTATGATGATAATGATAATTTGAAGCAGAAATGAGTAGCCTAGGCTGAGCCGCTGAGGCTAGGCATATTAGGCTTAGGATAACCCATTATCCAACAATCTTAGGACTGCCCCCACTAGTGGGGCTATGTATAATGTATTGATAGGCTAATGAAGATCAAGGAAGATTTGAGGTTAAAGACAGTAAAAAATAAGGTTAGCTAGGCAGCTGGGAATCTGGTTCTGGTAGGCTAAGACTCAGAGCCCACTCTTAACCCGGGAATGGCGAAGGTCCTCAATTATGGTAATTATTTAGAAGATGACCTTTTTTTCTAGTTATTAAAAACTTACTCTATGGTGTATTATATGATATATAGAAGCAATAGAACTGTTAAAATGACCTGGGAAGTGTATATTAAACTTAGCCTAGACCAACATTCCTGTTTTTTTTTTTTTTTTTTTTTGTAAGGCTAGGCTAACCTAGCCTAGGCTACTCTTGAGTTTTGGAACACAGTAGGCCTAAGCCTAGGCCTATTTTAGATGTCTAACTTTTAAAATAATAATATCAAAATACGTAGGCTAGGGCTAGGCTAGGATTAATTTTTGTTTATCATTATACAGAAAGTTGTATCACTCAAAAAAACAGCGTCATTCGACACCCTGGCTAGGCTATAGCCTATGACAATAACAGTTTGCCGTCATGCCGTGGGATTATAGGGGTAGACCTGTCACTGAAGAATACTTTCGCAGTCTTACCGTTTGTTTTTGTTTTCAAGGTATAGGCTATAGGCAGAATAGGCTACAGTAGTATCTTATCTACTGGTATCTTATTTTATTGTAGTTTATATTATGAGTGGAAGATTTGCAATAACTTACCCTAACCAAAGTCCAAACTTAGTGTCCAAAGTGGGATCTGCACCCTGCCTCTATGTTCTCATTTTGTATACCGGTAACTTTTTAGCCAGATTACCGGTACAATTTAATAAGTGTACAGCCAGCAGCTAGGCCTACCGCCTACAGTGCATTTATAGATTTCCCGGAATCCCGGCCATGACTTGGGTATCACTAAAGAATCTTTCCGCAGCCTTATGTACAATTGTTTGTTTTTATTTCTTCAAGGAATATAGTACAGTAGTTTATTGTTCAATTGTTTATCATGTTATGAGTAGATAATTTGCATTACCTTACCCTAACCTAACTTTACTTAGTCTTAGTGTCCAAAGTGGGGGCTGCCACTATCCCCACAGTCCACACCCGCTAACTAACATATATTATTGGTATGTCTTGTCATTACTATAACCTGACTTCATGGGGGTAACGGAGACTTGATTGAATATTTTCGGAATTAGCCTCGCAGAATCTTGAGTCTTTTAAAGTTGTGAAAATTAAAGTAAGTTTCTACGTTCCTACTGATTGTACTTAACCCGAGATGGGAATAGCCTACCCAGGTATTTTTTACTCGGCCCAGGGAAAATAATAGACAAACAAATGTTCTAATCAAAGTTTATTCTTGAAACTTGGTACCGGTATGTATTTTAACCAGTACTCTATAGTAACTCATGTATCATATGAAAGGATATAAATTAAGTATGTAATAGTTCAAAGGGGAAAGAGGAGTGTGTGGTAACCACCGAGGAATATGTCTTCTAAGCGTAGTAGGGAAGGTATACAGTAGGGTAGTGATTGAGAGAGTGAGAGTGAGAACGGAGAAATGGATAGGCGACGAGCAGGGAGGTTTTAGGAAGGGAAGAGGATGTGTAGATCAGATTTTTACCCTGAATTGTGTTGTGGAGAAGTATCTGGAGAAGAAACAAAAGGTGTATGTTGCCTTTATGGACTTGGAGAAGGCCTATGACAGAGTGGATAGAGAAGGTTTGTGGAAAGTACTTAGAATATACGGAGTAGAGGGCAAGTTGCTGAAAGCAGTGAAGAGCATGTATGAGGGTGCAAAGGCGGCAGTACGTGTGGAGAGTGAGCAGAGCGAGTTCTTTGACCTGAATGTTGGTTTGAAACAGGGGTGTGTGATGTCCCCGTGGTTGTTTACTGTATATATGGATGGAGTTATGAAAGAAATACTATCAAGAGCAGTGGATGTTGGTGTATCGCTGAAAAGGGAGGGAATTGAGTGGAAGCTACCTATACTGCTGTTTGCGGATGATACAGTTCTGATGAGTGATAATGAATGGGAGTTGCAGGGTCTGGTAAATGAGTTTGGAACAGTGTGCGAAAAACGGAATTTGAAGGTAAATACGGGGAAGAGCAAGGTTATGGTCTTCGAAAGGGGTGAAGTCACAGAGTGTGAGGTGAAGCTGAACGGTCAGGCTATGGAGATCGTCAACTCTTTTAAGTATCTGGGCAGTGTGTTGAGTAAAGATGGGACTATGGATGAAGAGGTGCGGGAGAGGGTACAACAGGGGAAGAGGGTTGTAGGAACGCTAAAAGCAGTAACAAAAAATAGGGTGGTCAGTATGGAAGTGAAGAAGTCCTTGCATGACAGTGTGGTAATCCCGACACTGACTTACGGAAGCGAAGCATGGACGTTGGTTGAGAGACTCAGACCAAGAGTGAGAGCAGTGGAAATGAATTACTTAAGGAGTGCGTGCGGAGTTACATGGAGGGATAGACAGACTAATGAGGAAGTAAGAAGGAGGTGTGGTGTGGAGGTAGATGTGCTGGAAAGTGTGAAAAGGAACAACTTGAGATGGTTCGGCCATATGGAACGTATGGAAAGCGAGAGAATGACTAAGAGGGTGTATGAGAGCGAGGTGGAGGGACAGAGGGGGAGAGGTAGACCGAATATGAGGTGGAAGGATGGAGTGAGGAAGTACATGAACGAAGGTGGTGCTGGTTGGGGGGAGGGGCGTCGACTGACTGGGGACAGAGGTGCATGGGGGCGGTTCGTTCGTGGCCACCCCTTCGGGGATCACGGCGTCAGGCAATAGATAGATAGATAGAATAGTTCTTGGAATGCAACAACAAATATACATGAAATCTTTATTGGACAAAAGTTACAAAACTAAAACAGGGACTGCTAAGAATAATTTAAAAACTTGTTTTCAATGCCTATATTAGTGGACCTGAAGTGCATCTCTTTGAGACTGAAGTACAGGCAGCCAGCTCCCCTAGTATCCTGATTAAACACCAGTAAACATACATAACATCCCTTTTACTTACAATATTATTCATTCCTTTTAATAAATTTTGAGCATGTATTGTGCATATATTTACCTTCACATCTCAAAATTTCTCCGGCGGCCGGGGGCTACGCCCCCCGGACCCCCTGTTATGAAGCGGGGGGCTGTGCCCCCCGCAGACGCCGTGCAAAGTTGATCCTTGTAAGCTTAGAAAAATGATCCAGAACTGGATAATTTCTGTTTTGGCACACTGGGTATAGGTGGCAATAGCCTATGCGGAAATGGATTACAAGGGCATTCTGCCTCCCCTCTTACCCCCTTACGAAAATCTACGGGTATTCTGCAGAACAACAACTCCTCGATTACGGGATTCCTGTCTCATGGAATTATTTTGTTTCGCCCTTACCTTACTCAGTGGACCTTACTGATGTGCGGATAAGTGCTAATTTTCTTATTTTGTCAATTTGATTTTCACTCTCCCATAACATTTTCAGAGTTATTTTTGTACAACCAGTCCAGGACACTTTGTTTACATTCTAGCCTCCTTGGATGCTCCTCCCAGATGTTCAGTAGGTAGCCAATCAGAGTGGAGATTCACCTACAATACGTCAGTACATTTTTATTGGTACTTTCCTGTTATCGACAGCCAAAGCTGAAGATTGAAGAGTAAGCACCATAGACTTTATCGATTTTTCTTTCGAAATCTTTTATAGTTTTGATACCCAATCAGCGGGGGTGTGGGGGCAGCAGTCCCCACCCATAATACTAGGATAGGTTAGGTAAGGTTGTTAGGTTAGGCTAATGTCTTTTCGAAGTTGAATAAATTGAGTAAACTCCTAGATTGTTGGGGTATCTGAATTACAATTAACAATGCGAATGCTAATAAATAGTGTTTTCCTCACTTTCTAACAATATAATACTCACTTACAAACCATTAAAATACAAAAATAAAATAATTAAAACCTAAAATAACAGGAGTTGTAGTTATGCAGAATTACCGAAAATTTAAATCCCCCATAATGCACACCTTGCTAAACCTTGATGCTATTTTAATTTCCTCCCATAACGATGTTCCGCCATTTCTACTCATATTAGGCGGTCTATATATAACTCCAATAACTATGGTCTCACTACCTTCGTTAACCTCTACCCAAACACTTTCATTATCATTATTTAGTCTAATACCTGATTTAATACAGCTTTTTAATGTACTCCTGACAAACACTGCTATACCCCCGCCCCTCCTACTTGTTCGGTCATATTTAAACAAACTATATCCTGGAATATCAAATTCTGCTAAAAATGCCTAGATTCTGTATTAATCCACGTTTCAGTTAGCGCTATTATGTCTATATTTTCTGTGCTAACCAGTGCTCTAAGTTCGTTCATTTTGTTACATAAACTCCTACAATTTGTATAATATACCCTCAACCTATTACTTTTATTTGCAACTAATTTTCTATTGTGTTTAGTTAACTTATTATTTCCTGTTGAACTACTAGCTCTAGACGGAAATTCTACTCTATCAGTATTCTCATCTTTACTATCAGTTACATGTGTAGTGTTATCGATACTACTATTACACATCACTATATCCGCACTATCTTGACTGATTACTATTACTATTTTACTCACTGGTTTGTCACATGAAGTACCTGCTCCATATGGAGACAGTATTTTACTTACACACCCAGGTTTTTTAACGAAACCCCGCAACAATCTTGTCGAGTGAGCTGGCCAAGGTCGAAACTCCTAGTCGCATATTGCCACCTATGCCACATCACTTACCTCGTTGTACCTTCCTGTTAAATACAATCATATTTTTTTTAGCTCGTATAGGTGCAATTATAGAAATTTACCCTATTTAGGAACATAAGAAAATGGGAGTCTGCAGAAAGTCGATTGGGGATTGGCCCACACAAGGCAGATCCCTCTCAGGCTCTTACACTCAACCCCAATTATAAGGCCAAATTATAGGCCACCCATCTGGCAATACTGTATAGGCTATAGCCTATGATGATGACAATAAGTCAGGGTAGGGTGAGGGCCCGAAAGCCCCCCTCAACTTAGGCTAGGGACCTATTATTGTATCCCACTGCAGTCAAAATAGACGGGAACAAGATCGCGAGCGTCCGCGTACTGTAACCAAGGCGGGCGGTACGCCCTAATACTACATCCTTGCCTAGGCTATTCCTTTACCAACAGTTAGCCTACAGTAGGCTACCAACTTGTTAAACATAGGCCTAATTTACTTAAATTTAGTCTTACTAGATAGCCTATGTTAATAATTTCATCATCTAGCCTATTCCCCCACCCAAAACTCCACATCCCGATTCCCAAACAAGCCTATCCCCTAGATTGTTGGGGTATCGGCATTTAAATTAACAATGAAAATGGCAATAAAACCTACTTTCCTTATTTTCTAACAATTAAATACACCATAATAGGCTAAACCTATGAAATAAAAAAATAAAGGCAAGAAAACCTAAACAAAATTTGTTCTGCAGAATTACCAAAAATGTGTAGCCTAGACCTAAAGAAAGCCTTAAAATATAGATACACTCACAACATTTTAGACCCTCTACACTACCAAATATAAGGCAGGAAATACTCTCTTTGATGCCTTAAATTTCAAAAAATTGGGTAGAATGTAGAGTTCGGGCGTACCGCCAGCCTTGTTTACACTACGCGGAGCGTCGTCGGACGCTTGCCATCATTAGGGGAGGTGTGGTGGAGTGGTCTTGCCACTGGCCTGGTAATCCAAAGGTCCCGGGTTCAAATCCCGATGTATCAATTGTAGATATTATTGGGATGGAATTTGTGCTGTACCTAGTATCGGTGCATTACCACAAGCCCACCGAAACGTCAAATAAAATACCCTCATTGTTTCCTGATTAAATAGCACTGTATGAATATTCCCATATTCAAAATATGCTATAGGGGTGCAATGCCTGGTGAGTTATCTGCTCAACAGGTGGCGTTGTGTGTGTGTGTAAGTGTGAGAGTCCGAGTGTAGGGGGTGAGACAGTGAAGCACAGGAACGAGGTGGCTTCAGAGATGGGGTCGTTTCGGGCCATGAGTGAGCACCGTGCCTCATGTGAAGGCAAGATGGCAGGTGCTCGTTGTACTCTACGTGCTTCACATGTCTCACTCCCTAGACTGGAACAAGACCTCACGGGCTTCACTGTTCATTGTAAAGCGGTGAATGTTAAGGCTCTCAGCCTATGCCCGAGAGGAAGTAAGTTGGAATATAGAAAAAAAAAAAAAAAAAAAAAATGTTCCCGTCTATTTTGACTGCCTTTGGACACAATAATATGTTGAGGGGCAGGGGGGGCTTTGCCCCCCCTCACCCCCCCAATATCCCATGACATATTGTCATCATCATATACAGTATATTGCCAGCAGGTGGCAAATAACCGAGAAAAAAATCGCCGTCAAAATAGACGCAAAGTTAACCGCGGCGATCGCCTTATGTAAATATGACAACCGTACGCTCTGAATCTACATCCATCTCCCGCACTTCTTCATCCATACTCCCATCTTTATTCAGCACATTGCCCAGATTATGAGTACAGGTATATACATACATTATAATTAATTCTGTAGATAAACCAATGTGTTTCCCAACCAGCTTGGAACAAGGACTGGAAGCCTGGTCCTTACCCTGAGACCCCAGAAGAGAGTCGTGCGGCCGCCAGGAAGTATGGACTGCGGGAGGATGAGTACAAGCCTTACACCGACGATGGTACCGGCCTGGGGGACTACCCGGAGCTGCCCGTGGTGTCCGCAGAGTCTAGGGACCCCTTCACTAACTGGGACTTTCCGGAGCATCGCAGGAACTTTGGAGAACCTGTACGTATCTCGGTCTATTATTTTTCTACTCTCTACTTTCTTTCCTCTCTTTATCTCTACTCTTCTCTACTGTATTCTCTGCTCTTCTCTCAGTCTATCTATTATTCTCAGCTGTATTCTCTACTCTTCTCTCTCACTCGCACTTTCTCCTCACTCTCGCTCATAATCAAGGTTTTTGGCAAACATTTGATGGTTACTGTCTATGTACAGTATTTAAAGATGACTGATTTACTTCCTTTATCTCTGTATATAAAGATTATTTTTAACATCATTCTTAACACCAATAACAACCCAAATGAAATAAAATTAAAGCATGTGATTCTCCCAGGATATCACACACAGAACTTACATTTAATGATAATGTATTTACTTGCTTTATCTTTGTACGGTATATAAAGATAACTGATTTACTTCCTTTATCTCCGTATACTGTATAATGATAACTAATTTACTTTCTTTGTTTATCTCTGTATATAAAGATAGCTGATTTACTTCCTTTATATCTGTACGGTATAATATCGATAGTAAAATAACTTATAATTGTTTTTATTCCCAGTTAATAAGATTTTGTAACATCTGCACTAAAGTAGAGGACTATTGGGCTAGAGCTAGGTTACTATACAGACTCTTAGTGGACAGAGGTTTTGAGGCAAGTAAATTGTTCCATAAATTTAATCTTTTTAGGGTCAATTATTGTGACTGTATTCAAAAATTTGACATCAATAATTTTAATCAAGCATTTTTAACTTGAAGGTTCTTGTATAACCTCTTCTTACTTTTTGTCTGTATTTATCTTTTTCTATTATTAATATTAATATTGATATTGATGATTTTTTTTAATTGATTGTTCTTGTTAAAAGAGTACTCTTTGTTTAAATCTGTTGTTACTTCATATTTTGCAATTATTTGTCTTTATATTATATGTATTCATTGTCGATAGTATCAATTACTTGCTTTTGCGATTTCTTTATTTTATTTGTGCGATAAATGTAGGTTATTTGTAGGGTAGTTATTGATAGGGGTCACTTGAGGCATGCTATGCTTACAGGTACCTACCCGATAGCACTATCGTTAGTGAGTGCTGTACTGTATTTTATATATTATTTTGTAATAGTATAGATATCTTATCAATATTTGTATTTTGTACTATTGTTAATGTCTTGTCATGTTGCAAATTTGATTTTAAATAATATTTTGACATTTAACATGTAGTTTCTTTATTCATGCAGAGTTTAGTAAAAATTTACCAGAACGTCCCGGACTTCCCAAACTTGACTAATTCCTTTAACGTGACGATAGTGCGTTGTTATATGTGCGATTAGTTTGCTTGGGAAACAGATTAACTTGCTCATGTAGTAATGTACACCCTATGTGGTGGATTGTGTTCTTTTATTTAATAATTTTCATTTTAGTAAGCGTTGTTTCCACATAGCGATTTTGATAATTTAATTTGACTTTATATTGTCCTTGTCCCAATTTTGGTTTGTTTAGTTTGCAAGTTTTACATTTTAAATTATATAGATAACTAATTTTCTTTGTTTGTACACACAGCTCCACAAGGACTTTGACATGTACGGTCTGGACCGTGTGAACGTCACCCAGAAGTTGCGTTTCTCGGCCCCCCAGCAGTTCCTCTCCTTCGCTGCGGTAATGGCCTTCTTCTTTGGTTCCTACTACTATCTGGAGGACCGCAAGCTGCACTGGCCCCTGGTGAGTTTGTGTGAGATTATAAGATGTTCGCCCTAGTAGTTTGGCAATTCTAAGACTTTTCACCCCATTTCTTTGTCAATACACTTCCTATTTATGTCTTTGGAAGTGATAACAGGCAAAATAATTCCATTTATGATCATTTTCCTGTATTCCCTCTCATACTTATTTTATGTTGAAACCAAATTGGCCTGGTTAGACACCTACCGTACTCCTAACTACTTTACTGTATAATCACTACCAATGTTCTGTTTATTATACAGGTCTCCCTCACTATCCCATGCCCCAATTTACGATAAAATAATAATGCAAATTCACACACATCTAGGTTGTTCAGGAGAAGACCCAGGCCCATTTGGGGTCTTCCAGCAAAAGATTCCTATGTCCCAGACCTCCCGGAGAGTTTCCGATCTCAGCAATCAGATACGCAGCGAGGCCTCTACAGTTCTACAGTATCAAATGGCGTAGGGATGCGGCGACCCTAGCGCCCGCCACTATCTGGTGCAGATAGCCTCCTCTGCGGTGGAGGGGTGAGAATTTTCCACCACCGCTTTCTCCTACGAGGCGTAGAAGACGGCTAGAGGGGATCAGGGGCGGGGGCCCTGGTATCCTTCTCCCCTTAAATAAATCTACCAAAAAAAAGAAAAGAAAGGGGAGTATGTAAGTTTACGCATACATCTATCTATCTATCTATTGCCTGACGCCGCGATCCCCGAAGGGGTGGCCACGAACGAACCGCCCCCATGCACCTCTGTCCCCAGTCAGTCGACGCCCCTCCCCCCAACCAGCACCGCCTTCGTTCATGTAGTTCCTCACTCCATCCTTCCACCTCATATTCGGTCTACCTCTCCCCCTCTGTCCCTCCACCTCGCTCTCGTACACCCTCTTAGTCATTCTCTCGCTTTCCATACGTTCCATATGGCCGAACCATCTCAAGTTGTTCCTTTTCACACTTTCCAGCACATCTACCTCCACACCACACCTCCTTCTTACTTCCTCATTAGTCTGTCTATCCCTCCATGTAACTCCGCACGCACTCCTTAAGTAATTCATTTCTACTGCTCTCACTCTTGGTCTGAGTCTCTCAACCAACGTCCATGCTTCGCTTCCGTAAGTCAGTGTCGGGATTACCACACTGTCATGCAAGGACTTCTTCACTTCCATACTGACCACCCTGTTTCTTGTTACTGCTTTTAGCGTTCCTACAACCCTCTTCCCCTGTTGTACCCTCTCCCGCACCTCTTCATCCATAGTCCCATCTTTACTCAACACACTGCCCAGATACTTAAAAGAGTTGACGATCTCCATAGCCTGACCGTTCAGCTTCACCTCACGCTCTGTGACTTCACCCCTTTCGAAGACCATAACCTTGCTCTTCCCCGTAATTACCTTCAAATTCCGTTTTTCGCACACTGTTCCAAACTCATTTACCAGACCCTGCAACTCCCATTCATTATCACTCATCAGAACTGTATCATCCGCAAACAGCAGTATAGGTAGCTTCCACTCAATTCCCTCCCTTTTCAGCGATACACCAACATCCACTGCTCTTGATAGTATTTCTTTCATGACTCCATCCATATATACAGTAAACAACCACGGGGACATCACACACCCCTGTTTCAAACCAACATTCAGGTCAAAGAACTCGCTCTGCTCACTCTCCACACGTACTGCCGCCTTTGCACCCTCATACATGCTCTTCACTGCTTTCAGCAACTTGCCCTCTACTCCGTATATTCTAAGTACTTTCCACAAACCTTCTCTATCCACTCTGTCATAGGCCTTCTCCAAGTCCATAAAGGCAACATACACCTTTTGTTTCTTCTCCAGATACTTCTCCACAACACAATTCAGGGTAAAAATCTGATCTACACATCCTCTTCCCTTCCTAAAACCTCCCTGCTCGTCGCCTATCCATTTCTCCGTTCTCACTCTCACTCTCTCAATCACTACCCTACTGTATACCTTCCCTACTACGCTTAGAAGACATATTCCTCGGTGGTTACCACACACTCCTCTTTCCCCTTTGCCCTTATATAGGGGGACTATTATGCCAGTCTTCCAGTCATCGGGTGCACTCCCCTTCTCCCATGCTAGTTTGCACATTTTCCATACCCATTCTATCACTATCTCACCACCATACCTCAACATTTCCCCACACACTCCATCTGTTCCTGGTGCTTTCCCCAACTTCACTCTTTTCATGGCTTCCCACACTTCTGACCTCCTGATCCCCACCTCCTCCTCCACTACTTCTCTTCTTCTCCCTCCCATACCATATCCAGCTATGTTTGCTGGCTCTTCATTCCTTTCATTTAGCAACTCACTGAAGTACTCCCTCCATCTTTCGACTCTCTCTTGCTTCTCGGCTAGCATTCTCCCATTCTTATCTTTCACACCCTTACTGTTTCCCTTGCTACCTTCCCTAACTTTCTTGACTTCTTTCCAGAACAGTTTCTTACTCTCCCTCCATTTTACACTCAGATTCCTTCCAAATTCCTCATCTACTCTTCTCTTACTTTCCTTCACTACTCTCTTCACCACCCTCTTACTCTCCACGTACCTCGCTCGTTTCTGTCTCTCGGAATCTTCATTCCCTCTACTACCCAACCACTCTCTATATGCTTTCTTCTTTTCTTCCACAGCTATTCTTACCTCTTCTGTCCACCATGCTGTACCTTTCACTCCCCTCCCTCTTCTCCTCACTCCACACACCTCCTCACATGCTGCACAGATCTCATCCTTAAACACCTTGCTCATCTCCTCCACTTCCTCCATAACTTCCAGGTCGAACCCACCTAGTCGTCTTTCCACTGCTCTCCTGTACTCCTCCCTGACTTCCTCCTCCTGCAACCTCTCCACCCTCCTCACCATTCCACCCTCCTCTCGCCTCCCTCCCGCTCTCCTCACCCACTTCTTTTGTATCCTAACCTTAGCTACCACTACATAATGATCAGACAGACCCCCTCCAATACCCCTATACACCCTAGCATCCATCACAGATTTCTTCATTCGTTCATCCACACATACATAATCAATCAATGACTTTCGTTCCACCACTGTCTTATCCTTCATCGTCAACATCCGTTTCCACGTGTACCTGTGGATCATTCTGTGTCGGAAGAAGGTGTTGGCTATCCACAGCCTCCTCCCCACACATACGTCCACAAGTGCACTACCATTCCCATTCACCTCTGATGGTACCCCCCACCCTCCCACCACTCCCTCAACTTTCCTATCACCCACCTTACCATTCATATCCCCAATCAGAAATATTCTTTCGTTCTTGTCAAACTTCTCCAGGCACGCCTCCACATTCATCCAGAACTCCTCTTTCTTTCTTTCAAGTATATCCTCTGTCGGGGCATACACGCATACAATCACCCACGTTTGTATTCCTACTTTCATTCTCACCCACACAATCCTTGAACCCACAGACCCATACTCTCTTACACATTCCTTCCATTTGCTACTTACAAACAAACATGCACCTTCTCTCGCTGTTCCTTCACTCACTCCAGCACACACACCCATTCCACATTCCCATTCTCTCACATCTGAACCTTTCCATTTGGTCTCTGTCATTCCACATACATCCAGCCTGGCATTCACTAACACTTCCAGAACCTCTCTCTCTTTTGTGCCATCATTCATGCCACTAACATTCCACGTAGCCATTCTCAGAATGTCCGAAGGCATGTCCTTAGTCGGTCGTGGTTCGTCAACGTTGGTTCCGTCCGCATCCGAGGCTGTTCGTTCGTTTTTCTTTGCTTAGATATTTTTTCCGGGTGGGGGTCGCAAGCCCACCGACCCAACCTCTTTAGTCGCCTCTTACGACACGCAGAAGGCACGTGGGGCATATTCTATTCCCTAACCCCCAGGGGGGGTTACGCATACATACATAAACATAATTATGGTTTATATATTATTTTCCTTTTCCCCTCAGCTGCCCAAACAGTACCCGGGTAATGGTGCGACCAACTACACCTTTGAGAAGCCCGAGTGAAGCCTGCCATGACCACCTTCTATAACTTCACCATCATCACCACCAGTCGTCAAGTTCAGAAGTTATCAACGCCACCTCTACTTTAATCTATTCGCTGTAAGTAGGCGAGAAATCTTGACTTCTAACCAAATTTGCTCTAGCCCTTTTTGAGTTAAAGAGGATAAAGGTTATGATTTCTCGCCTACTTAAAGCGAATAGACTATACTGTCACCGAGAAGCAGGGGGTCAAGCCGAAGCAATTATGTAAATATTAAAGTTCTGGAATACAGACTGTTATCTTTTTTCCTTCCACTGTAATACCTTCACTTCTTTGCTTATACTTGCTTCTTCCACTCATTTTCTTCTCTATTGTAATGTACTCTATTTATAAAAAATATATAAATATTATAAAGAGAAGTTTTAATGAAGCCTAAATTATTTAGTTGTAATTAGGTACCGTTATCATTGGAAGATATAGTATTGTACAGTATACTGTAGATAAAGTTCCCAAATGAAAGAAAGTGTGAATATTTGTTTGTTTGTACATTATTATATATCTTTTGTGTTCTTTTATTTCAAAATTACATTTTACTAAATTGTTATTTCCACATAGCGATTTTGATAAGTTTTTTTGTCTATGTATTGCGCCGTTCCTGTTTTGGTTTGTATATTTTGCAAGTTTTGCATTATCATTTTTAGTATTACTGTAGGCTAACTTACTCCTATAGGTAGGATATGGCCAAAGTATTTAAACAAATTCTGGTTTATCTATTGCCGGACACCTTACTCTGTAACACGCCTTAACCCCTTCGACCCCAGGGACGCACATTATGTGTCGCCTACGGTATGTACATAACGCACAGTCCCAGCGACGCAACGGTTGTGTCCGCCTTAATTACTCTTCCTATGGCACCTAGAGGGTTCAGGTTTGTATGGGAAATACTTTAGGATCCCACAGAACATGTTAATTGTGACTTTCCCCCGCCCTGCAGGACCCCCAAATGACCTAGATGAGCAGTTTTGTTGTTTTTCCTTCATTACTAACCCATCCCATGTGTTTTCAGGAAAACTAAAATTGACAAGTGGTTGGTCCTGGAGTGTACTTTATTAAATCACTTGGGGTCCAGGGGATTATGAGGGTGGCCATACACAGAAGGCCCCCAAGCAGACCTATCCCCTGTAAGAGGGACAACCCATGCCAGTTTACTGAAGGACTTACAGGATTGACCACTCAATTTAGAACCCGTCCCCGTCCGACCCCGAGCCCCTCTATGTATCTTTTTAGCACTATTTTTCTACAGTGGTGTTCGGCTAGCCAATCCACTAACCTGTTTCACCATTATGTAAGCAGTACCGATTTGTATCAGGTTTTCTCCTCTAGACAGGTTGCTGACCAAAGCCGACGAGTCCCTTTCTGGTAATCTCTATATATCTATTGCCAGACGCCTTGTTCCGCGAGGAGGTGGCCTCATATGAACCGCCTCCATACTCCTCTGTCATCCATCAGCAAGCTCCCCACATCCTACCCAACACCACTTTCTCTCATATACCGGTCTCCCTCACTACCTGATGCCCTGATTTACGATATTATTATTGGTTTTTCGGTGTTTGGGTTTGGGTTTTGGCTGGTCCCAGAAAGCATCCCCATTCACCCCATTAATTTTAGAGTTCGCTATATGATTTTTCTATTTAAGATCGGCTTTGCAGGAACGTAACCCAATCGTAAATCGAGGGAGACCTGTACTTCTCAACTCAATCCTAATGGTACCCAAATATCTATTAGTCCAGAATGTCACAAGGGTAATTTTAATTAATCAAATAATCTAATTTATTTATATCACTCCCAACACCAAACACCTCCCAATGAAATTAATGAAAGCATGTGATCTTCCCAGGATTTGAACCTGGGTAACCACATACAGATCTTAACACTCTAACCACTACACCACCAAGACAGTTAGAGGTTAAATACATATTTACGATTTGATATCCATTTATTGAATACCGGATATAAATTCTAATCATGTACTCAAACCCAGCTGCACACTGAATAGCCTAATGTTTAATTGAAAGGAATATATGTTATTTTTATAATCCATATGCATTTATTTTCAGATGTTTGCAAGATAAGCAATTTAAATAGAACTTCGTTAAATTTTGATCCGCAGCATAGTTATGGAAATGTATTGGCATAGTCAGTAGAACGTCGGCTGCTGATCAAAGGGTCAGTGGATCTAACCCGCACTGTCAAAATGTTATTGATAGATGCCAAGCCCGGGCAACTTGACCTAGCGATTAGTGACAAACGCCTAATATTCATGGCCACCCCTCCTCGGAAATTACGGCGTCTGGGCCAGCCCTCACCCATAATGGAAGATGAAAGGGTAAATAATAAAACTCTAAATGTTTATGGCTATATTTGAAACACGGCTACAAAAACGTAGTAAAAACTAATAAGCACTGGTTTCCGTAAGAGAATTTAAAAATACATTGACAGTTAACTGCATAATAAAAAGCATTCCTTTATAAATAAATACAGTATTGTGTTCAAGCTTTAAAAAAGTTACATTTGTACTTAATAGGTTGTATAGAAACCGACTACTCCTTTCTAAATAAAGTCTAAAAATTAGCTGATATAAAAGTATCAATTATCAAACTTGTACTGGACAGGTTATTATATACAAATACTTATGACTATGAACACACACTATTGGGAAAAATACAGACATCATTGACGGCCCATTTTTTCAAACTTATTGTAATTTTGTTTCGATAATTCATAAACAAAAATCTATCTATTTTTGGATACCTTATATCCGACAATAGATATACAAAAATCAAACCAGTTATTTTCTTGACATTGATAATATGGAATTGTCTTGATCATTTACTAAATATCAATTAGTATTTGTTTGATTAATAGTGCTCTTATACCCTGTTCCAAATAGGTAGGCCAGAAATCATAACCCCTAACCTCTGTAACTCAAATAAGGGCTAGAGCAAATGAGCTGTAAATTTCCACACCTATTGTCTGGCTTACCATACCCAAATGGTAGAAATATTAGCTCGATTACTGTAGTAGTTTGTGAGTTATAGAGGTTCATGTTCAAGAGTTTTTGGCCTACTTACTTGGAACAGTACAGTACTATATTCGGAGCAAGCCCCAAAATGTTGGACTATAGGTAGCACCAGCAAACTTGACAATAATCTTGACCCCTTAACTTTATATAACTCAAAATTAATAAAAGCAGTCGGGCTAACATTTCTATCGTATGGGAAACGTCCACCAGGAAATGGGTGTGGATATTTACAGCCAGTTTGCTCTAGACACTTTTGAGTTACAAAGAGGTCAGGGCTCAAGATTATCGTCAAGTTCGTGGGCGCTACGGTACCTATAACAGCCATATTCTTAGTCGTGAGGGGTGGGTGTCATCCAGCTCGTAATGAACAAAGATAATGGAAGTGAGTGTTAATTAATGAAAGAGAACTTAAAATCCCTCAAGTTTTTAAAACTAACAATATATCTCGTTTTATTTCGTTCATTAAGAAGTTTTAAAGCTAACCATTTATCTTGTTTTATTTCGTTCATTAATGAGTAGGGTTTCACGGTGGCAAGGTTTAAGAATACAGCAGTAAAAATGGGCCAGTGTAATGACAATAAATAAAGTCACATTGTATTAGATAACATCATTCCTTACTATGCATCACATGCAATATTGCACTTAAGAATCTGGCTTCCATATTATAAATAAGATCATCATTTAACCTTTTGAAGATTGTGACGCGTTTTGACAGTTTAATGTGGCTTATCATTAGACGATTTTATAAAGATTAAGAAGGATCTGTGGTAATTATAAGGGTATAGGCTATCTCGATTAACTCTCTGACTTCCATATACCCTTCCTAATCTGAATAAAATCATCTAATAATAGCCAGAAAACAAACAAAAAAATATGTGATGCGTTTTGACAGTTTAATCTGGCATTCATTAGACGATTTCATTAAGTTTGAGAAGGATCTGTGGGAATCATAAGGGTAAATACTATCTCAATTAACCCTCGGACTTCCATATACCCTGCCTAATCTGAATAAAATCGTCTAATAATAGCCAAAAAACATAAAAGAAATGCGCTTTGGATCTTCAAAGGGTTAATTGTACTGTCATAAATCAGATGCATGAAATATTTAAGGGGGATGGGCCGGTTTTCTGGACCACTTTAGTTTTCAGATGTTAAGATGTTTGCCTCATTAGTTAGTCGATTTTAAGACCTTTCGCCCCATTTCTTCGTCAAGGACCTTTCGTGCTTATTAAGTGTCGATTTTTTCCCTGACGAATGATAGTGAGCCTGTAATGTTGGAAGAACCGGCCTTTGGCCAGTACATTTCTCTACTGAAAAATGTACAAATTAATCTAGAAGGGGGATCTAATGGATGTTTATTTAAATTTGATGGAGGTCTAGGGTGGAAACTGAATGAAAATGAATACAGTACATTCAAAAATCGACCAAAAAGTTAACCATCCCCCCTTAAACTATAAAAATTTGCTAACATTAGAAACTTAACTATAAATGTACAGTGGCACTAATGAGTCATGTCTCAGCTGTCATTAAGTTTGGCTCGCTCTGTACTGTATTAATGTCTGTCAGATGTTGGATAGGGTGGTTAAGTGTTGGGACATGTTTGTTTATCTCACTTGAAATGAATAAACACGCTCTGTACTGTATATGCTAATTATTGATCAAAATATACTTGGTGCAGAGACATCACTTATTTGGCCAACTGTACTAAAGCACATAGCTGGAGGTGGCTGAGACAGGGTCCGGGACCACTTTCGCGTTCCCTCGCCCCTTTCTCTGTCTCGACTAGTAGGTGATTTTTACAAGGGGAGGATGATTCCTAGCCCCCTGCCCCCAGAAGGAAAAATAGGACAGTAAAAGAGACAGGCAGAAACAGCTAAGGTTGGGTAGAGGATGCCAAACCTCACTCTGGATAGGACCAGCCTTCACCCAGCTTCAGAAGCTTAACTACATATTAATAAATTAAATGTAACAAGAATTATAATAAATTAATTCCATTCAAACAATCTGGAAACGCTGAATAATATTTACAGACAAGAAATAAATAGCATATTAAGCCCTTCAGTACACAGTCAGGGTGTCAAACCAAGCAATTTTGTTACAATACTTGAATGAATAAGAGAAGGAATATATGAAAATAACGTAAAGTAGAATTGCGGTTAGTAGAGCACTTGCCTGCAAACCGTGATGTTGAAGGTTGGAGTCTCGGGGCCAGGCAATGTGTTAATTCCTTTAACGTGACGGGGCCAGGCAATGTGTTAATTCCTTTAACGTGACGATAGTATTTACCTAATTGCCTAATTGTATTTACCTAATTGTAGTTTACAGGAGTTGAGCTAAGCTCGTGTTGTCCCGTCTCTCAGTCTACTTTTTATCCAATTTTTTCTTGAAAATATGGATGTTCCTTGCCCCTACCACCTCCTCCTCCAGCCCATTCCATTTATCAATACATCTATAGGGGAAGCTAAACTTCCTGATATCGTTCTTGCAGGTAGGTCTTTTTACTTTGTAGCTGTGGCCTCTAGTTATTCCTGTATCCATAATTAATATATCCTCCCTATCCAGCCTCTCCAGCCCCCGGGTACATTTGTACATCATTATCATGTCTCCCCTCTCTCTCCTCTCTTTTAGACTCGGTAGATTTAATTTGTCTAGCCTCCCTTCATATGGCAGTTCTCTGAGACTTGGAACCAGACTTGGAAGTGCGTTGTTATATGTGCGATTAGTTTGCTTGGGAAACAGATTAACTTGCTCATATAGTAATGTACACCCTATGTGGTGGATTGTGTTCTTTTATTTAATAATTTTCATTTTAGTAAGCGTTGTTTCCACATAGCGATTTTGATGATTTAATTTGACTTTATATTGTCCTTGTCCCAATTTTGGTTTCTTTAGTTTGCAAGTTTTACATTTTAATTGGCAGACGCCAGTGCTGTTGGTGGACGACGCGGTCTAGCAATTTGTGGCAACTATCCACTGAAGTCCCTGATCATCAGGGCACCCACCCTAATCCTGCTCTTTAGCAGAGAGTGCATGGTGGTAAAAACTGTACCATCGAACCTACTTAGGTCTTAGCAAATACCCTAATAAACACTAAAATGAAAGGACTGCTTTCGTTTGACACCCTGCACACAGTGACGCCTTTCTCCGATAAAATTGTCTAGTAACTGCCGGAATATACAGGTCTCCCTCACTATCCGACGCCCCGATTTAGGATATTATTATAGGTTTTGGCTGGTTCCAGAATGCATCCCCATTTACCCCACTAATTTTAGGGTTTGCTATACAGATCTCCCTCGATTTACGATTGGGTTACGTTCATGAAAACCCAATCTTAAATAGAAAAATTGTATAGCAAACCCTAAAATGAATGGGGTAAATGGGGATGCGCTCTGGGACCAGCCAAAACCCAAACGCAAACACCTAAAAACCTATAATAATAAAGTAAATTGGGGCTTCGGATAGTGAGGGACACCTGTACGATTTTTCTATTTAAGATCGGGTTTTCTGGAACGCACCCAATCGTAAATCGAAGGAAACCTGTATAATGAAAAGGACGTCACTGGTACTGAATAGGTTAACTTTATCATAAAACAATTCCTTCATAAACAAATATAACAATGTGTTCACAGTTAAAAAGTTACATTTGTACTTACAGACACAGACAGTATAGAAACACACTATTCCTTTAAGAATAAAAGCATAAATGTCAAGTAAATGTTATAGCAACTTACAGGGCAGGTATTTGTTTTCTGGACTCCCTTCTCCCTCATGTTTATCCTCGTTATGAGATTTTACGACGTTTGCCCCATTAGATACGGGATTTTAAGAACTTAGGCCCCATTTCTTTGTCAATATAATTATCTTTCCTGCCATTTAGGTGTCAATTTTTTCTGATGAGCAAAAGCAAGCCTGTAATTTAGTAGATTTTTCTACCAAAAAATTTACAAATATATCTCGAAGGAGGGTCTTTATTTATTTATCATTAGTGTTGCTGTTGTTGTTGGTCATGGGTGCTCTCCTCTTGTTGTTGTTGTTCCTGCGCATTCTCTCCCCCCTTATTATCCAGCTTACAGACTCCCTGAGAACACCCTTGACATAGCAGTTGGTTGTGGTGGGTTAGTGGCATACCCAGGCGACGGGTGCGGATGTACTTGGGTGTTACCAGACCATAGAGGGTGCTGGCAATGTTGTAGTAGAGGTTGGTGATCACCTGAAACAAGTACAATATTAATTAACCCATCAACTGTGCAAAAGAAACAAAAAGGTTAGTTGCGGAACAGAAGGAAGGTGGGATCTGTATATGTGGTTCAAACGGTCTTCAAAACTTGTATACAGTACATGTACAGAACTGATTTGAAGCTAGAATCATAAATTAAATAAGACTCTTACAAAGGACATTCTATGCAACTCCATCTCAGATTCAAACATGAAGCGTATACTATCCCTCTCTCTCTCTCTTCAAGGGGAGAGGGAGTCTTCTCATGGCGAGTAGTGGCAAAAGTTCTCTAAACTTTCCCCAGCCGCATCTTATTCTAGCTATAGTGGCGGCCTCAGCCCCACCGCCGGCAGAGATAGTATCACCCAAGTAGTAAAACTTGTCCACCATCTCCAGTGCCTCGTTGCCAAAGTTGACACTGCCAAGCCGGTCATTGAATACAAGCTCACCTTTGCATGCTATGCATACAAATTACAAACCTTTTGTGCCTCCTCCGGGTACCACAGAGGCAGCTGGAACTCCTGAGCAGCAGAGGGATGACAGAGTCGACACTTCTGGCCGGCCACCTGGTAGAGAACAGTCCCGGCACCGTTCACTTTGTCCTGGCGGTAACAGAACACCACCACCCCGTACATGCTGGTCCAGCCGTCACTGCAAACCTGGAATTATAATGTAAAACTTTCAAAATAAACAAACCAAAACAGGGACGACACAATATAAACACCAAAGAACTTACCACATATAGGTCTCCCTCGATTTACGATTGGGTTATGTTCCTGAAAACCCGATCTTGCATAGTAAATCATATAGCAAACCCTAAAATTAATGGGGTAAATGAGGATGCATTCTTGGACTAGGGATGTACCGATGTATCGGTATCAGTGGTATCGGCCTGTTGTAGGGCCAAAATATTGGTATCGATACATCCCTATCTGGGACCAGCCAAAATGGCAAAACACAAACACCTAAAAACCTATAATAATATCATTAATTGGGGAATCGGATAGTGAGGGAGACCTGTATGGTTGCGTATTATCCCTCTCAGTACCGGTGCCGTCCTTTTAACTTCATTCTGGCTACTACAGTATTAGACAATTTGATTCACTTTAAATTGGGCCCCCAGAAAGTCTGGGGAACTACAGCAACAAAAACTTATGATGTATTTGTTCTGATTATGAGGAGTTATGGCGTGGGCGAGGTATCAGCTGTGATGCCTCCCACCTTGCCATAACTTATGGTATCTTCCAGGATCCAGCCCCAGAAGAAAAGATTCAGCCTAAAACTAAAACCTGATCATAAGGTTACTTACGAATACAGTACTACATACGCAAGCCGTAACATAGTCAGTAGAGCGTCGGCTGCCTAATGATTAAACGATGGAAGGGGTAATTGATGGGGCACTTAAGCACAATGGTATAGATATTATTACCTTGCAGTAGAAGCGTACTTTGGCCAGGTCCTTGAAGGTTGACCAAGACGAGCCTGTAGGTTGTTTACCCCGTGGTGCGGCCGTCAGCAGCCAGGGGTGGGGCAGGTTACGGAACAGTGCACCCATGTGACGTACCCACACCTCCTCCACACTACTGGATATATATATATATACAACTCATTATTAGTACACCCATATGCCTCCTTCACACTACTGTATACAGTATAAGTATGTACATACTCAGGCCCATTCCCCACTTTTCCAAAAACACATTTGGGGGGGGGGGGGGACTCAAGACAGAGCCCGAATAGGGACAACACAACAGAAAACAATGAATACACATAAACAAAATACAAATTCACACACATCTAGGTCACCCATGTATACTGTATAATTATACAACACATTATTATAGTCGGGTTTTTTCCAGCTGATGGTAAATATGAGGGCTGGTCCTGTCCAATGTGAGGTTTGGCATCCTCTACCTAACTTTAGCTGTTTCTGCCTGTCTCTTTTCCTGTACCTGTACTACTTTTCCTATTTCGGGGGCGTGAGGCTAGGATTCCTCCTCCCCTTGTAAAACTCACATACTTGACGAGACAGAAAAAGGGGCGAGGGAATGCGAAAGTGGTCCCGGACCTTAAGAAGAATTGGAACTTTAAATATGATTCTGTTCAGGCTCTCTCTCTCGAGTCAGCCACCCCCAGCTAATGGGGTATTATGCCTGAGTATATACAGACATACTATCTTGGTTATTTAGCTATTACGTTGATTTTGTAACAAAATGTGTTGTTAATTATGAAAACTTGGCATAATACGACACCTAGACATAGTAATTTGTATTTGTCCATCAAGTGTCAAGAAAAGAGTTGCTAAGGGATTTACTTTACTATCAGCTGAAATATAACTGACTATAATAGTACACCCACATACCTCCTCCACACTACAGTAAAACCCCGCCCATCCGGAAACCCAAGACTTCCGGACGAGCATTCTGTCTCGGACATTTATTCAGCCATCCGGACTGGTGCTGATGGCATGGGGAAAAGAAAAGAAAAGAAAAAAAATAAAAATAAATAAAGTTCGGAAAATAACAATCTTTGAATTTGGACATGTTATCCAGCCCTTCGGACTGATCCGGTTGGCTTGGGAAAAAAAGGCATCGGGTTCGGACAGCACAACTTAATTCCTGATATAATCCCAAGCCAATCGGACTAGTCTCGTTGGCTGAAACAAAAATGCATCGAATTTGGACCACGCAGCATTCTAGGAACCGAACATCATTATCTCAGACATCCGGACTTGTCCGGTTCACTGATACTTATTTTGACTATGGGCTATGGCAGATCCGGACTTTTGGCACTTCCAGATAGGATTCTCCACCGATTAGTCCGGTTGGGCGAGGTTCTACTGTACTTTATTTAACACAGTACAGACTCCTCGCTTCATGTCGCCTCAATTTAGGTCGTTTCATTATTACACTGCTCATTATTTTGGGAAGATATTTATGCTGCATTATTAACTTTCAAATCAGACAAAAATATATAATTAGAGGTGCAGTAAAAAAAATATATATATATGTTTAGACTTACATGTGTCCTTTACTGGGGAGAGAGTGTAGCAGCCGAGGTCTACCCAAGGTGTTGACAGGCAGGTCTAGATCATGGAAGTAGTTGTAGAAAGGCATAAGGGATATCTGGCGAGCTCTGACCATCATGGGACCACCAGGCCATGGCCCACGTAGACCGGGACCAATCATTCTGGGTCCGGGCATCATCATGTTGGGTCTGGGAAACGTGTCTTGCTCGGGGAACATTGGGAATCTTCTTGGTCCTCCTAGCATGACACTCTTGGGCTTGTAGAACGGTGGAGCGAAGTTAGGCAGCCAGTCGGGGGCTCTAGGGTAAGGGGGTGCGAAGTCAGGAGGCCACTCAGAACTTCTGTGAAACGGCAGCGAAAGACGGGGCAAGCCACGGGGCCCATTGGGACGAACACTGTTGAAAGATAGAACGTCGGTTTTTCCAGGATGAGGGGAGATTGAAGGCATGCTTTGATTTCTAGGGTTAGCTGGCATATTTGTGAAGCTTTGATCTGGAGAGTGAAGCTGAGGACATCTATCCAGGGTATCACAAGACATTGAGGTAAACTCCTGAAGTGTGTTCCTGTGGCAGGATAAAGCAGATTCAGTTTGTTGTGGGGCTGGTTGACACACTGGATACCAACAACCATCTGAACCAAACAGACCCATTCTGTCGGAAGGTTGGGGCGAGATGATGTGTCCTGCACTAAGAGACAGTACTTTCATTTCATCTTCAAGCTCCCTTTCGTCGTCATCCAATTCTCCGTCTTCCACAGCCTCAGTGTGACTAATTTTCTTATCTTGACACTCTCCGATCTCTTCAATATTTGCTTGTGGTGGTGGAGGAGGTAGAGGCATGGGTGAGAGATATACGGTCTGATCTATCATATCACTGTTGCACTGATCTATAGTACCCTGGCTCTCCTCTCCCTGCTCTTCCTCTTCTTGGTTGTATAAAGGCATTACCGGGTATGAAGGCATTACTGTATATATCACACAAGGGTAAGAAGTATCACAATACCCAGTGGTAGGGGATGGGCAAGTTGGGTCGCCTTGGCACATGCAGGGTATAACAGGGCTCAAGGGGCCAGGTGAGGGGCATGGCTGAGCGAAGGTCAGTAGAGACAAACCAGGGTTAGACAGGACAGGAGATGGGCTTGGTTGAGGTGTAACAAGAGACGATTGGGCAGATGGGGTAGTACTATGCAGAGATGGGGACGTCATATCACGGTCTAGCCCAAAATACGGTGAAGCAGCGACGGGGCTTAGTGGGCCGCAGGTGGAGTTAGGTGGAGGGCACGGCGGACTAGATGGAGGGCAGGCAGGTCTTGGCGTGGGGCACATTGAGGAGCAGGAGAGGATAAGTGGGGAGGATACTGAGGTGGAAGGAGACGGGGAGCACATAGGGACGAGGGGAGGAGGGTACGTTGGGTGATGTGGTGGTGGTGGATAAGGTGGGACAATAGGAGTGCAGGAAGTCCCCGGTACAAGACAAGGAGGTGGAGCAGATGGCGGACTTAGTGGACCATACGCAGGGATGTGTTGGGTGGATGAGTGGTAAACATGCTGGAAGGCTAAAGTAGTGGCCCCATCAGTAGCTACCACCTCAACAGCCTCACTCACCGACATCGCTGAAAATAGATAAATAACTTTGTTCAGTTACAGGGTGTCAAACCGGAGCAATTTTGTTTGAAACCTTGAATTAATATGAGAAGGAATAAAAGAAAATTGACATAAAAGAGCATCTGTTTTGTCCATTTTATCACTTCCAAACACATAACTTAACACCTAACGAGCGGCCTAGGCGGTAAATAATATGTAGCCACCAGCGGGTTTTTTATCCAAAATAGGGCTGTTTATGTGATAATTTTCATGCCTAAATAAGACCCAGAGCGTAAAACAAGTATTTATCCCTGAGAGGGCATAAACAGAGCTTTCCAATGACACCCCAACGATCCTTGTATGACCGCTAGTTTTCTTGCAACAATCGCGCAACACAAGTGCAAAAAACATGTAATTCGGTACTTTCCCTACACAATTCACTGTGTAGCGAGTGTGAGAGGGTGGAGGAGGGTGGGATTCATGTCAGTTGGTCCACCGCGGTGGTCTGGAGCAGTCATACGCTCGCTACTCTCTTGCCACCACTTGTCTCTCTCTCTCAGCAACATTACGTGCTGAAAATGCCACAGACTTATGTTGTGAGCCGCCACATAGTCCAAATTTCTTTCACTCGACATATGATGCGCGCCGCCAGTTAAGGGTTAAACCGTAAGCCATAGATCTTTACATATACAATAATAAAGACTAAAAATAACCTAACCTAACAACGAAATGGGGCGGGTGCCCAACCCCGAAATGGGTTGAAATAGGGGAGCTATCCCCCCGCCAAAGGCGGCTTTCTAGGGCCTTTCCTAGCTGATGCTAAGAGGATTGGGTTCTAGTCATGTGGTGATGGGCTGGTCTATCAGAGTGAGAACTGAGCGATCTCTGCCATACCCATAGCTTACTCTGACTGTTCCTTTTACTTATATATTTTCTAGATCTCAAGTGACGGCGTCTCTTGCGTGGATTGACCTCCTAATCTACCAAGATTGGAAGCCAAAGCATCACATCTTTCCTTTGCCCCTCAACTTTCTCTTCATAATTGCTGAGGGGCACAGGGCCCTGGGTGGGGCTTTGGTTTCCCGGGCGTTTCCGCACCCTCCTCAGCTCCCCGCCATGGAGTGGCTTCGGTCACCCAGGCTTTATTGTGGTCGGCAGGGAGGGTTCTGTGGGGGCGCTCGGTTATGGCCTTGGCCTTGCTCGGGGCCTTGGGGCTGTTCGGCCAGGCAGCTTGGGGGAAAACAACAACAACAACGAAATGGGGCGAAAGGTGATAAAATCGCCAAACTAATGGGCCGGACGTCTTAAATATAAAAACTAGGCTAATGGGACTAAACTCGAGGGAAAAGGGGGTCCAGAAACACGAACCATCTCCCCTCAATGGGAAATATAATAATCATGGTGTCAAACGAAAGCTGAGTCCATTATTTGTATTATTATATAGCCTATATAAAGATATCATGGTTTACATTTCAAATCATGTCTCTGAAAGTGATGATAGGGCCAAAACAATGCTATTCCATATTAATTTTAAAGTATTCCTTCTCATTTTGTCTTTGGAAGTGATAAAATGGCTAAAACAATGCTATGCCATGTTAATTTTAAAGTATGCCTTCTCACATTGTCTTCGGAAGTGATAAAATGGCCCAAAACAATGCTATTCCATGTTAACTTTCTTGTATTCCTTCTCATATTGTTCCTTCTCATATTGTGTCATATTCCTTCAAGTCTTCAAACAAAATTGCTCGGGTTTGATATTCTGATGGGAATACAATAATACCAGCTGACAATAAAATCTGGACGTGCCAGACAGCATGGCGCCATTGGGATGTCTGCCTGTCTGGACCCGATACATACATTTAGGACCATTGTTTTAAATGCCCAAGAGTGATCATCTTATACAGTAAATATGCCTAAACAGATCTCCGAGAGGCATAGCATACGACATAATTAAAGATCTGGTGCATATTAATTAGGTGCAGTGGCTATAGGCTAACCAAATGGAGTAAAAAAAAAAAAAAAAAAAAAAAAAATCAGAAGTCCATCTTTTAGGCCTATAACCTCAGCTGGGTGTTGCAAGTTTCCATATTCACCCATAGTTCTGTTTAAACTTAAAGGAAGTATTAAGTGATTTGAAGGCAATTTGTGTATATTACCTGCTCCCCTGATGGTTCTCCAGTCCCGTGGAGGCCCTGACAGTCGCTGGTTAAGGGGAAATAAGGGAAATATTGTCCACACAAAAATACAGCTCCCCTTTTTGGCGCCACGCTGTCTGCCAGTCTCCTTCCTTCAAAGACGCGCCGGCCGTATGGTTCCATTCTGAACTTTCCTACTTCTATTATTCTATTTTTATTACTACATAAGTCATATACTAGTTATAAAACCATAGCTATATACTTTATATAGTCATTTATAATGGGTAGGTTAATAGTCAACCTTTTTGAGTCGCACAATCCAAAGAAAATTAAAATCTAGCAATATCTTAAATACGTGCACTTGATGACGCAATGATGATGGCGTCAAAATTGCCTGTCTAGCATATTTTTCTTGATGGTGTAGTGGTTAGAGTGTTTAAATCTGTAGGCTATGTGGTAACCCAGGTTCGAATATCGGTGGATCCCATGCTTTTATTAATTTCATGTGGGAGGTGTTTGGTGTTGAAATAATATAAATATAGCCTAATGTTTGCTTCGATCTTGCATCAATTGACCACTTGCGAGTTTCAGGCTATAAGGAAGTTGGAGCTGTGAACATCGATATTAAAGAGAAATACAATAATAATATGTGGGTTTCTGATGGATACAAAGTATGATGAATTTGGTTTAATATAGTTCTAATTTTATTTTAATAAAGGAATGTTCCTTAGTACAAACTGCCTTTCACTGATCCACATGTTTGACCTTCTCTTACAGTATAGAATTAAACCTCAAGAGCGTTGTTTCCACATAGCGATTTTGATAAGTTAATTTGACTTTATATTGTCTTTGTCCCAGTTTTGGTTTGTTTAGTTTGCAAGTTTTACATTTTAAATTACTTGGTGTACAATGTTCTAGTCTTCACCATACGCAAGATAACAGCGAGTGCTACATTCTGATTCATATATAACCTATGTTGGCCATTTCTTTGCAGAGATATGAATACCTGAAAATAACGAAATTCCTGAGACTCCCATTTTTACCCCAGAAATGCTCCAAGCATCACCCTTATATTTTCAGCATCAAAGAAGAACCAGTTGGTGTATAGTGTCCTAATCTTCACCATTTGCAACATAACTGAATGTTACATCTTGATATATATCTAACTTAGGTAAGGACACTTCTTTGCAGAGATATGAATACGAGAAAATAACGAAATTGATAGAAAAGGTCGCGGTGATAAGCAACGAACCAAACCACGTAGAAAGACACGGTTTTCACCATTCTCAAGGTGAAATAAGGTATGTGAATATTATATTTAGTTGGTTATTGTATGTGTATTGGTTGCAGAGATACATCAGGTATAATCTTGCTTATATTTTCGCCAAATATGCCCAGATGGTGGCGATTGGTGTGTAAATACAAATGTCGGAGCAGGTCAGTTAAATGCTGTGCCAATTTATGTTAGGAACCAGATTAACTTGCTCATGTAGTGATGTACACCCTATGTGGTGGATTGTGTTCTTTTATTTATGAATTATTATTTTACTTAAGCGTCGTTTCCACACAGCGATTTTGATTAGTTGTTTTGTCGTTTTACTGTGTTCGTATAAGTTTTGGTTTGTTTATTTTGCAAGTTTTACATTATAATTATCACTTTCCCTTGACATTCCTAGTGTGTTTCCAATAGCCTATGGCAAATACTGTTGAAATGTTAAACTGTATTTTAGCCCTTACTGTACCAGCGACGTACGTTGGCCGACAGTACAAAGTCACTCGCCAGTACCAGAGCCGTACGACGTCCGTCCGTAATATGTGGTCCTTGTACTGAGTGGTACTTAAGCCGGTATCACACAAGAGTTATTATAGTCAACATTCGATGATCACCATTTCTGGACTATTTTACACTGGTATCTGAAACTAGACTGATGGTAGGCGTAATTAGGTAACCGGAATATATATACTGTTGACCTCATAATCTGCCAGACCAGTGTTAAGGATAAATGTTGAGGGAAAAAGAGCTTGTGTGATACCGGCTTTAGCAACATGACTTTTAAACACTGCCTCGAGTCCTTGGCAACACTTCTCAGAGTGTATATAAGGTCCCACAGGCGAGCTGGCTCAGTACTCATTGAAGTTTCGGGGTGAGAGGTTGCTCTCTCTCAACTCTGAAGCCATTTTGGCCACAATACCTGGTACTGGAGGTTACATTTATAGTAATACCCTCGGATACAGTAGAAGTTAAGCAAGTACTGGTATACTGTATGTATATTTTAATGTTAAATATTATATATATATACAGTATATAGATATATATATATTTTTTCTATGTGAGTGAGGGAGACAAAAGGCAGAACTGCCTGTAGCGAGTGCCTCCCCCAAAGTTGAAAGAGTGACAGAGCCAAAATCAAGGGACGTTCGAGCCAAAATGCCTGGATACACGGAGTTTGAAGCAGTTTAAGTCATAGGAAGAGGGAAAGACTGATTCTGGGAGAGAGTTCCAGAGCTCAGCTGTTGAATAGACGAAAGACTGAGAAGAGCATTTAACTTTTGGGTTGGAGAGTTGCATAGAGTAGGGGTGGGATTGTGTTACAAGACGGGTACTACATACCCTACGTAGAGGAGGTGGTATACACTGGGAAAGCTCTGAGGAACACAGATTATTGTAGTAGCGATATAATAGCGAGAGAGATGCAACATCGCGGCGAAGAGAGAGAGGTTGCAGAGAGTTGGTGAGTGGACGGGAATTAATGATAGGAAAGGCTTTCCTTTCTACTTTGTCTAGGAGTGTGGTGTGAGAGGATCCTCCCCACACATGTGAACAATACTCAATACAAGGACGCACTGTGCCCCTGTACAGAGCAAGAATATATATATATATATATATATATATATATATATATATATATATATATATATATATATATATATATATATATATATATATATATATATATATATATATATATATATATATATATATATATATACTGTATATGTTATGCAGTATACAATACAGTACAGTATATATATTGCCTGTGAGAGTGTTATGTTTGTAGTGGGTGTGAGAGAATCCTCCCCACACATGTGAACAATACTCAATACAAGGACGCACTGTGTCCCTGTACAGAGCCAGAATATATATATATATATATATATATATATATATATATATATATATATATATATATATATATATATATATATATATATATATATATATATATATATATATATATATATATATATATTCTCTTTTAAACAGACGAGGTTAAAGGCAACAGCAGTTTCAGCATTCAGTATTTTATTGTTACAGCTTTCAATAGTTCTAACAATTTTCCTCTGGGGTTCAGAGATGAGGTACAACAGGTTAGCAAAATTCATGGTGGATCCAACGTTTCACAAGTAAACATCTTGCATCTTCAGGGAATGGGCAGGTAATGATTAGAATAAGGACAAAGCAACATATTTATACAAAATTCGAGGATCAAGAATAGGTAGGAGGGCGGAGCTACTGGGTGTGGGGTGGCTGTTCATTGGTGGAAGGCAGTCTATTCGCGAGACGGGCACTAAATCTTATCGGTGGTTGGTTGTTGGCTGTGGGTGGCTGTGATTGGTTGGTGTTGTCAGTTGTGTGCTGAGGGCGGAAAGGTAAGGGAGGGGGGCACAGGGCGAGAGGAACGAGGGCAGTATGCCTGTAGCGCTTGCCTGAAGGAAGAATTTGAAGGTCTTGTGTTTGGTTGTTGATGCTGGGGTTGAGCGTTTGGATATATAGAGCTTCTAAAATAGCTAGTCTTCTGGGGTCTGATTCTTTGTCGAGTATGGTAGTTTGTTTGTCTAGGTCGGCGTGAGTTAGGGCAAGATGGTGGGGGGCTTGATAGTGATCTTTTATAGCGCCAGATTGAAGGTGGAGGGTTAGTCGACGGGAAAAGCCTACCTATTCTTGATCCTCGAATTTTGTATAAATATGTTGCTTTGTCCTTATTCTAATCATTACCTGCCCATTCCCTGAAGATGCAAGATGTTTACTTGTGAAACGTTGGATCCACCATGAATTTTGCTAACCTGTTGTACCTCATCTCTGAACCCCAGAGGAAAATTGTTAGAACTATTGAAAGCTGTAACAATAAAATACTGAATGCTGAAACTGCTGTTGCCTTTAACCTCGTCTGTTTAAAAGAGAATCTATTACCTGGCTATACTAACATATATATACAGTATATATATATACTGTATATATATATACTGTATATCTTATGCAGTATACAGTACAGTATATATAATATTGCCTGTGAGAGTGTTATGTTTGTAGCGGGTGTGAGAGAATGATTGGGTGTGAATGTGATTATATGAGAGAGCAAGATTGTGAATGTTGTACTGTACTTGTTTGTGTGTACGGGAGAGAATGTTTGAGTGAGTGTATTTGAGATAGTGTATGTGTGCGAAAGATTGTGAGTGTACATTGTAAGAGATAACAAGAGATCGTGTGTGAGAGAGAGATTGCGAGTTTGCTTTGTGTATAGGAGAGAATAAGATTGTAAGTATGAGAGAGAGAGAGAGATTGTTAGTGTGTGTGTGTAAGAGATAGATTGTTAGTGTGTGTGTGTGTGTTGCAAGATATTGATGGTTGTGGTAGGGGTAATTGCAGGTACAGTATATGGGTTACACCATTCAAGGTTACTGTAAACTATGCTGTAATAGTTACCCCACGAAATTATTTACACACACTCTCTCTCTCTCTCTCTCTCACTGTGCGTGTGTAATAATAATAATAATCTGTACGTTTTGATCCAATGAGGCTGAAAATACACTTTTTGCCCCATTTTTTTGTCAATATTAAGACCTTTCATGCCATGTAGGTGTTGATTTTTTCCTGGCGTGCGATAGCGAGCCTGTAATTAAGGAGGGACCAGCTTTTTCTACCGAAATTTGTACTGTACTAATTTATAACAAAGTGGGATCTTGAGAGTATTTGTTTAAGCTTGATGGAGGTCTTGGGAAAATAAAAACCCTCAATAAGTATATACATAAATACAAATGTTCCCTTAATGTGTATAAAGTCAAATAAATGAGTATGTTACCAAAATGTGTTCAGCAGGATCTTACTGGGAAAAAAAATTGAAAATATTTTATTATTTTCTAGATTTGGTCATACTGTATAAAACATTTTCTGATACAAAGAAGCCTGTTTTACAGGCTTACTGTAGTTACAAATATTTTACTTGATTTTTTGAGGACCTAAGATGCGATTTGTCTATATTTTTGGTTATTATTGGACGATTTTATTCAGATTAGGAAGGTATATGGCAGTCAGAGAGGGTTGATTGAGACAGTCTTTACCCTTTTAACTCCCACAGATCCTTTGTAAGCTATATACAATTGTGTAATGATAACCAGAATATAGTCAAAACACATCATGATCCTCAAAGGGTTAAGCAACATCATTCCCTCTGTTTTATACATTTATTTTTTTGCCAGACGCCATAATTCCCGAGAAGGGGTGGCCATGAAGATTAGGCGTTTGTCACGAATCACTAGGTCAAGTTGCCAGGGCTTGACATCTACCAATAATATTTTGACAGTGAGGGCTTGATCCGCCGACCCTTTTGATCAACAGCCGACGTTCTACTGACTATGCTACGGCTCATTAATTTCATTGGGAGGTGTTTGGTGTTGGGAGTGAAATTAATGGATTAGATTATAAGGTCCCAGAACACGGAAATATCACATTATACATTCGTTTTTGTAATTGCTAAATTGAAATACAGTATATGCTTGAACAAAATGGGGTCAGCGTCTCAGAAGGAAACATTTGAAAATATTGATTATATGTAACAGGGCTGCCTAACGAAAGCCGAATCCATTACTTTCACTCTTTATTAATTTATATGTATAGATAAAATTATAGTTTATAGTTCAAATTATGTGTTAGGAAGTTATGAATTATCTAAAACAAGCTATTTCATGTTAATTTTCTAGTAGTCCTTCTCATATTCATTCAAGTCTAACAACAAAATTGCTCCGGTTTGACCCCCTGATATGTAACCTGTGAAGAGGTGGTTTGGGGGTCTTTTTTGTAGTCCAAATGTCCCTCTTTCTCTGCGATAAGGCCCCACATTTGAAATTATTGATAACAGGTGTCCCTCACTAACTGATGCCCCGTTTTTAGGTGTTTGGGTTTGGGTATAGGCTGGTCCGACAACGCATCGCCATTTACCCCATTAATTTTAGGGTTTGCTATACGATTTTTCCTTTTAACCCGTACTGTATCGGTGACGTCCGTTTAATTAAATCCTGGCAACGATTACATGACTTTATTCAGCTTACGAAGGACCTCTAGCAATCAAAAGGCAACAGGCAATTTCATATAATCATTTGAGCTACCACAGATCCTTCCTAAGCTGAATAATATCATCTAATAGTGTCCATAATAGGATGAAAAGGACGTCACCGGTACTGCACGGGTTAAGATTGGGTTTTCCGGAACGTAACCCGATCGTAAATCGAGGGAGACCTATATATGTAACTTTTGTCGTCAAGAGGTGGTTTGGGGGTTCGTTCTATAGTCCAGTTGTCCCTCTTTCTCGGCGATAAGACCCCACCACTTGGCACGGTCTTTAGCGCTGCCCGGATGGTGGCAGAAGACCCGGTTCCCGTACACGATGTTCTTGTCCACCAGGTGGTGGTTCAGTTCATACAAGGAGTAGATCCGGTGATGGCCAACTCCTGCCTCCATCGGCAGGACACCAGATATGTAAGCATCATCCACCCACAGGAACCGTGCGTGGAAGTAGGCGTGGAAGAGGGCCGGGGCTTGGCTGGTCGGAATGATGAAGGCACTACCGGAACAGTAGGGCGGGAAAGTATTGTCCGGCCACTCTTCCTCGGTGACGCACCACTTGGCGCACCCCTTGCCTCGGAGGACTGGCATCCCGTACCACACCGCGCACATGATCTTCGTTGGTTCGCTGGGATTGCTAGCGGCTTTGGTTCTGCTCTGCACTGGTTTTGCGGCTGGTTCAAGCTGCTTTTTGGTCAGATCTGCCTGGTTTTGAGTTGATTTGTGTTGGCTTGAGGCAGCTGCAATTTTGGTTTGTGCTGATTTAGAGGAGTTATGTTCAGATTCAGGCTGATTATGGGCTAATTCGACTTCTTTCACAACAGTATTCTCTTGACTTATAACAACACCAGGGAGTTTTACAGCAGGTTTGGGTTTATTTTGTTCAGTTTCAGCTTTCTTTTGGGCTATAGCAGGTTCGGGCTTATTTTGTACCATTTCAGCCTTCTTTTGGGCAATAGCAGGTTCGGGATTATTTTGAGCTATATCAGATTTGGTCTTTTTTTGTCCCACTTCAGCCTTCTTCTGGGCTTGTAGGCTGAGTGTTCGCTCGTAGTAGTGGAGGTACGCCGAGAGAGCGAAGATGTTGACGAGCATATCATCGTCGCTCTTGAGGATCCAGCGGGGCCCTTGGCAGTACTCGGTTATCCACTGCAGCGCCCCCACTCCCTCACATGGAGAAAAAGTTAGGTTATATACAAGAATTAAGGGTATATGTTCACTTAAGGTTAGGTTATACATGGTAATTAAGAAGGGCGTATGGAATTCATGTAAAGTCAGTAAAAATTAGTTAGCCTAAACTGAACAAGATGCGGAAATATATTTGAGCCGACCAGGCCAAGTGAGATATCTCTATTGGTCTAACTGGTAAGGTGTCTGCCTCGTACCCAAGTGTCCCAGCTGGTTCGATTCTCGCCCTGGGTATATTTTCGGGAGGCTATTTTCGCATCAAACAAAGTTTAGGTGTGTTGGTAAAATTGTTAAGATGGTTGAAAGTAAGATCGGAGCTCCCAAACCTCCCTTTCGGGCATGATGTAAAAACCTAATCCTACATTCAGAGGGTTTATTGGTATCGTATTTACTACTTTGAGTCCTGAACGCCAGGAAAGAGAGGTGGAAGGATGGAGTGAGGAATTATATGGATGAAGGTGGTGTTGGTTGGGAGGAGGGGCGTCGACTGACTGGGGACAGAGGTGCATGGGGCGGTTCGTTCGTGGCCACCCCTTCGGGGATCGCGGCGTCAGACAATAGATGGATTGATAGATAGCCCTGAACGTATAATATATGCTGATTAAAATTGTCTAATGGTAACTAGAATATGATGAAAAGGACGTCACTGGTACTAAATGGTTCAAGGGTGTAACTATTTTTACTTGAGATTAGGTTAGACACTGGAATAAAGGGTATATTTTCACCTAAGGGGTCGTTTTGTTTCTGATCCCCCTTCATGTTTAGCCCCATTACTTTTGATATTTTAAGACGTTCGACCCATTACTTTGGCGACTTTAAGATTTTTTGTCCTATGGTTTTATATACCCTAATTTTCATACTATTTTACTAACCTTGATTGTGTACAATTTTAAAGGCAATAGTTTCATCCCTAGGCATCCATCAAGATAAAAAAAAATCCCCTAAGGTTCCTCTTCGAAGTATATTTGTGCATTTTTCGGTAGAAAAATATTCCAGCCAAAGGCCGGCTCCTTCTGAATTTCAGGCTCGCTACCGCTCGCCAGGAAAAATCGATACCTTAGTGCCAATATAGATCTAAAATTTTGACAAAGAAATGGGACAAATTATCTTAAAATCGCCAAACTAGTGGGACAAACATCTTAAAATCTCAAAACTAATGGGGCTAAACATGAGGGAGAAAGGGGTCCAGAAAAAACACTTCATAAGCTGCCAGACCAGTGTTGACAATAATAGTTGATGTAAAACGGTTTCACCCTATCTGATTTTGCCTAAATAGATGATAAAATGCGCTAATCGGGTTTTATACTTTAGTTACCGGTAAAATTAACATTTTCTTATACGTTCATCAAAGAAAACCAATATATTTAATGGGTGACTAAATGAAAATATTAAAATGTCCTTCACATTATTTAGTTTATTTCAAATTTACACAGGGAAAACCAACTATTATCTATCATCAGATATCAGAATTAATTTAAATTCAATAAACAATATAAATATAACTTAATGTGGACCCGAATATCAACAAGCAGTAATGTGGATAATTTAGACTAATTGTAAGTATCGGATTGCTCGAGAAAGAGGACAAGTCGTTCTAGTGTGTTAATAGAGTGAAGGTGTGTTTTTAGTTCAGTCTCGTGTTGTGTTAAGTATAGTATACTTATTATCTTTACTAGTACGTACTTGTTGATTAATCATTTATATACTCTTTCATAGACTACTGTGTGTTATCCTAAGGTAATAAGTTAATTTACTATGAGTCTACATAGCGTTTATAAGCCGACCACCCTTCCCCTCACGGCCAAAATGTCTTTCAAGGAAAAGCTATTTTCCTGCAAATTGTTTATGATATTTACATTCTCATTGCTAGTGGTGTTCCATCTAATCGATTTAGTGTGTGTTTTAGTTTTGAAATATAAGTATATTAACTCAGGTGATATATTTGGTAACTCCACCAATAGCCTGAAGCTAACGCTACACTATTTGGTCGTTAAAGATGTCAATGATTGTATTATTACTGAAATAATAAACATTTTATCCATTGTACTATTGCATGTATCCAGTACATATGCCGCTTATGCTAAAATAATCTGTGTATCCAAAGACATAGTCTCATTAATTGGTATGGATGCACAGTCCCAATCACTGTTATTCCACTTGCAGTTTATTAAGCCTCTCCATAGTCTTAATATTGTGGAATATCAAAACTTTAAGTGGTGGGGCCTTGGGGACGGCCAGTGGGTTTCGGGGCTTATGTTTGTATTCATAGCCAAAAAACTCGTCCATTATGGATTATATAGTTTTGTTTTCTATGGCCACCACATGGCACAACATAGCACCCCCCCGGTAAGTTACCAACCCCAAGGACGGCCAAGTTTACAACTAAATGATGTGGAGAGCCTCAGCCAGGACCCATCACCAGGTTATGTTATAACAGATCACTACTCCGCCAATAGTAGTGATAAGGTCATCATTGACATTCCTCAAGACTATCATAGTTGTCAGTCTCAGTCAGAACTAACTGATACGTCTGACAACAGTTATTTTGATATAGCCTAAGTCTGGCATAACATTTGATGTGTTATTTTTCTGTTGATGTTATTTGGAATTTCGTTTTTTTCTCATGTGGACCACTAGCCTAAGTCTCAATTATTATAATAACATAAGAAAACGGGAGTCTGCAGAAAGGCGATTGGCCCACATAAGGCATATCCCTCTCATGTACTAGATGTACTAGAGTATTATTTAATTTTGTTAATTCTGTGTATTTTAATTAAGGATGCTAGTATGTATTTAGTTTTCATGTGTATTTAATTAGTCTTAAGCTGTTATGGAAATACATTATTCTCATAATTTATTAAACCAGTAGGCTACTCGAGTTGTTTTTAATATGTTATAGAATTGTAAGGGGGACTATTTTGTTTGTTACATTTAACAGTAGCTACTGCATGGTAAGGTAGGCTATAACTCTCTTCCAAATATGTAGGCCAAACACTTTGAACATCAACCCAATCTGTACTGGCGGTGTCTTTAATTTTATTCTAGTTATATTTAGAAGATTTTTTGCAGTTTAAGAAGATCTGCGATTGCAAAAAGGGTTCAGCGAGATAGTTCGAAGCCTGTTAGTTGTTGGAGGCCCTTTTAAAACTGAATAAAATCTCTAACAGTAGCCAGAATATAGTTAAAAAAAACGTCGCCGGTACAGAAGGGGTTAACCTCTATAACTCACAAACGACTAGAGTAATAGAGCTAATATTTCTACCATTTGGGGAGAGTCAGCCAGGGTATAAGTGTGGACATTTTCAGCCCATTTGCTCTAGCCCTTTTTTGAGTTACAGAGGTTAGGATTCACGGTTTCTGGACAACCTATTTGGAACAAGGTATATCCAGTATGTAGGCCTACTTGCTGGTTCATTTAGTACTGTAGCCTACCCACAAAATTAATGAGTAAAGTTAGATGGTTAATTTAGTGTCAAAATTACTCTATTTGACACTAAATTTATAAATCTAAAGCCGGTATCACACGAGCAGTTTTTCCCTCAACATTTATCCTCAACACTAGTCTGGCAGCTTATGAGGTCAACATTTCAAATATTTCGGTCGCCTAAATTCATCCACCATCAGTCTAGTGTCCGATACCAGTGTAAAATATTCTAGAAATGTTGCCAGAAAAATGTTGATCATCGAATGTTGACTATAAAAGCTCTCGTGTGATACCGGCTTAACTCTACTATTTGTGTATGGGTATACTAAACAAAAGCAAGCTCACTAGCATTGGTGCTTCCGAATGCTTGTGTGCTATCTATTTATCTATCTATCTATCACTATCTCACTCACACACTCTCTCTCTCTCTCTCTCTCTCTCTCTCTCTCTCTCTCTCTCTCTCTCTCTCTCTCTCTCTCTCTCTCTCTCTCTCTCTTCAACAACTCACCTTGTAAGACAGATTTTTGTAAGAGTCTACAAAATCCAACTGCAGAATATCTCGAAACTGTTGACTCTCCATCCTCATCATCTCTTGCTCCTCCTCGTCCTTAGCGGCCCCAAACACGAAGATCACACGCATGCGCACTTGGGGATAGTATCTGCAAGGATCAGGGTAATCATAGGCAAGTTCACAGGTGGGATTTTGGTGTTCGGGTCTTGTGATAAGTGGGTTAATGGGGGGGGGGGGGTGTATTGGTCGATTTATGTATGTATTATTTATTTTATATAAATTTCCTCCCTAAACTTCCATCAAGCCATCTTCAGGAAAACATCAAGATACTATAGTCTATTCGCTGTAAGTAGGCGAGAAATCATGACCTCTAACCTCTGTAACTAACAAACGACTAGAATAATCCAGCTAATATTTCTACCACTTGGGAAAAGACAGACAAGGAATAGTTGTGGTAATTTACAGCCAATTTGCTCCAGTCCTTTTTTAGTTACATAGGATATACAGTAGGTCATGATTTCTCGCCTACTTACAGCGAATAGACTATAGGAAAGAACATATACTTATAGAAACTCAATAGGAATAGGACCAGGAATGTATAATTATTCAGTTGAAATTCTATCATAGACTCTGTAAAATTATGTATATAGTTTAATTAATTTTGTTTTATTTTATATTTTGTTTACCTTTTTTTATATGATAGGCACACTCTCACTCTGTCTCTCTTGTTCGTTGGCCGGTTTCTCTCTCTCTCTCTCTCTCTCTCTCTCTCTCTCTCTCTCTCTCTCTCTCTCTCTCTCTCTCACCTGACGTTTCCCCAGGTGTCCCTAATGAGCTGCCTGTTGCCCAGCTTACTAGGGGCCGAGTGGACGTAGGAGATGATGTACATATCGGGGTGGTCACTACACAGCTGAGCCTCTTCCACTAGGTACCTGAGATAGTTACAAGGAATAGTTAGTATCTCTGAGACCTTGCGGTCCATTCCGAGGAGATACGCGAAGTGGAAGGAGAGACACTGTTTATTGCACTATACTCATTACAGATGTCTAATTATAATGTACGAGGGTATCCTTTCCAGGATTCGAACCCACTCACTCAGGTATATTTGAGAGAGTCGGGCACTGTAACCACTTGGCCATGAGCGGATGCACTCTTTACAGAGTGTGCAAAATACTTTCTACTCTCTTCTTGAACTGTTCTACTGAAAAACTGTTTACAACTTCGGCGGGAAGTTTGTTCCAGGTAAAACAGATCTTATATGTGAATTTTTTTCCACAAGTATTATAGTCTGAACCTTTTCAATTCTAATTTCCAGCCATGGTTGCGTGTTGTATTCATATTGAGGCTAAACATTTTGCTATAATCCACATTGTCAAACCCATTAAGTATTTTATAAACTTCAATGAGCTGACCTCATAGTCTGTGTGTCTCCAAAGGAAAGAGATCAAGAACTCTCAACCGGTCCTCATAGCTCATTCTTCTAAGTGATGGAATAAACTTTGTAGCCCTAGCTTGTACTCTTTCCAGTCGCTCTATATCTTTCCTGAGTGCTGGAGACCAGAATTGAACAGCATACTCCAGGAGAGGCTGTATCAAAGTGTTGTAAAGTGTGAGGAGTATTTCTTTGTTTCTATTCTTAAATTGCCTCTTAATATATCCCAATAATTTCTGAGCTTTCTTCTCTACTTCAATGCACTGCTTGGAAAACTTTAGGTCACTGCTAATCAGAACACCCAATGTTTTGTCCAAGTCGATCATTTCCAGAGGCATTCCCAATAGTGAATAGCCTGATTTGGGGTTTGTTTGGCCGATATGCATCACCTTGCACTTTTCCAAGTTTAGAGGCATCTGCCATGTCTCGGACCATTCACCCAGTCTGTTGAGGTCCATCCTGAGCTGTTCAACCCCTTTGGAGTCCTTCATATTCATTCCAAGCTTTATGTCATCTGCAAACTTGGAGATCACACTCAACAGACCAATATCTATGTCATTGACATATATGATAAACAGAAGCTGTCCAAGAACAGATCTCTGTGGAACTCCAGAAGTGACTGGAGTCCACTCAGAAGAAACATCATTGATTACCACTCGTTGTTATCTTTCTGTTAGCCAACTTTCTATCCAATTTGTGACTTCTATTGATACCTAGTGCACTTACTTTTGATATTAGCCTGCAATGAGGCACTTTGTAGAGATAGTGTGAGTTAGTAAGAGAGAGAGAGAAGAATGAGTGAATGAGGAAGAGATCGAGTGAGTAAGAGAAAGAGCGAGAAAGAGAAGAAAAAAAAGGGGGTAGGTAGGGGGGTACTTACTTGAAAGCTCTCTTATGTGGATTGGTACCATTAACCTCATCTTTTGGGAGTCTACTATCGTACCGTCGTTCGAGCTCCTCTATCATCCCCGGCTGGCAAGGAAAAAATAACATCTTATTAAGAACATGTGCAAAATTCAGGGCCAAGTTGAGGGAGAGAGAGGTGGGGGGGGGGGTATAAAGAGGGAAGGAGTGGAGGATGTGGTATGGAAAGATGCCACTATCTTCTATGTGTCACCCAAATTTCAGACATTTCCCAGCACTTGCGTGGTGTTTGAACGGTTATTCTTACACGTTCCGAGAGAGGACCGTAGCAGTCCATAGGTTAAGGAGAGATGGGCGTATCTATACCCAGTATCCGAGAATGGATAATATATTGTGAGCTTGTGCATAAACCTTTAACTGTCTTGATAGCGTAATGGTTAGTGCACAGAATTTTGGTGTGAGTATCCTAGGTTGAAATCCTTGGAGTACCACATGTATTTGTTAGTTTCATTGATTTCATTAATAAGGTTTATTTATAAGTTAATTGGTGGTTTGGTGATAATATGAATATCATCTATATTCAGTTTTGCTTTCCATTCCATTGCAAAGAAAGGTGATGGTAAAAGCTCTCGTGTGTGTAGGTGTGTGCGTATATGTGTGTTTGTTTGGTGTGTGTGAATATTGGTGTGTGTGTAGGTGCTTGAGTCTATTGGTGTGTGTGTATTGATGTGTGTAGAAGATCTCAAAGTGAAGCCCCCGTCCCACCTATGCGATAATGCCTCTGCGCTCTCCCACAGCCTAAAAACGTCGCTTGGTCAGGGATAAAATTACTTGACGTGTGGCAACCAATGTACTGTATGTGGCAGGTCGGGTGGGGCATGCTGCATGGTCCGCTGGGTGTTGGTTGCGCGTGAGTTGTGACATGCAGGTACCATGTTGGGAATATCGACTATCGCAACATTCAAATACTTAATTGTTTATATTGCTCTGCTATATATGCCGCGCCCCCTACAACATACCCTGACGGCCCTGCATTGCGCTCCGAGGCTGATGCGACCAAGGTGCGCAGTAAACGTGTGGGTAACGCGGTGAACATGATGCAAGACATGTTGCAAGTACATAGCCGATTTATTATCCTGCAACATGTCCGTTGCAATGACACCCTGTGAATATTGCAGAACATGTCGGGGCGTGTCGCAATGAAGACGCAAGTTGATCCCCGCGGCCCTTGAAATGGTTGCCTGGACACGCGATCAATGGCGACCTTGGTGACCGGCACTGGTCTGAAGGTCGCATCAAACGCCCCCGATGGTCGTATCACATGCCTCCTTTGGTCGCAGTGACCATGGGACACATCGCAACAGTTTCCCCGCGGGGTGCTGATTTAAAAGTATCGCCAATCTAGCTGCAACCATCGAAGCGCTTGCTGAGACCATCTGGGCATGTGTTGCATCAATCGGGGCCTTCGTTGTGACGCAAACACGATCGTCAGGAAGCCTGTGAACCGTCTGTGAACCGTAAATTTCAAACATCACCGGAGGTGGCCAAGTGATATCGCATAGGTGTGACGGGGGATATTAATCTACTGCTCACCTGAAAGTTCCATTGGGAAATATCAACTGGTGTTCGAGTGATGTCAAGGGAGGTCTCGGTTACCAGATACAGCCACATAGTTAACGCCCCCAGCAACACTGTCAGAAGACCGTACGTAGACTTCTGCCAAACTGTAAGGTACAAAAATAATAATTACATCAAAATGAACATCAAAATGAACAGCTCTATTTTTGCATGCTTTCTTGATGCTAGTAAGGCATTTGACAGAGTCTGCCACAATATCCTGTTTGATAAATTAGCAACAAGGGGAGTGCCATCCTATATACTGAGAATCTTGAAGTACTGGTACGCCAATCAAACATTTAATGTAAGATGGGGTAACATTATTTCGGATTCCTTTACAGTAACCAATGGAGTGAGACAGGGTAGTATTCTCTCACCTTACTTATTCAATGTATATATGGATGAATTAAGTGATAAATTGAATAAAGAGCAGATTGGATGTTATGGTGGGAATAAAATCATCAACCATCTCATGTATGCTGATGATCTGGTCATTATTGCACCGTCTTCTGCGGGTCTGAGCAAACTTCTTGATATATGTGAATCTTTTGGTAGTAAACATTGTGTTAAATTCAACCCACTGAAAAGTGCTGTTCTTATATTTAGATCAAAATTACTGTATAAAAGTAAACTGCCAAATTTCTCACTCAATAATCAAATTATTCAAGAAGTAAACAAAATAAAATACCTGGGACACATTATCTCAAACGATTGCTCAGATGATGCAGATATCGGCCGTCAGCGCAGACAGCTATATTTACGTGGTAACACCATCTTGAGAAAATTCCACATGTGTAATTGGGAAACTAAAGTCACTTTGTTCCGGACATATTGTTCCTCTATGTACACGGCCCATTTGTGGTGGAAGTATAAGAGAGACACCATAAATGGTCTGTGTACATCCTATCATAATATACTCAAGATGTTCATTGGTCTCTCTAAATATGAAAGCACTAGTATGGTGTGCACACTGTTGGATGTGCAGTGCTGTCGGGCTGTCATCAGGAGACTGGTGTACAGCTTTTCGCAGCGACTGCAATCCTCCAGTAACACGCTGATTGTAGCTCTTTGGTCTAGTGATCATCTATGAATCCCGTATTATATCTCACTGGCAGAAGCTGCTGCACACATAGTATGTACTGTAATGTAATATATAGGTCTAATTGAACTATGAGCAATGATCTGTGCAATGGGTGTTAACCAACATTGAGCAATAGCCTTAGTTAGCCTATCTGTGTTATATTGTGACAAAATGTGATATGTGCTCTATTCTGTAAATAGGCCTACTGTATTTTTTATTTTATTGTGTCTTTATTAATATATCTTTGTGTATAATTATTATCTGTGCTCTGACGAGAAGTGTATGTGATATGGACCATTAGGTCGTACTGTATTTATACTGTATCTATCTTATGTGTCTGGAATAAAGAATTATTATTATTATTATTATTATTATACCCATTCTGTACCAGCGACGTCTTTTTTATATTGTTCTAGCTATATTTAGATGATTTTATGCAGTTTAAGAAGGATCTGTTGTAGTAATTATGTGAAATAGTTCGAAGCTTGTGGCTTTTTAAAAACTGAATACAGTTGTATCTGATTTCACAGAAGAAAATAAATTGCCGTTTGGCAACCGTCTTCCAAACTGTCCGATTTAGTGCATTCTTGTAGTGAATAGCTAAATGATATACAACGATGCTAAAGACAACAGACTTCATTGTAAAACAGTAAAATATATTGTATTTACCATTATTCTTAACACAAACCTAAATGTAACAAGTATTAGCAGTCAGCTGATGAAATAAATGGTTGTGGTCAAGCGAAGGTAGTGAAACTGTGGTGGAGGCAGGAGAAAGGTGTTGGATACTATGCCTTATATCTCCCATATAAAGCAATGTTATTATGTCACATGTGTATAGGTTTGCAGCACTATAAAGGCACATGTGAACAGTGAACACCCTGAAATTAACTGCCTTGATGGTGTAATGGTTAGAGTGCTAAAAAAATGAATGTGGCAACCCAGATTCGAATCCCGGTGGATCACATGCTTGCTTTCATTAATTTCTTTGGGAGGTGTTTGGTGTTAGAGTGAAAATAATTAATTTAGATTAGGTGTGAAGAAGATTATTGTAGAGAATATACATAAATAAAGCCGGTATCACACGAGAGCTTTTATAGTCCAACATTCGATGATCAACATTTATCTGGTAACATTTCTGGAATATTTTGCACTGGTATCGGAAACTAGACTGATGATAGATGAATTTAGCTAACGGAAAATATTTTAGACGTTTACCTCATAAGCTGCCAGATCAGTGTTGAGTATAAATGTTAAGGGAAAAAGCGCTCGTGTGATACCGGCTTAATGTGTAGGGAGGGAAAAGGAGGGGGGTGGGGGGGGAGAGATACCCCTCGTGTGGCGCGGTTTTTAAACGTGTTATGAATTCCCTTGCCTCCCTCCACAGTACTATGGTTTATACTCTACAATAATAGTTTGTAGTCTACCTATATGACTCAAATGGGTATACACACGGTCTCCATAAACCCTCTTAGTATCATAGGTCCTTGTTAAGGGGAGATTTTCACTTGAGGGATTTTTTTCTGGAACCCTTTCTCACTCATGTTTAGCCTCATTGCTTTTTTAAATTTTAAGACGTTCGCCCCATTAGTTTGACGATTTTAAGAACTTTCAACCCATTTCTATCAATGTTAAGACCTTTCGTGCCATTTAGGTGTCGATTTTATCCTGGCGAGCGATAGCGAGCCTGTAATTTAAGAGGAACCGGCTTTCAGCCGGGACATTTTTTCTACCGAAAAACGTACAAATTTATCTTGAAAGGGGCTCAATGGGGTTTAATCTTAAGCTTGAAGGATATCTAGGGCCCAAACTAGAAACCTCCCGAGCCGTTTGTTTGGTCATTCATTCCTTTATATCTTAGTTGCCTCACTACACCTCCATCAAGCTTTAAAAAAAAAAACCTAGACCCCCTTTCAAAATATAACCTAGACCCCCTTTCAAAATATAACCTAGACCCCCTTTCAAAATATAACCTAGACCCCCTTTCAAAATATAACCTAGACCCCCTTTCAAAATATAACCTAGACCCCCTTTCAAAATATAACCTAGACCCCCTTTCAAAATATAACCTAGACCCCCTTTCAAAATATAACCTAGACCCCCTTTCAAAATATAACCTAGACCCCCTTTCAAAATATAACCTAGACCCCCTTTCAAAATATAACCTAGACCCCCTTTCAAAATATAACCTAGACCCCCTTTCAAAATATAACCTAGACCCCCTTTCAAAATAAATGTGTACATCTTTCGATAGAAAAATTTCCCGGCCGAAGGCCGGTTCCTCTTAAAATTCCAGGCTCGCTATCGCTCGCCAGGAAAAGATCGAAACCTAAATGGCACGAAAGGTCATAAAATTGACAAAGAAATGGGGTGAAAGGTGTTAACATCGCCAAACTAATGGGCCGAACGTCTTTTAATCTCAAAATAAATGGGCCTTAACACGAGGGAGAAAGGGGACCAGAGAAACGACTCGACTCGTCTCCCCTTAAACTGCATAAGATCATCTAATTTTAGCCAGAATTAAAGGTAAAAGGGCGTCATGGTGCTAAAGGGGTTAAGCCTGATGGAGGTATAGGGATTAATTATTCTGTAAACGTTAAGGGTTGAACCGGAGCAGATGTGCCCGGGTGATATACAGTACACCTGTTAAGCCAGTGTCACATGTAGAGAGAGAGAGAGTGAGTGAGTGAGTGAGAGTGAGAGAGAGAGAGAGAGTGTGTGAGTGAGTTAGTGATAGAGATAGATAAATAGATAGCACATAAGCATTTGGAAGCACCAAGGCTATAGTGTGCTGTGCTTTTGTTTAATATACCCATAACAAATAGTAGAGTTAAGCCGGTATCACACGAGTGCTTTTATAGTCAACATTCGATGATAAAAAAAATTCTGGCAACATTTCTGGAATATTTTACACTGGTATCGGAAACTAGACTGATGATATATGCATTTAACACTCAAAGAGCGGGTGGTGGAGTATACTTCACTGCGCCGCCCAGCGTTTTTTTTTTACCATAAATGGGGTTGTTTCCGTGCTCTTTTTCATGCATAAACAAGACCCAGAGCGTAATACAAGTATGTATCCCTGAAAAGGCGTAAATTGAGCTTTCCAATGACACCCGAACCATCCTTCTACGATCACTGGTTGCCTTGCAACGATCGTGCAACCGAAGGGCAAAATCGCTAAAATACGGTAATTTCTTTATATAATTACGTATGTAGCGAGGGAGTGAGGGTGGATGTAAGTGGAGTAGCCTACATCTCAGTCGGTCCACGGCGGCCGTGGCGAGCGGTCATGAGGTAACCCAGGCTCCTCCCGTCACTCGTCTCTCTCTCGGAGTCAATATTGCGCCAAAATTGCACACGGGCTTAAGTCGGGCCCCGCCACATAGTCCAAATTTTTCGATACGGACTTAAGTCGGGCCCCGTTAAAGAAGGGTTAAGCAAAAGAAATATTTGAAATGTTGACCACATAAGCTGCCAGACCAGTGTTGAGGATAAATGTTGAGGGGAAAAGTGCTCGTGTGATACCGGCTTTAGTGTGCACGTTTGGCCAAATAATTCATGTCTCCGCTGTCATTACGTTTTGCTCGCTGTGTGCTGTATCAATGTCTGTCAGACGTTGAATAGGGTGTGTAAAGATAGGAACATGTTTGTATATCTCACTCGAAGCGATTAATTAATGCTTAGATAGTGCTGTATTAATAGTGCTGTATTAATGTCTGTCAGATGTTGAATAGGGTGTGTAAAGAGAGGAACATGTTTGTATATCTCACTCGAAACGATGAAGTAAAGCTTAGATAGTGCTGTATTAATGTCTGTCAGATGTTGAATAGGGTGTGTAAAGAGAGGAACATGTTTGTATATCTCACTCGAAGCGATTAATTAATGCTTAGATAGTGTTGATACCAATTATTGATCGAAATATACTTGGTGCCGCGACATTACTTATTTGGCCGACTGTACTTAACCCTTTCGTTGCGGGTGACGTTCTGGAACGTCCTGACAAGTTACAGCAGTTTCCAGGCTTTAAAAGCCTGTAAAAACAATAAAAATCGAGTGTCAGTGGGCGGGAGCATGAGGGGCCCACCTCCGACCCTCAGAGCAGCGAGCGGCTCACTGAGGTTGACTGTGTCTCACGCGGGTCTCTCTCTGTGTCTCACAACAGTGTAGCCAAGCGAGCGAGTGCTACCAAATAGCGGGTTTCCCGCGTTTCACTGGCACCACTGCGGGTGAACCAGACCACGTACGGGGCCCGTTCTGGTCTCATATTTGTAAATTTCATTAATCGATTTTAGGAGTATAGTTGGTTGTTGGAAGGAACATAATAATTGAAGCTATTTTCGCCTAGTTTTCGGCAGAATACACTTCATTTAATGCAGATGCTTGATTTATCATTCAGGAGTGCCTGAATATGCCCTAAATAGGCCAAATATAGCCGCAGCCAATGGGTTAAGGGGGGAGGGTGTATTTAGACCACCATCAAGCTTAAGAACCCCCCCATCCCAATAATATCTTCCCATTGACATACTGGGACCCGAACCCGGGTCCACTGGATTACCAGTCCAGTGGCGAGACCACTCCACCACACCTCCTAAAATTCGCCAAACTAATGAGGCCGAATGTCTGAAAATGTCAAAACTAATGGGGCTAAACATGAGGGAGAAGAGTGGCCAAATAAAATATACATCCCCCCCTTAATTCGACTTAAAATAATGTAGTTAAAATATTGGACTTAACCCTTGTGGCCGAGTAGCAGCAGGAACGTCTGGCAGCGCTGCCTCACCTTTCTCGCTGCTGCTGCCATCATGGCCCACACTCTCGTACTGCACTCTGGGGGGAACAAGAAATCAACTCCTTAACCCTTTGAGTACTAGCGACGGACGTCCGTTATATTTTATTCTAGCTATATTTAGACGATATTATGCAGCTTAACCCATTGACTTCGGGAGATGTTCCGGAACGCCATGGCAATTTACAGCAATTTACAGGCCTTTAAAGCCTCTTAAAGCCTGTAGAATCGAGTGCAAGTGAGCGGGAGCGTGGCAGGCCACCCATCCTCTCTCCAGCCAGCCGGCCGGTGCACTGAGGAGCATGAGCCAGACTTTCACGAGATATACAGTGCTGCCAAAGGCAAATGTAGCGCGACATTAGCGATAATTGCTCATTTTAGCGAATGTCTATGGTAGCGATGCGGGTGAACCCCGCGAAGCTCGTTTTGGTGTAATTTTGAAGTTATTTTCTTCTACTTTTTGGCTGAATACATTTAATTTCATTCAGACACTTGCTTAATCAATCACGAGTGCCTGAATGAGCCCTAATATGGCGGAAATATGCCCACAGTGTAAGTGTTAAGGAGGATCTGTGGTAGTTAAAAGGGTTGGTTAAGATAGTTTGAAGCCCTTTTATTACTTGAGGTCTCACCTAAGCTGAATAAAATCATCTAATAGTTGCCAGAATATGATGAAAAGGACATTTGGTACTGAATGGGTTAACCCTTTCTGTTCAATAGATATATAACACTTGTATGATATAGAGTATGTATGTGTATGTTTGTGTGTGACTGTGTGTGTGTGTTCAATAGATATAGAGTATGTATGTGTATGTTTGTGTGTGTGTGTGTGTATGTGTGTGTTCAATAGATATATAAAACGTGTATGATATAGAGTATGTATGTGTATGTTTGTGTGTGACTGTGTGTGTGTGTTCAATAGATATAGAGTATGTATGTGTATGTTTGTGTGTGACTGTGTGTGTGTGTATGTATGTGTGTGTGTGTGTGCGCGTTCAATAGATATAGAGTATGTTTGTGTGTGACTGTGTGTGTGTGTGTGTGTGTTCAATAGATATAGAGTATGTATGTGTATGTTTGTGTGTGACTGTGTGTGTGTGTGTGTGTGTGTTCAATAGATATAGAGTATGTATGTATATGTTTGTGTGTGACTGTGTGTGTGTTCAATAGATATATAAAACGTGTACATAGACTGGAAAGTATGTAGGCCTATATGTGTGTGTGTGTGTGTACATGTGTGATTGAGTGTGTCCAATGGCGATATAAAACGTGTAAGATAGAGAGAGAGAGAGAGTATGTGTGTGTGTGTGTGTGTAACAAATAATACATCTTACTTTTATAACCATTTTACTACCATTGATGACAAAATAGATAATACAAATTGTAGACTAGTTTACTTATGAACAAACACGCACTATTTTATTATTCAGGCGATAAATATGTGAGATAGTGTGTCTCTGTGTGTCTGTGTGGGTTTGGTGCAGAGAGAGAGAGAGAGAGAATGAGTGTGCGTGGGTGTGTGTGTGTGTGTTCAATGGAGGGTGTGAGTGTTTGGTGCAGAGAGAGAGAGAGTGTGAGTTGGTATATGTGTGTGTGTGTGTGTGTTTAATGGAGAGATATAATGTGTTTGTAATGGAGAGTGTATAAGTGTGTGTGTGTGTGTGTTCAATGGAGGGTGTGCGTGTTTGGTGCAGAGAGAGAGAGGTAGAGTGTGAGTTGGTATATGTGTGTGTGTGTGTGTGTTTAATGGAGAGATATAATGTGTTTGTAATGAAGAGTGTATAAGTGTGTGTGTGTGTGTGTGTGTGATGCAGAGTATGTGGAAGTGTGTGTGTGTGATGGAGAGTATGTGGAAGTGTGTGTGTGTGTGTGTGTGTGATGAGAGTATGTGGAAGTGTGTGTGTGTGTGTGTGTGTGCGTGTGATGGAGAGTATGTGGAAGTGTGTGTGTGTGTGTGTGTGTATAAGTAATAATGATAATAATAATATTAATTAAAGTTGCAAGAAACATTGTCCGGGGTTCAAGTGGTTTTGTACACAGGATATTGTGTTGTATACAAGAGCTGTGTCAGAGATATCAAAAGATCATTTAACTTATCGGGCATGGAGAAACTACAGAAGGAACAGATTGTAGACGATATATAAATGACGTCGCCGGTACAAAAAGGGTTAACAGGCTTCGAACTATCTCACTTAACCCTTTTTACCACCACAGATCCTTCTTAAGCTGCACAAAATCCTCTTAAGGGGAGATCTCCACTTGAGGGATTTTTTTCTTGACCCCTTTCTCCCTCATGTTTAGCCCCATTGCTTTTGATATTATAAAACGTTTGCCCCATTAGTTTAGCGATTTTAAGAACTTTCACCATATTAAGACCTTTCGTGCAATTCAGGTGTCGATTTTATCCTGGCGAGCGATAGCGAGCCTGTAATTTAAGAGGAACCGGCTTTCAGCCGGGAAATTTTTCTACCGAAAAATGTACGAATTTATCTTGAAAGGGGGTCTAGGGAGTGTCATTTTAAGATTAATGGAATTCTAGGGAACGAACTAAAAACCTCCCCTTAATGTAGTTAGAATGAAAATAAAAAAGACCGCTGATACAGAAATTGATAAATTAATTTACTCAATAGAGCTTTATAAATGAGTTGTTTTCGTATTAATTTATTCCCAGCTGTACTCTCTCTCTCTCTCTCCTCTCTCTCTCTCTCTCTCTCTCTCTCTCTCTCTCTCTCTCTCTCTCTCTCTCTCTCTCTCTCTCTCTCTCTCTCTCTCTCTCTCCTTCTTTTCTATCCTTTCCTTCAACTTTCCTTTTCTATCGGATATACCATCTCTACTAGAATTAAGTCCTGGCCACCTCGTTTGGATCGTAAGGTCTGTGTGGCCAGTGTATCTATGTAAATATCTCTCTCTCTCTAACAAATTACGTACCATTAAGAGTGTTCAGTATTAATGGAGACAACATATCAGGTCAAATCAATGAATATAGGGAACAAATTACGTGTCACTTTTCATTGATCTATTCATTATTTTCTTTAGTTTCCTCCCTAGACCTCCATCAAGCTTTTAAAAACACCCCCAAGTGGCCCCTTTTAGATAAATTTGTACATTTGTCGGTGGTTCCCCATAAATACAGGATCGCTATCGCTCGCCAGGAAAACATCGACACCTTAATGACACGAAAAGTCTCAATATTGACAAAAATGGTGCGAAAGGTCTTAAATATCAGGAAACTAAATCTATTATATATAAATGAATAAATCGACCAATAAATAAACTTTTGCCCCTTAAGAAAAGACAAAGTATATACTGTATATATATATATATATATATATATATATATATATATATATATATATATATATATATATAAAACCTTAAAACCTTCTAGATTTGTTAGAGTGCAGATGCTTAATGTAGTGAAGTGGTGTGTTGTGTTGTGTTGTATCGTATCGACTAGTACAGTAACCTACTGTATATAGAAGTAAGGCTGATTGATGAGACTCGTTGGCCAGGCTACGGTGGTGCTACAATGAGAATGGTGGTGGTGATGGTGGTGGTGGTGTATTGGGAGCGGGGGGGGGGGGGGGGGGGGTATATTTAACCCTCTCCTACATATGATTCTGAGCTTATTGGGGATAGTTTAAAGCCTTTGTTACCATCAGGGGTATTTAGAAACCTTTAGTTTAGTTACTTCAACCTCTGCAGTTGTCTTTGAGTTAGCTGTGGGCAGAAAACTAATTTTGGAGAGGTAATTATAAGAGTGAGAGAACTCTATTTCTTATTGCTAATCTGGCAACCTCTGCGTCATATGTGCGTGAAAGGGTTAACTCTATCTTTATATCAGGAATTATTACACACATGTAGGGAGGATCTAGACATATGCTACATACATACTTTATGTACAGTATACACATCGTCACATAGATACACATCATGAACACACTCACACACATACATACATACTGTACATTCATATACACACATACACATCATACGCACACACACACATACATACGTACACACATGTATACACACACACATATACAGTACATACACACACAGAAACCCGTTATTTACTAGAGGCTCTTTTTTTTTAATTGAATAAAATCAGCTAATAGTAGCCATAATAGAGTTACAAAGACGGCACCTAATAGTAGCCATAATAGAGTTACAAAGACGGCACCTAATAGTAGCCATAATAGAGTTACAAAGACGGCACCTAATAGTAGCCATAATAGAGTTACAAAGACGGCACCTAATAGTAGCCATAATAGAGTTACAAAGACGGCACCTAATAGTAGCCATAATAGAGTTACAAAGACGGCACCTAATAGTAGCCATAATAGAGTTACAAAGACGGCACCTAATAGTAGCCATAATAGAGTTACAAAGACGGCACCTAATAGTAGCCATAATAGAGTTACAAAGACGGCACCTAATAGTAGCCATAATAGAGTTACAAAGACGGCACCTAATAGTAGCCATAATAGAGTTACAAAGACGGCATCTAATAGTAGCCATAATAGAGTTACAAAGACGGCACCTAATAGTAGCCATAATAGAGTTACAAAGACGGCACCTAATAGTAGCCATAATAGAGTTACAAAGACGGCACCTAATAGTAGCCATAATAGAGTTACAAAGACGGCATCGGTACTGAACGGGTTAAGGGGAGATGGGTCGTTTTTCTGGATCCCTTTCTTCCTCGTGTTTAAACCCATTAGTTTGAGATTGTAAGACATTCGGCCCATTAGTTTGGCTATTTTAAGACCTTTCACCCCATTTCTTTGTCAATATTCTTACTTTTCGTGTAATTTAGGTGTCGATTTTTTCCTGGCGAGCGATAGTGAGCCTGTAATTTTAGAGGAACCGGCCGAATATTTCTACCGAAAAATGTACAAATACATCTTGAAAGGGGGTCTATGGGGGTGTAATTTTAAGCTTGATGGAGGTCTAGGGAACAAACTAAAAACCTTCCCTTAATGACAGTGTTGGATACTTCTGATGATATTGGATTACCTTGATAGATTCCAGTGGCACTTTAAAAAATAAAAAAAAAATACAGACGCAATTGCCGACTTTCGAGTTTTGTTCTATAAGGAAGTTGGAGCTGTAGACATCGATATTTAACAGAATTACGAGCTAAAATAAGGTCGTAGTACATTCATAAATACATAAAATCCAATTCAACATACCCTTTAACCATCAGAAACTTACATTATTATTGTATTTCTGTTTAATATCGATGTTCAAGGCTCCAACTTCCTTATAGAATGAAACTCGCAAGTGGTCAATTGAGGACCTTTGCCGTTCTTGGGTTAATTACGTATAATCTCGTAGTTTATATTTTACCACGACTGTACAGCTTGAGGGTTTGTTTACATGTAGATAGCTGGTGGCGGGAAAAAAAGCGCGCGAAAAGGCTCCTGGTCAGCTGATCGTTCTTATTGATTACATTAGTGATCGGTGCCCTCCAATGCCACGCCGAACCTGTCGCCACGGTGCCACGACTCATACTGACACTTGGTACATACACACACACACACATTCACACTCTCTCTCGTTATCTCTCTTCACACAATGTCAACCAATCCTTTTAGCTAATGCAGATCCTTCCTAAGCTGCATAGTATCGTCTAAATGTAGCTAGAATAGAATATAACACACGTCGCTGGTACTCAAAGGGATAAATAAGCAAATAAATACGTCCCTCCCCCCCCCCCCCACCTTAAATATTGATTCTTCCATTATAGCTCAGCCCTAGATACTCTACATTCATATTTACTTTACTCTTTCTCTCTCTCTCTCTCTCTCTCTCTCTCTCTCTCTCTCTCTCTCTCTCTCTCTCTCTCTCTCTCTCTCTCTCTCTTTCCCCACACTGGCATAATGTTGGGGCTTAATATAGGTACGAAAGGGGTAAATTAAGTGTCCATAATAATGTATCCTTTTATGGGGGTTCACCTCGTTTTTTTTTTCCTCTCTCTCTCTCTCCCCGTCTTTCTCTGCGTTGTATCCATTCGGCCCCATGCAGCCTTCTGCTTTAAGACATTTATCCCTATCCAGGTGTCTATATTTTCCTGGTGAGCGGTAGCGACCCAGCGTATTTTCAAAAACAATTTTGACAGCAGGTTAAATTTGTACATTTTTTCGATAGAAAAATGGCTCCAGCGAAGCCGGATTTCTCCATACAATGCTGGCGAGCGATAAAAAATAAATCGACAACTGAATGGGGATAATCGTCTTAAAACAGAAGGCTGAATGGGACCGAATGGATACAAGCCAGAGAAAGAGAGAATAAGAGAGAAAAAAGCAGGTCACCCCCTTACAGGTATAGTGGAAGGATAGTGTGACTGAATTAATTAGGAGTGTAGCGCGATAACCCTTTGGAGATACAATGGTGCATTTCTTTTATGATTTTCTGGCTATTATTAGACGGTTTTATTCAGATTAGGAAGGGTGTGTGGAAGTCAGAGGGTTAGTGGAGATAGTCCTTGCCCTTGTCATTCCCATAGATCCTTCCTAAGCTGGATATAATCGTCTAATGAAAGCCAGAATAAACTGCCAAAATGCCTCCTAATCTTCAGAGGTTTAAGCGAATTTTCTCAGTTTCCGAAGGCTGTGTGGGAAGCAAGCAAGGGGTAAAATATACATTATATATTTATCTTATTTTTATTTATGTTTTACTTTTTCACTTTGTTCTAACTAAAATTAGACGATTTTATACAACTTAGGAAGGATCTGTGGGAACTGAAAGGGGTAAAGACTATCTCAATTAACCCTCTGATTTCCACATACCCTTCCAAATCTGAATAAAATCGTCTAATAATAGCCAGACAACAGAACAAAAATTGCCCTCTCGGAGTCAAAGGGGTAATTAGGACTCTCTCAAATGTTCAACATTTTTCTGGCAACTTTTTTGGAATATTTTGCACTGGTATCGGAAACTAGACTGATGGTAGATGAATTTAGGTGACCCAATTATTATATATGTTGGCCACATAAGCTGCCAGACCAGTATTGAGGATAAATGTTGAGGGAAAAAGCGCTCGTGTGATACCGGCTTAACCCTCTCCGACATATGATGCAATTTTGAGCCTATTGGGGATACTTTAACCCTTTCGCTGCGGGTGACGTTCTTGAACGTCCTGGCAATTTACAGCAATTTCCAGGCTTGTAAAAAACGGAAAAATCGAGTGTCAGTGGGCGGGAGCGTGAGGGGCCCACCTCCGTCCGTCAGAGCAGCGAGCGGCTCACTGAGGTAGACTGTCTCTCGCGCGGGTCTCTCTCTCTCTCTCACACAACAGTGTAGCCAAGCGAGCAAGTGCTACCAAATAGCGGGTTTCCCGCGTTTCACTGGCACCGCTGCGGGTGAACCAGACCACGTACGGGGCCCGTTCTGGTCTCATTTTGAAGCTATTTTTGCCTAGTTTTCGGCAGAATACAGTTCATTTAATGCAGATGCTTGATTTATCATTCAGGAGTGCCTGAATATGCCCTAAATAGCCCAAACATAGCTGCAGCCAGTGGGTTTTAAAGCCTTACCATCAGGGGTATTTAGAAACCTTTAGTTTAGTTACTTCAACCTCTGCAGTTGTCTTTGAGTTAGCTGTGGGCAGAAAACTAATTATGGAGAGGTCATTATAAGAGTGAGATAACTATTTCTTATTGCTAATCTGGCAACCTCTGCGTCATAAATGTGTGAAAGGGTTAAGTGTTCAATTCATATGACATGCTCGATGGCGGTACAATATTAAAATCAGAAGTTCAGCTTGTCATTTTATTTACAAGCATATACAAGAATGAAACGTTGCAGATATAAATATTGTAGACATATAATAAATATAATTACGTGGAGATAAATTGTATAAAGGTATATAAGAGAGAGAGAGAGAGAGAAACCCAAACTAATGTCAGTGGTTATAGCTGAGAGAGAGAGACCCAAACTAATGTCAGTGGTTATAGCTGAGAGAGAGAGAGAGAGAGAGAGAGAGAGACCCAAACTAATGTCAGTGGTTATAGCTGAGAGAGAGAGAGAGAGAGAGAGAGAGAGAGAGAGAGAGAGAGAGAGAGAGACCCAAACTAATGTCAGTGGTTATAGCTGAGAGAGAGAGAGAGAGAGAGAGAGAGACCCAAACTAATGTCAGTGGTTATAGCTGAGAGAGAGAGAGAGAGAAACCCAAACTAATTTCAGTAGTTATAGCTGAGAGAGAGAGAGAGAGAGAGAGAGAGAGAGAGAGACCCAAACTAATGTCAGTGGTTATAGCTGAGAGAGAGAGAGAGAGAGACCCAAACTAATGTCAGTGGTTATAGCTGAGAGAGAGAGAGAGATAAACCCAAACTAATTTCAGTAGTTATAGCTGAGAGAGAGAGAGAGAGAGAGAGAGAGAGAGAGAGAGAGAGAGAGAGAGAGAGAGAAAGACCCAAACTAATGTCAGTGGTTATAGCTGAGAGAGAGAGAGAGAGAGAGAGAGACCCAAACTAATGTCAGTAGTTATAGCTGAGAGAGAGAGAGAGAGAGAGAGACCCAAACTAATGTCAGTGGTTATAGCTGAGAGAGAGAGAGAGAGAGAGACCCAAACTAATGTCAGTGGTTATAGCTGAGAGAGAGAGAGAGAGAGAGAGAGAGAGAGAGAGAGAGAGAGAGACCCAAACTAATGTCAGTGGTTATAGCTGAGAGAGAGAGAGAGAGAGAGAAAACAAAATCAGTGGTTATAGCTGAGAGAGAGAGAGAGAGAGCGAGGGAGAGAGAGACAGATTAAATACAGGACCAAACTCATTTAACTGGTCATTATTTAGATTTATAGACCTTTCAAGTGATGTCTCAAATTCGTGTGTTCGGGTTGGTTGATTCGCTAGGGCTTGGGCGTAATCGTTGCCAGAATATATTTAGAAGGCTATAGGGAAGTTGGAGCCGTGAACATCGATATTGAAGAGATAATATGTAATAATTATGTGGATTTCTGATTGATACGAAATATGATCCATTCGGTTATATGTGTTGATATATTATGTATTATGACCGCATTTTGGCTGATAATTCTGCTAAATATCGATGGCCACAACTCCAACTGCCTTGTAGACCAAAACTCGCAAGTAATCAATTGACCACTTGCGAGTTTCAGGCTGTAAGGAAGTTGGAGCCATAAACATCGATATTAAACAGAAATACAATAATAATGTAGGTTTCTGATGGATGAAAAGTATGATACATTTGGTTTTATGTATATATAAATTTGTTATGACCGTAGTTTTAGCAGATAATTCAGCTAAATATTGATGGCCACAACTCCAACTACATTATAGACCAAAACTCGCAAGTGGTCGATTAACCTAGGCTGCGCGGTTGAGCTTAGTTGTCAGATCGCTCGTAGGGGAGGGCAGGCGCCACTGGGGCTACGGGAAGGTGGGCACCCTCGGGCACATACCCATCAACTCCGGCGCTGAAGGTCAGGGCGATCTCCTCACCTCCTGGGGCAGTGTATCTGGGGAGGGGGAGAAGTAAGGTCACATGGATCAGTTTAAGAGTTTAGGTTGGATCAGTGAAGGGGTGGAGTAGTATGGATCAATATGAGAGGTGGAGCAAATTAAGATTAGTAAAGAGGGTGGAGGGGGTTTAGTCTTGGTATCATTTTGTTCTTATTGCTAGTACAGTAATATGTTGCTTGAATGACATTGATGTATTGTATTATTTTTAACATCCTTCTTAACACCAATAAGCCCCAACTGAATTTGATGAAAGCATGTGACTGTACATGTTACACTAAGCACTTTAGGTGGTGTGTGTGTGTGTGTGTGTGTGTTGTTATAGGTGAGTTGAGGGATATGACTATGTATTACTATCCAGTTTGGGTCGCTGTAGATTTGGCTGAAGCTAGTTTGAGTCTGTTTGTGGTGAACCAGTCGTGTAGTGTGTTGAGGTACGGTTGGAGGAGTTGTGCTGTGTTTCCATCTCTATGTGTGCATATGAGTGTTATGTCGTCTGCATAAGAGGCTGTGTGTATCTGGGGTGTGTGGGGTATGGGTAGGCTGTGCATGTATAGGTTAAAGAATGTTGGTGACAAGACAGATCCTTGAGGGACTCCATTTGCAAATCTTCTGGTGTTCGATGGCTGGCTGGCAAGTGTTACATGGGCGCATCTGCCTGCTAGATAGTTGGCCGGCCATCCTTTTGTGTTGTGCTTCTTTGTGTTGAACATTTTGTTTGTAAGGTTGTGGCAGGGAATGGTATCAATTGTAACGAGAAGTGTTCTGTGTGCTGGCGAAGCTGAGTTGATGCCATCCAAAACTTTTTGTGTGTTTGCCGTGTTGGTGTGTTTATGTGTGTGTGTGTGTGTGTGTGTTTGTATTTGTACAAGTTAATGTATATAGTATCTTTATATCACTTACTTCCAGCCTCCAGAGCTCTCTTGACCATCTCCCTGTTTGCCGGCTTCGTTCCGGGAGATACCGTTGCCAGTCTCGAAGTCCACGCTGTATTCTCCGTAGGCGTTCTGGGTCCGTTCGTCCTTCAAAATGGGGATGGGCGTCTGGTAGCTGTCTCCTAGAGCAATGGCTGCTAGGGCACTTAGCTGGGGGGGGGGAGAGAGAGTTACAAGGAATAGTTAGTATTTCAGAGACCTTGCAGTCCATTCCGGGGAGACACTCGAAGTGGAAGGAGAGAAAGAGACTGTTTAGTGGTGCACTACACTCTTTACAGAGTGTTCAAAATACTATCTACTTTCTTCTTGAATTGCTCTACTGAAAAGAGGGGGGGGGGGGAGGGGGAGATTGAGATATATGTAATGAGAGAGCTAGAGAGATGGGTATGTTGAGAGATAGATTGGTGGAGAGATTGAGAGATACTTAATGAGAGATAGCTAGATTGATATGATAAGAGATATAGGGCACTTAGCTGTAGTTAGAGAGATGGATATGTTGAGAGATACATAATGGGAGAGCTAGAGATATGAATTGATAGAGAGGAGTAGAAGAGATGGTATACACTGAGATTTTACAGATATATGTTATAGATTATTAGTAGGATATCGCTTCTACAACATTATACATCGCCTACACATAAAAATATCGACCCAGCTATCTCTTTAACCCCTACTGTACCATAGGATACAGTAATAAAAGTCCCCCAAGACCCAAGCAATGTGGTCTAAATGGCAAGATATAACTACCTTCCACCTCAAAAGATGGATGAATACTGGCTCTCCCAGCCTGCAGAGGCTTGCATATAAGCTGAGAAGTGTTGCCAACTCTAGAGCAGTGCTCAAACGGTCGTGTTACCAGGCATTGCCTGATATTGGCATTTACAAGGAAAGTATATTACTGACGGCTCCCTGCCGTTGCTGGGACTAGTGAGTGATTTATCTACTGACGGCAGGGAGCCGTTGCTGGTACTTAATGGGTTAATGTATTTCAGTGCTGTGTTCATTATTACTCATTTGGAGTGGAATGAGAAGAGAATGGTGAGATGGATATGTGGGGTTAATCTCAGGGAAGGGGTATCGAGCGAGGAATTAAGAAGACGTGTCACGTCTGGGCATTAGGAGTGTCAGCGAAGTGATGCGCACAAGCCGACTTGATTGGTTTTGACACATGGAGAGAGTGGATTATCAGAACTGCGTAAAGAAATGCCGGACTGTGAACGTGGGGGGGAGGTGATGCGTAGGGGTAGACCTAGAATGACGTGGGATCGGGTACTCCGTTCCAATCTCAAAATATAAAACTTGACAACAGAGGCGGCCCTTGACAGGGCCGCCTGGAAAACTGCCATTTAGGACGTGTGACTGTAACCACACTCTCTGTGGACAAAACGGTCTTTAAACTTGTATGTATGTATGTAGAATAGTTAAGAGTATAATGTTATTTATAAAATAACGAAGACTATTTCCTTTCAATATTAATTCGATCTCACGATTAATCCAGAATTATCAAAGTTAGTCAAAGTGACTAACAAAAACTAGTCAGCCAGACAAATGATTGATAGTTATAGAATAATTATATATACTTTTGTTAACTGTATACTTACGATCAGGAAGCGATACATGGTGATGGGAAGGTAGTATGCGTGTGTATACTCCAAGACAAGAAGATGAATACTGATGTCAAATGACTGGTGGCCCTCGTTTATATACTCTTCAACCCCCCCCCCCCCCCTCCCCTCCTCTCGTCATTGGCTGGAACGTGGAGAGCGAATGTGTGCGCGTCTATGTGGCACTCTCTCTCTCTCTCAAATTCATAAAAGACTCTCTTAACGTAATAATATATTATCTTACAGTCATTATTAATACATCCATAGTCACAGGTAAATTTCCTTCATCCTGGAAACATGCGCTAGTTACTCCATTGTACAAAACTGGAGACCCTAATAATACTAGTAATTATCGCCCAATTTCTCTTCTCCCAATTTTTTCTAAAATCATCGAGAGAAGATCGTTGCTAACCAACTCGTTAATTTCTTAGAAAACAATAACATTATATCAAACTCACAACATGGCTTCAGACCCAAACTCTCTACTGAAACAGCACTCACAGTTATCACAGACAAGATTTATGACAACATGGACAACAAACACATATCCCTCTTAACCCTCTGTGACTTGTCTAAGGCGTTTGATAGTGTAAACCATAATATTCTTATTAAAAAAACTCCTACAAAATAACATTGACTCTTTCTGGTTCGAGGATTACCTCTGTGAAAGAACACAGTCCGTCCGCATAAATAATACTATTTCCTCCATAGCAAAAACCCCTTACGGAGTCCCTCAAGGGTCTATTTTAGGACCAATTCTCTTCATTATTTTTGTCAATGATATACTAAAATACATAAAAAAATGCCTACTAGCACAATATGCTGACGACACACAGTTCCTTCACAGTGGTCAATTAAACGAATTAAATAATCTAATCGCTAGATGTGAAGAAACTTTACGGGTTGCAAATGCTTACTTCCAAGAAAATGGTCTATTGCTGAACACCAAAAAGACTCAGTGTATCTTCATAGGAACACGTCAAATCATATAAAAAATACCAAGCAACACCACCATTCAATTCGGTGATACCAAAATCCAACCATCCATCCACGTAAAAAACCTTGGTGTTCATTTGGATCAGTATATTCATGACCTTCAACAAACATATAAGCCAAACAACAACAACAACAACAACAACAACAGTAATGGGGGCCATATCCATATTATACATAAATAGAACAAAACATTATTTTGATAAATCAACTGGAATCGCAGTTGTACAATCCTGAACTACTGTAATATGATTTGGGTGACGACTAATGCATCACTAATCACGAAGGTTCAAAGGTTGCAAAACTTCGCGGCAAGAGTCGCAGATGGTAAAGCTAGGAAGTATGATCACGTTACACCCATTTTCAAAGAATTACAATGGCTAAGCATAAAGAAACAAATTACTTTTAATTCAGTAGTAACTATTTTTTTTAAAGTCCCCACCACTACCCAGATCACTTCCTACCTCTCCCAACTGTTAACAATATTACCGATAGTAATACAAGACAACGACACAATCTTTATGTCCCCAGAACCAAGACTGACTCGGGAGCCAGAGCTATGTCTGTAACAGGTCCTAAGTTATGGAATCAACTACCATCGGATATCAAAGAGGCAAATACCGTACATGCATTTAAATCAAAGTTGAAAAAGAACTTATTAAATAATACATAATCTAAATATCGGGCCTCATTGTTCTCTATGGTAATATGATGTCCTATATATTCTTATTCATATTTTTATGACTGTATATACAGTATGTGGGTATTTCAACATAGATACATATAAACTATATACAGTATTCAATATGTCCTTATTTTGCAGTATATATTTATGGATGTATTCAAGTATGTATATATGCTTCTATTAATATCTACAGGATTGTATGCATAATTATATATGTAGATATGTTGTATGGGTATGTACTGTATGTAATGCGTATGTATATGTATGTGTTTGTGTATATATACAGTTGTATCCATGTGAGCATGTATGTATGTGTGTATGTATATACCGGTATATATGTATATGTATGTGGGTATATGTGTGTATGTGTATATACGTAGGCCTACAGTATATGTGTGTGGATGTATATGTGTGTATGTACGTATATGTGTATATATATATATATGTGTGCGTATAATGTATGTACGGTATATGTATGTATAAATATGGGTGTATGTATGGGCATGTTGGTATATACTGTATATGTATGTATTGCGTGTATATATGCATCTGAATGTGTATGTACAATCTAAGTTTATACCTTATACCTAAGTTTATACCTTATACCTAAGTTTATACCTTATACCTAAGTTTATACCTTATATCTAAGTTTATACCTTATACCTAAGTTTATACCTTATACCTAAGTTTATACCTTATACCTAAGTTTATACCTTATACCTAAGTTTATACCTTATACCTAAATTTATACCTAAGTTAATACTTAATGTACACTTTGTAATTGTAATTATCAGCAGAATAACCACTTTTAAGAGGAAATAAACAATGTATTATTAAACATTTTATTATCTCTCTCTCTCTCTCTCTCTCTCTCTCTCTCTCTCTCTCTCTCTCTCTCTCTCTCTCTCAAACACACACACTGAAAAGATTAACCATTAAGGGGAGATGAGTCGTTTTTTGTGGCCCCCTTCTCCCTCGTGCTTAGCCCCATTAGTTTTTATATTTTAAGACGTTCAGCCCATTAGTTTGGCGATTTTATGACTTTTCGCCCCATTTCTGTGTCAACATTAAGACCTTTCGTGCCATTTAGGTTTAGATTTTTTCCTAGCGAGCGATAGCGAGCCTGTAATTTGAGAAGGAAGTCCCGGCCGAAAAATGTACAAATTTATCATGAAAGGGAGGTCTAGGGGAGTTTTTAAAGCTTGATGGAGGTTTAGGGAGGAAACTAAAAAATAATGGATACATAACCCCTTTGGCAACTCTTAGACGATATTATTCAGATTAGGAAGGATCTCTGGGGTTACTAAGGCTTCACACAATGTCAACCGATCCTTTTAGCTACTGCAGATCCTTCCTAAGCTGCATAATATCGTCTAAATGTAGCTAGAATAGAATATAACACACGTCGCTGGTACTCAAAGGGATAAATAAGCAAATAGATACGTCCCCCCCCCCCCCCCCTTAAATATTGATTCCTCCATTATAGCTCAGCCGTAGATAGCTACATTCATATTTACCGTACTCTCTATCACTCTCTCTCTTCTTGTATCCATTCGGCCCCATTTAGCCCACTGTTTTAAGACGGTTATCCCCATCCAGGTGTCGATTTTTTCCTGACGAGCGGTAGCGAGCCAGCATATTATTAAACATGTTCTATACATCAGGCTAAATATTTACATTTTTCGATAGAAAAATGTGTCCGGCGAAGCCGGATTTCTCCATACAATGCTGGCTCGCAGAAGAAATCGACACCTGGATGGGGATAAACGTGTTACAGCAGTAGGCTGAATGGGACCGAATGGATACAAGCCAGAGAAAGAGAGAATAGGAGAGAAAAAGCAGGTCACCCCCCTGAACGGTATATTGGAAGGATAGTGTGACTGAATTAATTAGGAGTGTAGCGCGATAACCCTTTGGAGATACGATGGCGCATTTCTTTTATGATTTTCTGGCTATTGTTAGACGGTTTTATTCAGATTAGGAAGGGTGTGTGGAAGTCAGAGGGTTAGTGGAGATAGTCCTTGCCCTTGTCATTCCCACAGATCCTTCCTAAGCTGGATATAATCGTCTAATAAAAGCCAGAATAAACTGCCAAAATGCCTCCTAATCTTCAGAGGTTTAAGCGAATGTTCTCAGTTTCCGAAGGCTGTGTGGGAAGCAAGCAAGGGGTAAAATATACATTATATATTTATCTTATTTTTATTTATTTTTTACTTTTTCACTTTGTTTTGGCTGACATTAGACGATTTTATACAACTTAGGAAGGATCTGTGGGAACTGAAAGGGGTTACATAAAGACTATCTCAATTAACCCTCTGATTTCCACATACCCTTCCAAATCTGAATAAAATCGTCTAATAATAGCCAGACAACAGAACAAAAATTGCCCTCTAGGAGTCAAAGGGGTAATTAGGACTCTCTCAAATGTTCAACATTTTTCTGGCAACTTTTTTGGAATATTTTGCACTGGTATCGGAAACTAGACTGATGGTAGATGAATTTAGGTGACCCAATTATTATATAATTATGTTGGCCACATAAGCTGCCAGACCAGTATTGAGGATAAATGTTGAGGGAAAAAGCCCTCGTGTGATACCGGCTTAACCCTCTCCGACATATGATGCAATTTTGAGCCTATTGGGGATACTTTAACCCTTTCGCTGCGGGTGACGTTCTTGAACGTCCTGGCAATTTACAGCAATTTCCAGGCTTGTAAAAAAACGGAAAAATCGAGTGTCAGTGGGCGGGAGCGTGAGGGGCCCACCTCCGTCCGTCAGAGCAGCGAGCGGCTCACTGAGGTAGACTCTCTCGCGCGGGTCTCTCTCTCTCTCTCACAACAGTGTAGCCAAGCGAGCAAGTGCTACCAAATAGCGGGTTTCCCGCGTTTCACTGGCACCGCTGCGGGTGAACCAGACCACGTACGGGGCCCGTTCTGGTCTCATTTTGAAGCTATTTTTGCCTAGTTTTCGGCAGAATACAGTTCATTTAATGCAGATGCTTGATTTATCATTCAGGAGTGCCTGAATATGCCCTAAATAGCCCAAACATAGCTGCAGCCAGTGGGTTTTAAAGCCTTACCATCAGGGGTATTTAGAAACCTTTAGTTTAGTTACTTCAACCTCTGCAGTTGTCTTTGAGTTAGCTGTGGGCAGAAAACTAATTATGGAGAGGTCATTATAAGAGTGAGATAACTATTTCTTATTGCTAATCTGGCAACCTCTGCGTCATAAATGTGTGAAAGGGTTAAGTGTTCAATTCATATGACATGGTCGATGGCGGTACAATATTAAAATCAGAAGTTCAGCTAGTCATTTTATTTACAAGCATATACAAGAATGAAACGTTGCAGATATAAATATTGTAGACATATAATAAATATAATTACGTGGAGATAAATTGTATAAAGGTATATAAGAGAGAGAGAGAGAGAGAGAAACCCAAACTAATTTCAGTAGTTATAGCTGAGAGAGAGAGAGAGAGACCCAAACTAATGTCAGTAGTTATAGCTGAGAGAGAGAGAGAGAGAGAGAGAGAGAGAGAGAGAGAGAGAGACCCCAAACTAATGTCAGTGGTTATAGCTGAGAGAGAGAGAGAGAGAGACCCAAACTAATGTCAGTGGTTATAGCTGAGAGAGAGAGAGAGAGAGAGAGAGAGAGACCCAAACTAATGTCAGTAGTTATAGCTGAGAGAGAGAGAGAGAGAGAGAGAGAGAGAGAGAGAGACCCAAACTAATGTCAGTGGTTATAGCTGAGAGAGAGAGAGAGAGAGAGAGAGAGAGAGAGAGAGAGAGAGAGAGAGAGAGAGAGAGAGAGAGAGAGAGAAAACAAAATCAGTGGTTATAGCTGAGAGAGAGAGAGAGAGAGCGAGCGAGAGAGAGACAGATTAAATACAGGACTAAACTCATTTAACTGGTCATTATTTAGATTTATAGACCTTTCAAGTGATGTCTCAAATTCGTGTGGTCGGGTTGGTTGATTCGCTAGGGCTTGGGTGTAATCGTTGCCAGAATATATTTAGAAGGCTATATGGAAGTTGGAGCCGTGAACATCGATATTGAAGAGATAATATGTAATAATTATGTGGATTTCTGATTGATACGAAATATGATCCATTCGGTTATATGTGTTGATATATTATGTATTATGACCGCATTTTGGCTGATAATTCTGCTAAATATCGATGGCCACAACTCCAACTGCCTTGTAGACCAAAACTCGCAAGTGATCAATTGACCACTTGCGAGTTTCAGGCTGTAAGGAAGTTGGAGCCATAAACATCGATATTAAACAGAAATACAATAATAATGTAGGTTTCTGATGGATGAAAAGTATGATACATTTGGTTTTATGTATATATAAATTTGTTATGACCGTAGTTTTAGCAGATAATTCAGCTAAATATTGATGGCCACAACTCCAACTACATTATAGACCAAAACTCGCAAGTGGTCGATTAACCTAGGCTGCGCGGTTGAGCTTAGTTGTCAGATCGCTCGTAGGGGAGGGCAGGCGCCACTGGGGCTACGGGAAGGTGGGCACCCTCGGGCACATACCCATCAACTCCGGCGCTGAAGGTCAGGGCGATCTCCTCACCTCCCGGGGCAGTGTATCTGGGGAGGGGGAGAAGTAAGGTTACATGGATCAGTTTAAGAGTTTAGGTTGGATCAGTGAAGGGGTGGAGTAGTATGGATCAATATTAGAGGTGGAGCAAATTAAGATTAGTAAAGGGGGTGGAGGGGGTTTAGTCTTGGTATCATTTTGTTCTTATTGCTACTACAGTAATATGTTGCTTGAATGACATTGATGTATTGTATTATTTTTAACATCCTTCTTAACACCAATAAGCTCCAACTGAATTTGATGAAAGCATGTGACTGTACATGTTACACTAAGCACTTTAGGTGGTGTGTGTGTGTGTGTGTGTGTTGTTATAGGTGAGTTGAGGGATATGACTATGTATTACTATCCAGTTTGGGTCGCTGTAGATTTGGCTAAAGCTAGTTTGAGTCTGTTTGTGGTGAACCAGTCGTGTAGTGTGTTGAGGTACGGTTGGAGGAGTTGTGCTGTGTTTCCATCTCTATGTGTGCATATGAGTGTTATGTCGTCTGCATAAGAGGCTGTGTGTATCTGGGGTGTGTGGGGTATGGGTAGGCTGTGCATGTATAGGTTAAAGAATGTTGGTGACAAGACAGATCCTTGAGGGACTCCATTTGCAAATCTTCTGGTGTTCGATGGCTGGCTGGCAAGTGTTACATGGGCGCATCTGCCTGCTAGATAGTTGGCCGGCCATCCTTTTATGTTGTGCTTCTTTGTGTTGAACATTTTGTTTGTAAGGTTGTGGCAGGGAATGGTATCAACTGTAACGAGAAGTGTTCTGTGTGCTGGCCAAGCTGAGTTGATGCCATCCAAAACTTTTTGTGTGTTTGCCGTGTTGGTGTGTTTATGTGTGTGTGTGTGTGTGTGTGTGTATTTGTATTTGTACAAGTTAATGTATATAGTATCTTTATATCACTTACTTCCAGCCTCCAGAGCTCTCTTGACCATCTCCCTGTTTGCCGGCTTCGTTCCGGGAGATACCGTTGCCAGTCTCGAAGTCCACGCTGTATTCTCCGTAGGCGTTCTGGGTCCGTTCGTCCTTCAAAATGGGGATGGGCGTCTGGTAGCTGTCTCCTAGAGCAATGGCTGCTAGGGCACTTAGCTGGGGGGGAGAGAGAGTTACAAGGGATAGTTAGTATTTCATAGACCTTGCGGTCCATTCCGGGGAGACACTCGAAGTGGAAGGAGAGAGAGAGAGACTGTTTAGTGGTGCACTACACTCTTTACAGTGTTCAAAATACTATCTACTTTCTTCTTGAATTGCTCTACTGAAAAGAGGGGGGGGGGAGGGGGAGATTGGGATATATGTAATGAGAGAGCTAGAGAGATGGGTATGTTGAGAGATAGTTTGGTGGAGAGATTGAGAGATACTTAATGAGAGATAGCTAGATTGATATGATAAGAGATATAGGGCACTTAGCTGGAGTTAGAGAGATGGATATGTTGAGAGATACATAATGGGAGAGCTAGAGATATGAATTGATAGAGAGGAGTAGAAGAGATGGTATACACTGAGATTTTACAGATATATGTTATAGATTATTAGTAGGATATCGCTTCTACAACATTATACATCGCCTACACATAAAAATATCGACCCAGCTATCTCTTTAACCCCTACTGTACCATAGGATACAGTGATAAAAGTCCCCCAAGACCCAAGCAATGTGGTCTAAATGGCAAGATATAACTACCTTCCACCTCAAAAGATGGAAGAATACTGGCTCTCCCAGCCTGCAGAGGCTTGCATATAAGCTGAGAAGTGTTGCCAACTCTAGAGCAGTGCTCAAACGGTCGTGTTACCAGGCATTGCCTGATATTGGCATTTACAAGGAAAGTATATTACTGACGGCTCCCTGCCCTTGCTGGGACTGGGGAGTGATTTATCTACTGACGGCAGGGAGCCATTGCTGGCACTTAATGGGTTAATGTATTTCAGTGCTGTGTTCATTATTACTCATTTGGAGTGGAATGAGAAGAGAATGGTGAGATGGATATGTGGGGTTAATCTCAGGGACGGGGTATCGAGCGAGGAATTAAGAAGACGTGTCACGTCTGGGCATTAGGAGTGTCAGCGAAGTGATGCGCACAAGCCGACTTGATTGGTTTGGACACATGGAGATAGTGGATTATCAGAACTGCGTAAAGAAATGCTGGACTGTGAACGTGGGGGGGAGGTGATGCGTAGGGGTAGACCTAGAATGACGTGTGATCGGGTACTCCGTTCCAATCTCAAAATATAAAACTTGACAACAGAGGCGGCCCTTGACAGGGCCGCCTGGAAAACTGCCATTTAGGACGTGTGACTGTAACCACACTCTCTGTGGACAAAACGGTCTTTAAACTTGTATGTATGTATGTAGAATAGTTAAGAGTATAATGTTATTTACAAAATTACGAAGACTATTTCCTTTCAATATTAATTCGATCTCACGATTAATCCAGAATTATCAAAGTTAGTCAAAGTGACTAACAAAAACTAGTCAGCCAGACAAATGATTGATAGTTATAGAATAATTATATATACTTTTGTTAACTGTATACTTACGATCAGGAAGCGATACATGGTGATGGGAAGGTAGTATGCGTGTGTATACTCCAAGACAAGAAGATGAATACTGATGTCAAATGACTGGTGGCCCTCGTTTATATACTCTCCACCCCCCCCCCCCCCCCCCCTCCCCTCCTCTCGTCATTGGCTGGAACGTGGAGAGCGAATGTGTGCGCGTCTATGTGGCACTCTCTCTCTCTCTCAAATTCATAAAAGACTCTCTTAACGTAATAATATTATCTTACAGTCATTATTAATACATCCATAGTCACAGGTAAATTTCCTTCATCCTGGAAAACATGCGCTAGTTACTCCATTGTACAAAACTGGAGACCCTAATAATACTAGTAATTATCGCCCAATTTCTCTTCTCCCAATTTTTTCTAAAATCATCGAGAGAAGATCGTTGCTAACCAACTCGTTAATTTCTTAGAAAACAATAACATTATATCAAACTCACAACATGGCTTCAGACCCAAACTCTCTACTGAAACAGCCCTCACAGTTATCACAGACAAGATTTATGACAACATGGACAACAAACACATATCCCTCTTAACCCTCTGTGACTTGTCTAAGGCGTTTGATAGTGTAAACCATAGTATTCTTATTAAAAAACTCCTACAAAATAACATTGACTCTTTCTGGTTCGAGGATTACCTCTGTGAAAGAACACAGTCCGTCCGCATAAATAATACTATTTCCTCCATAGCAAAAACCCCTTACGGAGTCCCTCAAGGGTCTATTTTAGGACCAATTCTCTTCATTATTTTTGTCAATGATATACTAAAATACATAAAAAAAATGCCTACTAGCACAATATGCTGACGACACACAGTTCCTTCACAGTGGTCAATTAAACGAATTAAATAATCTAATCGCTAGATGTGAAGAAACTTTACGGATTGCAAATGCTTACTTCCAAGAAAATGGTCTATTGCTGAACACCAAAAAGACTCGGTGTATCTTCATAGGAACACGTCAAATTATATCAAAAATACCAAGCAACACCACCATTCAATTCGGTGATACCAAAATCCAACCATCCATCCACGTAAAAAACCTTGGTGTTCATTTGGATCAGTATATTCATGACCTTCAACAAACATATAAACCAAACAACAACAACAGTAAACCTTGGTGTTCATTTGGATCAGTATATTCATGACCTTCAACAAACATATAAACCAAACAACAACAACAACAAAACCTTGGTGTTCATTTGGATCAGTATATTCATGACCTTCAACAAACATATAAGCCAAACAACAACAACAACAACAACAACAGTAATGGGGGCCATGTCCATATTATACATAAATAGAACAAAACATTATTTTGATAAATCAACTGGAATCGCAGTTGTACAATCACTAGTATTAAGCATTCTGAACTACTGTAATATGATTTGGGTGACGACTAATGCATCACTAATCACGAAGGTTCAAAGGTTGCAAAACTTCGCGGCAAGAGTCGCAGATGGTAACGCTAGGAAGTATGATCACGTTACACCCATTTTCAAAGAATTACAATGGCTAAGCATAAAGAAACAAATTACTTTTAATTCAGTAGTAACTATTTTTTTTAAAGTCACCCACCACTACCCAGATCACTTCCTACCTCTCCCAACTGTTAACAATATTACCGATAGTAATACAAGACAACGACACAATCTTTATGTCCCCAGAACCAAGACTGACTCGGGAGCCAGAGCTATGTCTGTAACAGGTCCTAAGTTATGGAATCAACTACCATCGGATATCAAAGAGGCAAATACCGTACATGCATTTAAATCAAAGTTGAAAAAGAACTTATTAAATAATACATAATCTAAATATCGGGCCTCATTGTTCTCTATGGTAATATGATGTCCTATATATTCTTATTCATATTTTTATGACTGTATAAATGTGGGTATTTCAACATAGATACATATAAACTATATACAGTATTCAATATGTCCTTATTTTGCAGTATATATTTATGGATGTATTCAAGTATGTATATATGCTTCTATTAATATCTACAGGATTGTATGCATAATTATATATGTAGATATGTTGTATGGGTATGTACTGTATGTAATGCGTATGTATATGTATGTGTTTGTGTATATATACAGTTGTATCCATGTGAGCATGTATGTATGTATGTGTATGTGTGTATGTATATACCGGTATATGCATGTGGGTATGTGTGTGTATGTGTATATGCGTAGGCCTACAGTATATGTGTGTGGATGTATATGTGTGTATATACGTATATATGTATATATATATGTGTGCGTATGTGTATGTACGGTATATGTATGTATAAATATGGGTGTATGTATGGGCATGTTGGTATATACTGTATATGTATGTATTGCGTGTATATATGCATCTGAATGTGTATGTACAATCTAAGTTTATACCTTATACCTAAGTTTATACCTTATACCTTATACCTAAGTGTATACCTTATACCTAAGTTAATACTTAATGTACACTTTGTAATTGTAATTATCAGCAGAATAACCACTTTTAAGAGGAAATAAACAATGTATTATTAAACATTTTATTATCTCTCTCTCTCTCTCTCTCTCTCTCTCTCTCTCTCTCTCTCTCTCTCTCTCTCTCTCTCTCTCTCTCTCAAACACACACACTGAAAAGATTAACCATTAAGGGGAGATGAGTCGTTTTTTGTGGCCCCCTTCTCCCTCGTGCTTAGCCCCATTAGTTTTTATATTTTAAGACGTTCAGCCCATTAGTTTGGCGATTTTATGACTTTTCGCCCCATTTCTGTGTCAACATTAAGACCTTTCGTGCCATTTAGGTTTAGATTTTTTCCTAGCGAGCGATAGCGAGCCTGTAATTTGAGAAGGAAGTCCCGGCCGAAAAATGTACAAATTTATCATGAAAGGGAGGTCTAGGGGAGTTTTTAAAGCTTGATGGAGGTTTAGGGAGGAAACTAAAAAATAATGGATACATAACCCCTTTGGCAACTCTTAGACGATATTATTCAGATTAGGAAGGATCTCTGGGGTTACTAAGGCTTCACACAATGTCAACCGATCCTTTTAGCTACTGCAGATCCTTCCTAAGCTGCATAATATCGTCTAAATGTAGCTAGAATAGAATATAACACACGTCGCTGGTACTCAAAGGGATAAATAAGCAAATAGATACGTCCCCCCCCCCCCTTAAATATTGATTCCTCCATTATAGCTCAGCCGTAGATAGCTACATTCATATTTACCGTACTCTCTATCACTCTCTCTCTTCTTGTATCCATTCGGCCCCATTTAGCCCACTGTTTTAAGACGGTTATCCCCATCCAGGTGTCGATTTTTTCCTGACGAGCGGTAGCGAGCCAGCATATTATTAAACATGTTCTATACATCAGGCTAAATATTTACATTTTTCGATAGAAAAATGTGTCCGGCGAAGCCGGATTTCTCCATACAATGCTGGCTCGCAGAAGAAATCGACACCTGGATGGGGATAAACGTGTTACAGCAGTAAGCTGAATGGGACCGAATGGATACAAGCCAGAGAAAGAGAGAATAGGAGAGAAAAAGCAGGTCACCCCCCTGAACGGTATATTGGAAGGATAGTGTGACTGAATTAATTAGGAGTGTAGCGCGATAACCCTTTGGAGATACGATGGCGCATTTCTTTTATGATTTTCTGGCTATTATTAGACGGTTTTATTCAGATTAGGAAGGGTGTGTGGAAGTCAGAGGGTTAGTGGAGATAGTCCTTGCCCTTGTCATTCCCACAGATCCTTCCTAAGCTGGATATAATCGTCTAATGAAAGCCAGAATAAACTGCCAAAATGCCTCCTAATCTTCAGAGGTTTAAGCGAATGTTCTCAGTTTCCGAAGGCTGTGTGGGAAGCAAGCAAGGGGTAAAATATACATTATATATTTATCTTATTTTTATTTATTTTTTACTTTTTCACTTTGTTCTAACTAAAATTAGACGATTTTATACAACTTAGGAAGGATCTGTGGGAACTGAAAGGGGTAAAGACTATCTCAATTAACCCTCTGATTTCCACATACCCTTCCAAATCTGAATAAAATCGTCTAATAATAGCCAGACAACAGAAAAAAAATTGCCCTCTAGGAGTCAAAGGGGTAATTAGGACTCTCTCAAATGTTCAACATTTTTCTGGCAACTTTTTTGGAATATTTTGCACTGGTATCGGAAACTAGACTGATGGTAGATGAATTTAGGTGACCCAATTATTATATATGTTGGCCACATAAGCTGCCAGACCAGTATTGAGGATAAATGTTGAGGGAAAAAGCGCTCGTGTGATACCGGTTTAACCCTCTCCGACATATGATGCAATTTTGAGCCTATTGGGGATACTTTAACCCTTTCGCTGCGGGTGACGTTCTTGAACGTCCTGGCAATTTACAGCAATTTCCAGGCTTGTAAAAAACGGAAAAATCGAGTGTCAGTGGGCAGGAGCGTGAGGGGCCCACCTCCGTCCATCAGAGCAGCGAGCGGCTCACTGAGGTAGACTGTCTCTCACGCGGGTCTCTCTCTCTCTCACACAACAGTGTAGCCAAGCGAGCGAGTGCTACCAAATAGCGGGTTTCCCGCGTTTCACTGGCACCGCTGTGGGTGAACCAGACCACGTACGGGGCCCGTTCTGGTCTCATTTTGAAGCTATTTTTGCCTAGTTTTCGGCAGAATACAGTTCATTTAATGCAGATGCTTGATTTATCATTCAGGAGTGCCTGAATATGCCCTAAATAGCCCAAACATAGCCTCAGCCAGTGGGTTTTAAAGCCTGTGTTACCATCAGGGGTATTTAGAAACCTTTAGTTTAGTTACTTCAACCTCTGCAGTTGTCTTTGAGTTAGCTGTGGGCAGAAAACTAATTATGGAGAGGTCATTATAAGAGTGAGATAACTATTTCTTATTGCTAATCTGGCAACCTCTGCATCATAAATGTGTGAAAGGGTTAAGTGTTCAATTCATATGACATGCTCGATGGCGGTACAATATTAAAATCAGAAGTTCAGCTAGTCATTTTATTTACAAGCATATACAAAAATGAAACGTTGCAGATATAAATATTGTAGACATATAATAAATATAATTACGTGGAGATAAATTGTATAAAGGTATATAAGAGAGAGAGAGAGAGAGAGAAACCCAAACTAATGTCAGTGGTTATAGCTGAGAGAGAGAGAGAGAGACCCAAACTAATGTCAGTGGTTATAGCTGAGAGAGAGAGAGAGAGAGAGACCCAAACTAATGTCAGTGGTTATAGCTGAGAGAGAGAGAGAGAGAGAGAGAGAGACCCAAACTAATGTCAGTGGTTATAGCTGAGAGAGAGAGAGAGAGAGAGAGAAAACAAAATCAGTGGTTATAGCTGAGAGAGAGAGAGAGAGAGCGAGCGAGAGAGAGAGACAGATTAAATACAGGACTAAACTCATTTAACTGGTCATTATTTAGATTTATAGACCTTTCAAGTGATGTCTCAAATTCGTGTGTTCGGGTTGGTTGATTCGCTAGGGCTTGGGCGTAATCGTTGCCAGAATATATTTAGAAGGCTATATGGAAGTTGGAGCCGTGAACATCGATATTGAAGAGATAATATGTAATAATTATGTGGATTTCTGATTGATACGAAATATGATCCATTCGGTTATATGTGTTGATATATTATGTTTTATGTTTTGGCTGATAATTCTGCTAAATATCGATGGCCACAACTCCAACTGCCTTGTAGACCAAAACTCGCAAGTGATCAATTGACCACTTGCGAGTTTCAGGCTGTCAGGAAGTTGGAGCCATAAACATCAATATTAAACAGAAATACAATAATAATGTAGGTTTCTGATGGATGAAAAGTATGATACATTTGGTTTTATGTATATATAAATTTGTTATGACCGTAGTTTTAGCAGATAATTCAGCTAAATATTGATGGCCACAACTCCAACTACATTATAGACCAAAACTCGCAAGTGGTCGATTAACCTAGGCTGCGCGGTTGAGCTTAGTTGTCAGATCGCTCGTAGGGGAGGGCAGGCGCCACTGGGGCTACGGGAAGGTGGGCACCCTCGGGCACATACCCATCAACTCCGGCGCTGAAGGTCAGGGCGATCTCCTCACCTCCCGGGGCAGTGTATCTGGGAGGGGGAGAAGTAAGGTCACATGGATCAGTTTAAGAGTTTAGGTTGGATCAGTGAAGGGGTGGAGTAGTATGGATCAATATGAGAGGTGGAGCAAATTAAGAATAGTAAAGGTGGTGGAGGGGGTTTAGTCTTGGTATAATTTTGTTCTTATTGCTACTACAGTAATATGTTGCTTGAATGACATTGATGTATTGTATTATTTTTAACATCCTTCTTAACACCAATAAGCCCCAACTGAATTTGATGAAAGCATGTGACTGTACATGTTACACTAAGCACTTTAGGTGGTGTGTGTGTGTGTGTGTGTGTTGTTATAGGTGAGTTGAGGGATATGACTATGTATTACTATCCAGTTTGGGTCGCTGTAGATTTGGCTGAAGCTAGTTTGAGTCTGTTTGTGGTGAACCAGTCGTGTAGTGTGTTGAGGTACGGTTGGAGGAGTTGTGCTGTGTTTCCATCTCTATGTGTGCATATGAGTGTTATGTCGTCTGCATAAGAGGCTGTGTGTATCTGGGGTGTGTGGGGTATGGGTAGGCTGTGCATGTATAGGTTAAAGAATGTTGGTGACAAGACAGATCCTTGAGGGACTCCATTTGCAAATCTTCTGGTGTTCGATGGCTGGCTGGCAAGTGTTACATGGGCGCATCTGCCTGCTAGATAGTTGGCCGGCCATCCTTTTGTGTTGTGCTTCTTTGTGTTGAACATTTTGTTTGCAAGGTTGTGGCAGGGAATGGTATCAATTGTAACGAGAAGTGTTCTGTGTGCTGGCCAAGCTGAGTTGATGCCATCCAAAACTTTTTGTGTGTTTGCCGTGTTTGTGTGTTTATGTGTGTGTGTGTGTGTGTGTTTGTATTTGTACAAGTTAATGTATATAGTATCTTTATATCACTTACTTCCAGCCTCCAGAGCTCTCTTGACCATCTCCCTGTTTGCCGGCTTCGTTCCGGGAGATACCGTTGCCAGTCTCGAAGTCCACGCTGTATTCTCCGTAGGCGTTCTGGGTCCGTTCGTCCTTCAAAATGGGGATGGGCGTCTGGTAGCTGTCTCCTAGAGCAATGGCTGCTAGGGCACTTAGCTGGGGGGGGAGAGAGAGTTACAAGGAATAGTTAGTATTTCAGAGACCTTGCGGTCCATTCCGGGGAGACACTCGAAGTGGAAGGAGAGAGAGAGACTGTTTAGTGGTGCACTACACTCTTTACAGAGTGTTCAAAATACTATCTACTTTCTTCTTGAATTGCTCTACTGAAAAGAGGGGGGGGGAGATTGAGATATATGTAATGAGAGAGCTAGAGAGATGGGTATGTTGAGAGATAGTTTGGTGGAGAGATTGAGAGATACTTAATGAGAGATAGCTAGATTGATATGATAAGAGATATAGGGCACTTAGCTGTAGTTAGAGAGATGGATATGTTGAGAGATACATAATGGGAGAGCTAGAGATATGAATTGATAGAGAGGAGTAGAAGAGATGGTATACACTGAGATTTTACAGATATATGTTATAGATTATTAGTAGGATATCGCTTCTACAACATTATACATCGCCTACACATAAAAATATCGACCCAGCTATCTCTTTAACCCCTACTGTACCATAGGATACAGTAATAAAAGTCCCCCCAGTCCCAAGCAATGTGGTCAAAATGGCAAGATATAACTACCTTCCACCTCAAAAGATGGATGAATACTGGCTCTCCCAGCCTGCAGAGGCTTGCATATAAGCTGAGAAGTGTTGCCAACTCTAGAGCAGTGCTCAAACGGTCGTGTTACCAGGCATTGCCTGATATTGGCATTTACAAGGAAAGTATATTACTGACGGCTCCCTGCCGTTGCTGGGACTGGGGAATGATTTATCTACTGACGGCAGGGAGCCGTTACTGGTACTGAATGGGTTAATGTATTTCAGTGCTGTGTTCATTATTACTCATTTGGAGTGGAATGAGAAGAGAATGGCGAGATGGATATGTGGGGTTAATCTCAGGGACGGGGTATCGAGTGAGGAATTAAGAAGACGTGTTACGTCTGGGCATTAGGAGTGTCAGCGAAGTGATGCGTACAAGCCGACTTGGTTGGTTTGGACACGTGGAGAGAGTGGATTATCAGAACTGTGTAAAGAAATGCCGGACTGTAAACGTGGGGGGGGAGGTGATGCGTAGGGGTAGACCTAGAATGACGTGGGATCGGGTACTCCGTTCCAATCTCAAAATATAAAACTTGACAACAGAGGCGGCCCTTGACAGGGCCGCCTGGAAAACTGCCATTTAGGACGTGTGACTGTAACCACACTCTCTGTGGACAAAACGGTCTTTAAACTTGTATGTATGTATGTAGAATAGTTAAGAGTATAATGTTATTTATAAAATAACAAGACTATTTCCTTTCAATATTAATTCGATCTCACGATTAATCCAGAATTATCAAAGTTAGTCAAAGTGACTAACAAAAACTAGTCAGCCAGACAAATGATTGATAGTTATAGAATAATTATATATACTTTTGTTAACTGTATACTTACGATCAGGAAGCGATACATGGTGATGGGAAGGTAGTATGTGTGTGTATACTCCCAAGACAAGAAGATGAATACTGATGTCAAATGGCTGGTTGTACCCCTTTATATACTCTACAACCTCCCCCTCTCTCTCTTCCCTCCTCATTGGCTGGGTCGTGCACCCCCACCCCCTCCCCCACCCATAGCTCAATCCTCTCTCCCGATTGGCTGATACAAACCTCGCCTTGTCCTCTCTCCCCATTGGCTGGTTCTTCTTGGCTTCAACCATCTCCCGTTTTCGTCAGTGTAATTATTAGTGTGTGTGTGTGTGTGTGTGTGTGGAGGGAAAAGGGGGGGGGGGAGGTTTATGTGTGTGTGTGGGGGGGGGGTGAGGTTCGTGTGTGTGTATGTGTGTAGGGAAGGGGGTGGATGGGTCATGAGTTGTAGAAAGCATGGAGTTTGTTTTTTAAGCACTATAATTATAGTTGTAGAAAGCATGGAGTTTGTTTTTTAAGCACTATAATTATAGTTGTAGAAAGCATGGAATTTGTTTTTTAAGCACTATAATTATAGTTGTAGAAAGCATGGAGTTTGTTTTTTAAGCACTATAATTATTTGAGCGGTTGAACCTTGAGATAACTTAACGACTTAAAACTTTAGCCATTTGAACAGTATATATATATATATATATATGGGATTGTGTCGTGCAACACAATCCCACTCCTACTCTGTGCAGCTCTCCAATCCAAGAGTGAAATTTTACTCTCAATCTTTCTTCTGTTCAGAAGCTGAGCTCTGGAACTCTCTCCCAGAATCAGTCTTTCCCTCTTCCTATGACTTAAATTGCTTCAAACTCCGTGTGTCCAGGCATTTTGGCTGGAACGTCCCTTGATGTTGGCCCTGTCACTCTTTCAACTCTGGGGGAGGCACTCGCTACAGGCAGTTCTCCCTCACTCACATAGAACAAAAATATTGTGTGTGTGTGTGTGTGTGTGTTTGTAATTTTATCAATAATTATTGTTGTGGCTATGGTCTTTTAAAACCTCCCCTGTTTCGCTCCATTAGTTAGGAGACATTTCACCCTATTTATTTGCCGATAATAAGATGCAGTTCACCCCATTCAGGTGTCGATTTTTTTTTCTGGATGAACAATAGCGAGCTTGTAACTAAGAAAAAAATCATTCCTATCGAAATATGTGCAAATTTACCTTGAATGGGGTCTGGGTGGCATTTTATAGTTAAAAGGAAGTCTTGGAAGGCTAAAGGACAAATAATAATAATAATAATAATAATAATAATAATAATAATAATAAACATAGTGATAATACTAATACTAATAATAATAATAATAAAAAGAAGCAAAATCCTCAATAATAATTACACGAAATATCAAAATAAACCCTTAAGTCGTCGGATCAAATAGTGTTAAACCACATTTTGTCTAGTTGATATTATATTATTGGTCAAGCTGAATACCTATTGGCCCTGGTTCGAGGCCAGGCCAGGTCTTGATGGTGTAATGGTTAGAACGTGTAAGTTATGTATGTGGTGTCCTAGTTTCGAATCCTGGAAGACAGACAGACAGACACAGACAGAGAGAGAGAGAGACAGACAGAGGGAGAGATTTTATTTGACTTAACTCTTTATTGAGATAGCAGAGAGACAGAGTTAGAGTTAGAACTAGAGAGAGAGGGTGGGGGGAGAGAGAGAGAGAGAGAGAGAGAGAGAGAGAGAGAGAGAGAGACTAGACTTAGAGGTAGAGGTAGAGACATGTAGTGTTGTGGTAACCATAGGGAAAGTAGTAGTTAGGTTAGCCTCACTCTCCACACACAATATAATTATAATAACACATTGTTAACCCTTTGAGTACCGGCGACCTCCTTTTCATCCTATTCTGGCAACTATTAGATGATTTTATTAAGTTTAAAAAGGGTAACCAGCCAATAAGAGGCTTCGAACTATTTAACTTAACCCTTTGTACTACCATAGATCCTTCTTAATTAAACTGCACAAAATAGTCTAAATATAGCTATAATATAACCAAAATAGTCTAAATATAGCTATAATATAACCAAAATAGTCTAAATATAGCTATAATATAACCAAAATAGTCTAAATATAGCTATAATATAACCAAAATAGTCTAAATATAGCTATAATATAACCAAAATAGTCTAAATATAGCTATAATATAACCAAAATAGTCTAAATATAGCTATAATATAACCAAAAATAGTCTAAATATAGCTATAATATAACCCAAAAAGTCTAAATATAGCTATAATATAACCAAAATAGTCTATAGCTATAATATAACCAAAATAGTCTAAATATAGCTATAATATAACCAAAATAGTCTAAATATAGCTATAATATAACCAAAAAGACATCTCAGTAAAGAATAGGTTAACCCTTTGAGTACCAGCGACGTGTGTTATATGTTCTATCTATATATCTATCTATCTATATACTCAGGGCCAATCCCCAATTTTCCTATTTTTTCATTTTTTATATTTGTTATTTATTTATTTATTTAACCGTCATGGTGGTGTAATGGTTAAGGTGTCTGAAAATATGTGTGTGATAACCCAGGCTCGAATCCCGGTGGATCACATATATGCTTTCATTAATTTCATTGGAGGTGTTTGGTGGTGTGGTGAAATTAATACAAAATATATTGTTATTATTTTTTATTTTTTATTTTTGTTGAGGGGGTGGCCGACTCAAGACAGAGCCCGAATAGGGACAACACAACAGAAAACAATGAACACACATCTAGGTCATCTCTTTTATCTTTGAATCTGGCTATATGTAGACGATTTTATACAGCTTAGGAAGGGTGTGTGGTAGTCAAAAGGGTTGGTTGAGATAGCTTGAAGCCTTACTATTGCTACAGGTCCTTCCTAAGCTGAATAAACTCTTCTAATAGTTGACATAGCATGATGAAAAGGACGTCACCAGTACTGTAGGGGTTAAGGGGGTAGTGGCTAGTTTGGTTCTGTCCTTTTCTATCTTTCTCTGGCTTGTATCCATTTGGCCCCATTCAGCCTACTATTTTAAGACGTTTATTCCCATCCAGGTGTCAATTTTTTACTGGTGAGCGGTACTGAGCCAGCATATTTTTTATTTTTGTTTGACAGCAGGCTAAATTTGTACATTTTTCGATAGAAAAATTTCTCCGGCGAAGCCGGATTTCTTCATATAATGCTGGCTCGCTCTCGCTCGCCAGGAAGAAATCGACACCTAGATGGGGATAAACGTCTTAAAATAGTTGGCTAAATGGGGCCGAATGGATACAAGCCAGAGAAAGAGAGAAAAGGACAGAAATAACAAAAGCAGGGGTAGTGGCTATTTTAGACAGTATTTATTTACGTATTTATTTATTTAATGTTTAGTTTCCTCGCTAGATCTCTATCACCATCATCACTACTGTCACCATCATCACAACTACTATCACCATCATCACTGCTAATATCACCATCACTGCTACTATCACCATCATCACTACTGTCACCATCATCACAACTACTATCACCATCATCACTGCTAATATCACCATCACTGCTACTATCACCATCATCACTGCTAATATCACCATCAGTGCTACTATCACCATCATCACTACTGTCACCATCATCACAACTACTATCACCATCATCACTGCTAATATCACCATCAGTGCTACTATCACCATCATCACTACTGTCACCATCATCACAACTACTATCACCATCATCACTGCTAATATCACCATCACTGCTACTATCACCATCATCACTACTGTCACCATCATCACAACTACTATCACCATCATCACTGCTAATATCACCATCAGTGCTACTATCACCATCATCACTACTGTCACCATCATCACAACTACTATCACCATCATCACTGCTAATATCACCATCACTGCTACTATCACCATCATCACTACTGTCACCATCATCACAACTACCATCACCATCATCACTGCTAATATCACCATCACTGCTACTATCACCATCATCACTACTGTCACCATCATCACAACTACTATCACCATCATCACTGCTAATATCACCATCACTGCTACTATCACCATCATCACTACTGTCACCATCATCACAACTACTATCACCATCATCACTGCTAATATCACCATCACTGCTACTATCACCATCATCACTACTGTCACCATCATCACAACTACTATCACCATCATCACTGCTAATATCACCATCACTGCTACTATCACCATCATCACTACTGTCACCATCATCACAACTACTATCACCATCATCACTGCTAATATCACCATCACTGCTACTATCACCATCATCACTACTGTCACCATCATCACAACTACTATCACCATCATCACTGCTAATATCACCATCACTGCTACTATCACCATCATCACTACTGTCACCATCATCACAACTACTATCACCATCATCACTGCTAATATCACCATCACTGCTACTATCACCATCATCACTACTGTCACCATCATCACAACTACTATCACCATCATCACTGCTAATATCACCATCACTGCTACTATCACCATCATCACTACTGTCACCATCATCACAACTACCATCACCATCATCACTGCTAATATCACCATCACTGCTACTATCACCATCATCACTACTGTCACCATCATCACAACTACTATCACCATCATCACTGCTAATATCACCATCACTGCTACTATCACCATCATCACTACTGTCACCATCATCACAACTACTATCACCATCATCACTGCTAATATCACCATCACTGCTACTATCACCATCATCACTACTGTCACCATCATCACAACTACTATCACCATCATCACTGCTAATATCACCATCACTGCTACTATCACCATCATCACTACTGTCACCATCATCACAACTACTATCACCATCATCACTGCTAATATCACCATCACTGCTACTATCACCATCATCACTACTGTCACCATCATCACAACTACTATCACCATCATCACTGCTAATATCACCATCACTGCTACTATCACCATCAGCACTACTGTCACCATCATCACAACTACTATCACCATCATCACTGCTAATATCACCATCACTGCTACTATCACCATCACTACTGTCACCATCATCACAACTACTATCACCATCATCACTGCTAATATCACCATCACTGCTACTATCACCATCATCACTACTGTCACCATCATCACAACTACTATCACCATCATCACTGCTAATATCACCATCACTGCTACTATCACCATCATCACTACTGTCACCATCATCACAACTACTATCACCATCATCACTGCTAATATCACCATCACTGCTACTATCACCATCATCACTACTGTCACCATCATCACAACTACTATCACCATCATCACTGCTAATATCACCATCACTGCTACTATCACCATCATCACTACTGTCACCATCATCACAACTACTATCACCATCATCACTGCTAATATCACCATCACTGCTACTATCACCATCATCACTACTGTCACCATCATCACAACTACTATCACCATCATCACTGCTAATATCACCATCACTGCTACTATCACCATCACCACCACTGTCACCATCATAACTATTACTATCACCATCATCACTGCTATTATCATCATTATCCCTACTATATCACCATCATCATTACTACTATCACCATCAGCACTATATCACCATCATCATTACTACTATCACCATCAGCACTACTACTACCACCATGATCACTATAATGCTACTATGGAACACACACACACACACACAGAGACAGTCACACACACACAGACAGTCATTACAATATGTCAAATTCTTGTAACAATTCCACTTTGCCTATAAATGAAAATTATATTTCAAAAGTTCAAACGACAAACTTTATAGAATTTTGCTTGCTTTTAAAGTGATCGTACATTTTCTTAATCGCTTAGTAAATAAAGATACTAGAATAGTTTTGTCTATTGTAGGATAAATCGAATCTCAAAATCTAAAGTAAATCCGTATCAGACATCATAATGTTTAAGAAAGCCACGCAGGGACTTCTCATTGGGTCAGCGGCCCTCTATGGGGCCTGGAAATTGAGAGCTTGGGTGAAACGGAAGAACTAGGAGCGAAAGGACCGTGAAGTGGCGTTGCTGCGCTGCGTGGAGGAACAGGGGAAACGGGTGGAAGAGAGCTTAGATGGGTTCCGTAGCTTCGAAGAGGTGGAACGACGGGTGATGGATGAAGGGGAACTTGGGGAGGGCATGGGAAACGGTGTGGAACAGTCGGGTGTGGGCTTGAGGAATGTGGAGCGAAGGGTGGTGGAACAGGAGGAGGTCTGGAAACAGACGTGGAAGAAAATAGAACGGGTGGAGGGGAATGTGGAGATGATGTGCCGTAGATTTGTGGAGGAAGGAAAGGAGGTGGAGGAGGAGGAAAGAGTAGTGGAAGAGGGGGAGGTGGAGGAGGAAAGAGTAGTGGAGAAGGAAGAGGTGGAGGAGGAGGGAAGAGTACTAGTGGAGGAAGAAGAAGGGGAGGAGGAGGAAAGAGAAGTGGAGGAAGAGGGGGAGGTGGAGGAGGAAGAGGCAGCGGAGAAACAAAATCGGGAACAAATTTGTGACGTTACGGATTTAACATGGGAATGGGAAATACAGGCGGAAATGCAGAAATACGAGAGTGAAATCCGTGACCTAGCCGCGGAGATCGGGGAAAAAGATAGCGAAATGGCGGAACTGCAAGTGGAAAACGACTCTATGTACGAAGATATCTGGGATCTGATCGAGGAGACGACTCGAAAGAACTCGGAAATCAAGGAACTTGGGAACATAGGGAGAGACGATACTGAAATTGGTGAGCAGAATGAGGAGATCGAAAAGAATGAGAGCGAAATCAGTGAGCAGGCTGAGGAGATTGGAAAGAGGGATAGAGATTTGGCGGTACTGCAAGCGCAAAATAACTCTATGTACGAAGATATCTGGGATCTGATCGAGGAGACGGCTCGAAAGAACTCGGAAATCAGGGAACTAAGGAAAATAGGGAGAGACGATACTGAAATCGGTGAGCAGAATGAGGAGATCGAAAAGAATGAGAGCGAAATCAGTGAGCAGGCTGAGGAGATTGGAAAGAGGGATAGCGATTTGGCGGTACTGCAAGCGCAAAATAACTCTATGTACGAAGATATCTGGGATCTGATCGAGGAGATGACGCGAAAGAATTCAGAAATCAGGGAACTAAAAGAAGATGTCAGATCCGTGGTGGTGACAGCCGATAAAACTACGATTACGATTACGATCAAGTTTAATGCAACCGAGAAAATGCAAAGGGAAACTGAGGGAGCGATAGAAAAGGGCATAGAGGGAGAGATAGAAGGAGATAAAGATACAGAGATGAGCATGAATGAGGAAGGAACAGCAATGGAAGGAGAGCAAGAGGGGGATACAGACGCAAAGATACAGATGTCAGAGGAAGAAGTAGCAGAGGCAGTGAAGTGTGAAGAGCGGATTTTTAAGATTAAGGAGAGGATAAAAGAACTGGGGGCTAGGTTGACGAGGTGTGAGGTCAGGTGTAGGCAGTGAGCGACAAACCTAAGGTGTCGCTTTTTACTGGCGAGCGATAGCGAGCCTGTAATTAACCCTTTACCGGGCGAGGAACCATATATGGTAACTTAAATGGGCGTCCAAAAGGGCGCTCCCAAGCCGCCCGGTGTGTGTCTGCCACCACGTCATCATGCCTCAGCCAATCACCGATGATCAGGCTACTCACGTGGGTATGGTGTAAGAGCTGATGCCATCTCAGTATTGGTTGAGAGCAACTCGAAGTTCAGTTGCAGGCCAGACATGAAGAAAGTAGGATCTCAGCGATTTTTCTCTTGACGCCCTCGACCCTAGCTCATCACGTAATATCGGTAAGTTGATAATAATCTGATATTATGCAGTTGAATAGTTGTACTATAACCTGATATAGTTGTCATTTACGTGGAACATACGGAAATTGGTGAAATTTGTTTGCGAAAAAGTGAATGATCAAATATGGACATGCGCCCGGTAAGGGGTAAAGCCCAAGTGATCATATATGGACTTACGCCCGGTAGCCTATAGAATTGAAATTACTAAATATGATCATTTCGCCCGGTAAGGGTTGTACTCCCAAGTTACATAAAACCATATAACTTTGATGATAGTTACCCAAACCAGCATGGCACATGGCCACAACTTGGGTAGGGATTCTAGAATGTTCAACATAGAAATAAATGACCGATTTCTATTATTTCCTCATAAGTGTACAGTGAAATAAATATGAGTTTGGTAAGTTTAGTGAGTTCACAAATATTTTAGTGAGTTCACATATATTTTTGATATTGTGAGGCATATACTGAAGTTTTTTTGAGATATGAGTACTGTCACATAAAGAAATACCAATTTTCATGGGGATCCTATGCCCAAAATTTGCTGAAATTCATTGGTCAGGGGGAACCTCTGCCCAAATTTTGCTGGAATTCATTGTCCATGGGGAACCTATGCCAAAATGTTGCTGGAATTCTGTGTTCATGGGGAAGCTATGCCCAAATGTTGCTGGAATTACTTGTTCAGGGGGAACCTATGTCCAATTTGTTTTTTGGAATTAATTATTCATGGGGTACCAGACAGTGTCTGGGTTGTGAAAAGTACCTAAACTAAAATATTCATATATAATCTATGTATATACTTATTAAAATAAAACGCTTATTTTTGGGTAATATAATGATATCACTATTATTCTGTGTATTTTGTTTACCTTAAATTTACATTTTCAATATAGCATAATTCAAGATTATTTTTACCCTAGACCGGCGCTTGTCCATATATGATCACTTCGTCAACCTCGATTTGCTAATTCAATATGCAAAAATGTGAAAAAAAATCATAAGCAAAAATACCTTAGAATTAGGTCTACTTTCATGGTCTAGGGTCAAAAAATGAAATTTCTAAGTATTTCTATGAGTGCCCGGTAAAGGGTTAAAGAGGAACCGGCCTTTGGCTGGGAAATTTTTCTACCGAAAAATTTACAAATTTAACTTGAAGGGGGGGTCTAGGGGGTATTTTTCTAAGCTTGATGGAGGTCTAGCGAGGAAACTAAAAAATAAATGAATACATGAATTAATAGACCAAAAAAAGGCCACTATCCACTTTTTGGGCGATTTTTGAATGTATTCATTATTTTTCTAGTTTCCTCCCTAGACCTCTATCAAATTTAAATAAAAACATCCGTTAGATCCCCCTTCTAGATTAATTTGTAAATTTTTCGGTAGAAATATTTCCCGGCCGAAGGTCGGTTCTTCCATTACAGGTTCACTATCGTTCGCCAGGGAAAAAATCGACACCTAAATAGCACGAAAGGTCTAAATATTGACGAAGAAATGGAGCGAAAGGTCTTAAAATCGACAAACTATTGGGGGAAACATCTTAACATCTGAAAACTAATGGGGCTAAACATAAGGGAGAAAAGTGACCAGAAAACCTTACTCCCTTCCTTCCTTAAGGAGGGGATGGAGGGTTTGGAGGGAGGAAGGGAGGGAAGGAGGGTTTGGAGGGAGGGAGGGAGTAAGGAAGGGAAGGAGGATTTGGAGGGAGGGAGTAAGGAAGGAAGGAAGGAAGGAAGAAAGGAAGGAAGGGAGGGAGGGAGGAAGGAAGAAAGGAAGAAAGAACGAAAGAAAGAAAGAAAGAAAGAAAGGGAGGGAGGGAGGGAAGGTAGGGAGAGAGTAAGAAAGGAAGGAAGGGAGGGAGTAAGGAAAGGGATGGGGGGGGGGGGGAGAGTATGGACGGAAGGAAGGGAAGTAGGCCTATAAGCTTGATGGAGGTCTGGGGAGGAAACTAGAACAATAACAAATAATAAATAAATACATAAATAAAAACAAAAATCAAATAAAAAAAATGGGGAATGGGCCAGAGCAAATAGATAGATAGATAGATAGATAGATAGATGTATAGATAAATAGATAGATAAATAAATAGATAGATAGATAGATAGATAGATAGATGTATAGATAAATTGATAGATACATAAATAGATAGATAGATAGATAGATAGATAGATAGATAAATAGATAAATAAACAAACTACTAAATACAACCCACTCCCCTACGTTGGCAACTGTACATTATATTTACCGTAGGTGACCACACCTATTATGTAAACCCTCGTAGACTTTCACCTCACCTTAAAGGGGTAGGGCTTGGTTTTTGGTCCATATATTTATTTATTTATTTATTTTTTGGTTTCCTCGCTAGACCTCCATCAAGCTTAGAAAAACACCCCCTAGACCCCCTTTTGAAGATAAATTTGTAAAAAAAAATATAGAAAAATTTCCCGACCAAAGGCCGGTTCCTTCTAAAAATCAGAGGCTTGTTATTGCTCGCCAGGCAAAATTCGACACCTAAATGGCACGAAAGGTTTTGATATCGATAGAGCAATGGGACGAAAGGTCTTAAAATCGACAAACTAACTGAACGAACGTCTTAAAACCTCAAAACGAATATGCTAAACATGAGGGAGAAGGGGGTCCAGAAAAAGCGAGTACTTCCTCCCTTAATGTATGGCTCTACGTGGCTCCGGGGTTCTGTGGCTCTGTGGTTCTCTGGGGTTCTTTGGTTCTGTAGTTCTCTGGTTCTGTGGCTCTGGGGTTGTGTGGTTCTCTGGGGTTCTATGGCTCTGGGGTTCTGTGGCTCTGAGTAATACACAGCGCTATACCTATATTTGCATTATTCTGAGAGAGAGAGAGAGAGAGGGAGAATAATAACTACGAGAGAGAATGAGAATAATAACTACGAGAGAGAGAGAGAGAGAAAGGGAATAATAACTACGGGAGAGAGAGAGAAAGGGAATAATAACTACGAGAGAGAGAGAGAGAAAGATAAAGGGAATAATAACTACGAGAGAGAGAGAGAATGAGAATAATAACTACGAGAGAGAGAGAATGAGAATAATAACTACGAGAGAGAGAGAATGAGAATAATAACTACGAGAGAGAGAGAATGAGAATAATAACTACGAGAGAGAGAAAGAGAGAGAGAGATAATGAGAATAACAACTACAAGAGAGAGAGAGAGAGAATATTAACCACCTGGGGCTTCTTACATATACTTGGTCAAGGATACCATTAGAGAGGCACTAAGCAACAACAACAACAACGACAACAACAACAACAACATAAGGAAAAAAAAACATCTACCATTACCACTGTGTTGTTGGTGTAATGGTTTAGATGTTTATGTTCTGGGTGTGGTGTCCCGAGTTCGAATCCCAGGAGGACCATATGCTTTCATTAGTTTTTAAGTACATTAGGGTTTGTAATGGATGATTAATGTTAAGAATGGGGTGTTACTTAATTTTATGATAGTAGTAGTGATGGTGGTGGTGATTGTGGTAGTATTTGCATTTTTCTTGATTATCTCTATAGTCTATTCGCTGTAAGTAGGCAAGAAATCATGACCTCTAACCTCTGTAACTCAAAAACGAATAGAGTAATCGAGCTAATAGTTCTACCATTTGGGAAGAGTCAGTCAAGGAATATATGTGGTAATGTACAACCCATTTGCTCCAGCCCTTTTTGAGTTACAGAGGATAGAGGTCATAATTTCTCGCCTACTTACAGCGAATAGACTATAGGTTGGGCAGAAATCGTAACCTCTAACCTCCGCAACTCAAAAAGGACTAGAGTAATCAAGCTAATTGTTCTACCTATTAGGAACACTTGGTTAGGGAATAAGTGTGGAAATTGACAGCTCATTTCCTCTAGCCGCTGTCACACGAGCGCTTTTTCCGTCAATTTTCCATGAGCAAGTTTTTTCTCGTATTATTTCGGGACATTTTCGCACTGGTATCGGTAACTAGACTGAAGCTAGATTATGTTGGGCGGCTGAATTCTGATGAAGTGTAATTTTATAAGCATCCAGACCATAATTGCCCGTAAAAATTGCTCGAAAAAAGGCTTGTGTGACTCCGGCTTAAATTGTATAAAATCGTCTAATAATATCCAGAAAACAGAAAAGAATGGGTAATCAGATCTTAGAAGGGTTAAGGGGGTAGTGCTTGGTTTTTGGGCTATATATTTATTTATTTTTGAGTTTCCTCGCTAGACCTCAATCAAGCTTAGAAAAATACCCCCTAGACTAATTCCTTTCAAGATAGATTTGTACATTTTTCGGTAGAAACATGTCCCGGCCTGGTTCCTTCTAAAATTAGAGGCTCGCTATCGCTCGCTAGGAAAAAATCGACACCTAAATGGCACGAATGGTCTTGATATTGACAAAGATAATGGGTCGAAAGGCCTCTAAATAGCCAAACTAATGGAAAGAACACCTTAAAATATAATTTGTCTACCGAAAAATGTACACATTTATATTGAAAGGGGGTCTAGGGGGTGCATTTTTAGGCTTGATGGAGGTCTAGCGAGGAACCTTAAAAATATATATTAATATATAAATATATAGACCAAAAAACAAGCACTAAGATAGCTCAATGGTTCAATAACAAAAACATTTACATTTATATACAATAACGCCTGCATCGTAAATATATCATATTTCTCTGTAGATTAGTAACTTTTATCAAGCTCAGAAAAATTCTCAATATATTTCAGATCGGAAGAGATTTGAAACTCAAATATGTTATGGTTACCCATTAATATCAGTTTTCTGTAAACGAGATGATTGTAGAAAATTGTATTTAAAGCAGTAACTTTTTAAAATTTGTATTGAAGTCTTCGTGTAAATTATTAATATTTATCTTTAAAACAACTATTTACTGTAATATCATCTATTTTTCCATACCACATAATATTGCGTATTGTTTGCATTAACACCAGCCACTATAAAGTAGAACAAATAAATACGATATGCATCTAGATAAAACAGGCGAACTTCACACCATTGAGAACCAAAAACTCGTCCGAGGAACATTCAAAATTTGTTGCTCACATTGTTACTTGGATTTAAGCTACTAAATAGTATATTAAAATTTTACAAAGCATTTAAATACAAAAACACGTAAATTTACAATGACCACCACCAATAAGAGAGTTATTCGGATCCCCAATACCGATTACGGTGTAATAAAGCCTTGGTTGATGGCCATCGCCAAGGCTCGGAAGCGAAACGCGTGGTATGATGACAAACGGGAACTCTATTGGTTTACTGGTTCATCCCCTGAAGACATGGATTGTTTTGCAAAGGAAGTCAAGCAGGGGCTAAGAAGGTATGAAATTATTAAGATCGGAAAGAAGGGATTCCACAAGAAGGCCATAGTAAACAAAATGGCTCAGAAAAAAGTCGCAGATGCGGTAAGGTTCATTTACCAAGATAAAGCCACAAAGCAGGTCAAAATGTCAGCAGAGAACTGCTTGTATTGGAGACAGGTGGTTATGTCTGCCAAAGTGTATGCCGTTCATAGGAACCAGTTTGAAGTCATTAAGGGTTATTATCACGTAATGAAAATGGTACACAAAAAGGGTATGCTGCATGCATTAGGCGAATACCCTTGGGTGGACAACTTCGTGGTTCATGTGGAGGATATGTTAACGAGGGTTGATGAGGAGGAAAAAAGACTAAATGAATGGAAAATAACTCTGGAGGAGATGGAGAGGAGGAAGGAGGCGTGGAAGATGGAGGAAGAGATGGAGGATAGTAGCAGTGATGATAGTGAAAGTAGTAGTGATGAAAGTAGTAGTGATGAAAGTAGTAGTGGTGATAATGAGAGTAGTAGTGGTGATAGTGATAATAGTGAAAGTTCTAGTGATGATGATGTCTAATGACATTGGTGAGCATTGTAGGCCTGTTGATGATAGGATTGATGGAGAGCATAGCCTTGCTGACTACTACATCACTAGTGACGATGATAGTGATGGTGGTGGTGACCAGTAGTGTTGATGGTGACAGCAGTAGTGATGAAGGAAAAGATGGAGGAAGGTCGAGGAATGAAGAGTAGGTTCGAGGAGCAGATGGTGGACGTTTTGAAGAACTTGACAATTGGTGAGGAGAATGGTCTGGGTGGAGTGGACTAGGATATGAAAACAATGTCTATAAGAACATAATAAAATGGGAGTCTGCAGAAAGCCGATGGACCCACACAAGGCAGATCACTGTCACACCCAACCCCAATTACAAGGCCTAATTATAGACTCAACCCACCAATACCCTGAGGACTGACCTCACCAAAACGGTCAGAGGTCAACACAAGATTACAAGATCTATGGTTCAGGAATGATGTGGTATAGTCGTTTGTGCATCGGTGTTGGCCATAGTTGAAAGGCTGTCCCGTATTTTGTCTTGGTCAGCTGATCCATGTATAAATATGTCCGTGTATTTTTATGTTTTTTATTTAATGGGAAACATGTTCAAGCTTTTAAGGAACACTATTATTTTAATTTCGTTAATTAATAACTTTTCTTAACCCCTTCAGGAGGCAAGGACGAGATTCTTCATTTATATTTTGGTTATTTGTTAACGATTGTTTGCAATTTAGGAAAGATGTCCAGGAATCAAAGATGTCCAGGAATCAAAGATGTCCAGGAATCAAAGGAGTAATATATATCTCAATTATTGCTTTGACTTCCAAAATGCCTTTCTAAGACGGATAAAATCGTCTAATGATAGCCAAAATAAACGGAAGGAACTTGTCCTGATATACTGGAAGATATATATATATATATATATATATATATATATATATATATATATATATATATATATATATCTATATATATATATAAGATATATATATAATATATATATATATATATATGTATATATATATATATACTGATATATATATATATATCTATATATATATATATATATATATATATATATATATATATATATATATATATATGTATATATATATATAAATATATATATATATATGCATCAGAGAGAGAGAGAGAGGACAGAGGAGACACTATATGCTTGACTATTGACCTTTGCAGACCCCACCAGCCAATCAGCAGCCGCCCCCACTTCCTGAGACCAGCGCAGGACCAATCAGCGAGCAGCATCTCTCCCCAGCCAACCAATAGGGAGCGAGAAGCACAGGTGAATGAACCCCTACTATATACCACCATCACTATACTACCACCACTACAACTACTACCAACATTACCACCACTACAACTACTACCAATATTACCACCACTACTACTGCACTACCAACATTACCACCACTACAACTACTACCAACACTACCACCACTACAACTACTACCAACATTACCACCACTACAACTACTACCAACATTACCACAATTACTACTACTACCAACATTACCACCACTACAACTACTACCAACATTACCACTACTACAACTACTACCAACACTACCACCACTACAACTACTACCAACATTACCACCACTACAACTACTACCAACACTACAACTACTACCAACATTACCACCACTACAACTACTACCAACATTACCACCATTACTACTACTACCAACATTACCACCACTACAACTACTACCAACATTACCATCATCATCACCACCAACATTACCATCACTACTACTACTTATACTACTACTACTACCTACATTACCACCTTTAAACACTTGATTATTGTCATATCATGATACATTGTTTAAGAATGAAAACACAAAATAATTCAGGCAATAAAGCACATGTAATGACAAGCCTACCGCTACCACTACTACCACCATTACTACCACCACCATCTTTAGCAACCACCATTACTACCAATTACTACCAATATTACCACCACTTCTGCCAACATTACCACCACCACCTCTACCAACATTACCTCTATCAAGGAGCTGTGGGAAGTATGAGTGTAAAGACAATCTCAATTGACCCTCCGACTTCCATATACCCTTCCTAATCTGAATAAAATCGTCTAATAATAGCCAGAAAACGAAACGAAGTGCGTCATCGTATATTTTAATAACAAGGGAATATCTTTAAGTTACCCCTTCACCACCATTACGTAATTTTCATCACATTCTGGTTACCATTAGACGATTTTATCTAGTTTATAAGCGATTTCTACGACTTAAATGGGTAAATATGATCTCAATAAACCCTCTGGATAACACAGGTCCTTCTTAAACTGCATAACATCGTATAATAATAGCCAGAAAACGGAAAAGAACAGCGTCATCAACATCGTCTACTATTAGACGATTTTATTCAGTTTAAAAAGGGCCTCCAGCAACTAACAGCCTTCGAATGATCTCACTTAACCTTTTAAAATTGCCACAGATCCTTCTTAAACTGCACACAATCGTCTAAATATAGCAACAAACAAATTAACAAGACGTCGTCGGTACAGAAGTGGTTAACCCTTAGAAGACCCGATTACGCATTTCTTTCTGTTTTCTGGTTATTATTAGACGATTTTATTCAGATTAGGAAGGGCATGTGGAAGTCAGAGGGTTGATGGGGATAGTCTTTACCCTCATACTTCCCACAGATCCTTCCTAAGCTGTATAAAATCGTGTAATGATAGCCATAATAAACAAGTGTAAGCTAGTTTAGGATAAGAAAATCGTGATCATCCCCTTAACCCCTCCAGCACCATGACGCCTTTTTATTTCCTTTTATTCTGACGGTTTTAGGCAATTTAAGAAGGACCTATGTTATTCAGAGGGTTTATTGAGATCGTATTTACCCCTTTGAGTCCTAGAAGTAGATCATATGCTAAAGAAAATCGTCTAATGGTAACCAGAATATGATGAAAATTATGAAAACGAAGTAACATTAGACTATTTTAATCTATTGACCTTTGGGAATATGCGGCCGGGATGGATTGTGGCCTTATTGGATTGCGGCCGCTTTGGTAGGTGGCCGGAATGACTTCACTGGTGGTGGTGGTAGTGGTGGTGGTAGTGGTAGTAAGTGGTGGTGGTAGTGGTGGTAGGTGGTGGTGCTAATGTTGGTGGAAGAGGGTGGTAATGGTGGTCGTGTTGGTAATAGGTAAGGGTATAGTATACTGTATTGGTGGTAATGTTATGGGTGGTGGAGGTGGTAGCTATGTTGGTAGAGGTTAACAATGTAATTATAATGGTGGTAGTGGTAGTAATGGTGATGGAGGCTGACAATGGACCTACGGTGGTAATGGTGGTAGTAGATGGTAATGATGCATATGGAGTGTTGATAGAGGCTGACAATGGACTTATAATGGTGGCAGTGGTGGTAGTTTATAGGAATGATGCATAGGGCCATTTTATTAAACCATGGTAAGAGCTTTCCCTACGACCTTTCCCGACCAGATTGACCCTTATCGCTTATCTGTATAAGGGTCAATCTGGTCGGGAAAGGTCGCAGGGAAAACTCTTACCATGGTTTAATAAAATAGCCCATAGAGTGTTGGTAGAGGGTGACAATTGTCTTATAATGGCGGTAGACGGTAGTGGTAATTAAGTGGTGGCAATGGTGGTATTGGTGATAATGGTAGAAGTAGAGGTGATAGTGGTGGTAATGGTGGTAGAGGGTAGTAGTAAGTGGTGGTATTGGTGGTGGTGGTGGTGATAGTGCGGTCGGGATGGATCGTGGCCATATTGGAGCCCGGCCGCTTTGGTATTCGGCCGGAATGACTACACTGGTGGTAGTGGTGGCTGTGGTTGTGTTGGTAAGTGGTGGTGGTAAGTGGTGGTGGTAGTGGTGGTAATGGTAAGGGTAGTCAATCAATCAATCAATTAATCGGTAGTAGAATGTGGTGGTAATGTTATGGTAATGTTATGGTAGTGGTAATAGAGGTGGTGGTGGTGATGGTAATAGTGGTGGTAGCTTTGTTGGTAGATGGTAACAATGTAATTATAATGGTGGTGGTGGTGGTACTGGTGGTAGTGGTGATCGAGGCTGACAATGGACCTACGGTGGTAATGGTGGTAAGGAATAGGATGAGGGTAGAGGGTGGTGGTGGTGGTGAACGCTATCCTCCCTCTTTACTCCCTTTCACCGTTACCAATCTAGCTACTTTTACGCTAGATCTAGATATTTTTGCTCACATCTATCAACATGACAGAACACTCGAGTGATTTTGAAATATATATTGCTACCTGTCAAATATTTATCCATGATTAATAATAATGTGCAGTATCTATAATCTGACCATTAAGCGTATATAAATCGTAACTCCAATCTTTCTTATCTCACAAAAGTTAAACAATAGAGCTGATATTTGTTGTTCTATGTGGATGAGGGAGACAAAAGGCAGAACTGCTTGTGACGAGTACCTCCCCCAGAGTTGAAAGAGTGACTGGGTCAAAATCAATTAAAATGTAAAACTTGCAAACTAAACAAACCAAAATTGGGACAAAGACAATATAAAGGCAAACAACTAATAAAAATAGCTATGTGGAAACAACGCTTACTAAAACAAAATGTATGATATTAAAGAATGTTCGAGCCAAAATGCCTGGACACATGTAGTTTGAAGCAATTTAAGTCATAGGATGAGGGGAAGATGGATTCAGGGAGAGTTCCAGAGCTCAACTGTTGAATGGAAGAAAGATTGGGAATATCGTTTCACTCTCGGGTTGGAGAGTTGCACAGAGTAGTGTAGAAACATTTGGGAAGAGTCAAACAGTTGGGAGATTTTTTTGTTTCGTTCCTAGACCATTAAACTTTAAAACAAAAAACAAGACTCTCCTTAGAGATAAATTTGTGCATTTTTGGTAGACTAATATCCTAGCCGAAGGCCGGTTCCGCCTAAACTCAATTAATGAAATCAACAAATACATGTGGCACTCCGAAGACTCGAACCCAGGATACTCACATCGAAATTCCGCGCACTATGCATTACGCTATCAAGGCAGTTAAAACTAATGGCGCTAAGCATGAGGGAGAAGGATAAAACAAAAAACAATGACAACTTGAGTTAACATTAGCCAGAATTCTCAAGGGGTATCACACGAGAGCTTTTAGCGGCAATTTTCGACGATCAATATTCTTACCCCCTTCTGTACCGGCGACGTCTTTTTAATTATATTCTTGCTATAATTTGACGATTTTGTGAGGTTTAAGAAGAACCTGTTGTAGTAAAAAGGGTTAAGTGAGATAGTTAGAAGCCTGTTAATCTGTAGGAGGCCCTTTTTAAACTTAATAAAATCGTTTAATAGTAGCCAGAATAAAGTTAAAATGATGCAGTCGGTACAGAAGGGGTTAATTTTATTCTTGCTCTAATTAGACGATTGTGTGAGGTTTAAGAAGGGGCTGTGACAGTACAAAGGGTTAAGTGAGATAGTTCGAAGCCTGTTAATCTGTAGGAGGCTCTTTTTAAACTGAATAAAATCGTCTAATAGTAGCAAGAATAAAGTGAAAAGGACGTCGCCGGTACAGAAGGGGTTAAAGACGGCAATGTTACTGGGTTATTTTGGCACTGGCCACTATACCTTGTTTCTTTTCAACTGACGGTAAATTGAGAAGTTCCCATCAAGGTTTCTTAGTTATTTTGAAGATTTTGTAGTGAAATATAGTGCTAATTATATATACTTGGTCTTGATATGATGCAGACACATAGTAGTTTCATATTTTCCCATTAAGCATCGATAAATTAGCTGCTAAGGGATTCAATTTATCGTCAACTGAAAAGAAACAGAATATAAGATCTACCCTTTGAGGATCATGACGCGTGTTGGCAGTTTCTTCTGGACGATTGTATACACTTTAGGAAGGCTCTGTCTCGTGTCGGGCACACCCAGGTAAGGGGTATGTGCCTTAGTACATACATACATACATAGGAAATATCTGTGGGAAATACAAGGGTAAAGACTATCTTGACTAAAGGTGGTGTCACACGAACGATTTGTCCGTCAATGTTTACGAGCAATTGTCCTCTGGCAGCTTGATAATATAAGTACCATAAGAAATAAACTACGTAACATAATCTACCTTTGATCTAGTTTCCGATTCCAATGCGATATAGCCTCAAAATATTGCGAGAAAAAACTTGCTCATCGAAAATTGCCGGCAAATGCGCTCGTGTGACACCGGCTTCAACCTCGGACTTCCACATACCCTTTCTTCTTCGGTCCTGTTTTGGTTTGTTTTGCCAGTTTTATATTTTGATTAATGAATTAATTAAGAAAACAAAATAAATGCGCCATCGTATCTTCTAAGGGTTAAAGAGATTTACTTAGGCGAAATCATTATTTGATAGATTATAAGCCGGAATATAAGGAAGTAAATGTATCGATAGATTAGCGATACTTGAGGTTTTAGCATTGACAACTCTGCGCTCTCTCTCTCTCTTCTTGCTCTCTCTCTCTCAGGGATGCCAATTTTGCTCTAGGTATAGGTATATTTACTTCGATCTAGCGACAATGTTATGCATCTTACGCTATGAATCGTCGCCATAGTCAGGAATATCTATGTAATTCTAATCAATAACATAAACATTGCGGTATTTGTCTAGTGATATTCTACACTTTTCCAGTTACCTAGCGGGATTTAAGCGACTTTTAAGGACGAATCTAGCGGGATTTTGTAGCTATGAATTGGCAACCCTGTACCCAAGTCACTCAGTCAACCCTGTGCCGGTGTCGGAGTGAGGTGGTGCTCGTATAAACTCCGTATTTTTCTCTATTACGGATACAACCACGGCGTTTCTTCCGGCGTCCGGTTATTGCCAGCCCTTCCCTTGATCCGGCCTGCCCAACGGATGAAGGTAAGGCCGAATACTTGATCCGTTGTGTAGGAAAGAGCGTGGAAGCAAAATGTGGCTTGCTTGTTCGGTCTCTGCCTTTCACTCCCTCACTGCATCTCTATTGAATCCTGGAGAACTCGCCTCGGCTTTATCTCGCCCCGAAACGAAGTCGCCTGTGGTTATATTATATTATTATTGATTAAAATACCCTAGTCTAAGCTAACCTGACCAAAATAACGCAAAGTCCTCTTCAAAATTTCCCAGGACCGAGTTTTTTCGGGGCGACATCTCCAGGAACCTCTGTACCGCCTCGATGCTTTCCCTTTATTTACTATTTTTCCCGCCAAATACGGCACACATTCGCCATATATCAACCTGTATAACCCGACACCGCTAATACAAAAACCCGGGAATATTTGGTATGGTTTGATATGGGGTAGTTAGGGGTTAAAAACACGAAAATAGGACCCTTGAAAAATGTGGTGGTCTTGTGGTTGAGAGATTCGTGGCGGGTGGTTCAAAACAAAGTGGGTTGGAGAGTTCGGTGCCGGCTGCCTTCTTCCTTCACCGACGTCTTAGTACTCTCTGGTCCGACGTCTTGGGGGTTGTTATCTTGTCTTGTCAGAGGGATAGGGTCGGGTCAAGGATTAGGGTGAGGGAGATAATGATTAGTGATCCTATTTCTAAAGGAATCAAGAGTGTGGCTATTAACTATGTGAGATGGGAGGTGAATTCCAATCTTGGATGCTGCGGGGAAAAAATTAATGTCTGAATACAACAGCTTCCCCTCTCTTCAACACCCCTTCTCCCCTCTCTACACTCTTCAGAAAAAATAGGAAAAGTAGAATGTAGATACGAGGTGCCGTTGTAAAGGCTTATCTCTCAATAAGTTCATCTGATGTCCGTGCTGGCCTGATATGTGTGGTATTTTAAGTTGTGGCTGCGTCTCGTAAATGGTATACCGGTACTTGTAGGGTGTAAATATGTATTGTTGTCTATGTCCACTAGATTGTTTGTAATGTATAACATTTGTCTGTGTAAATTTTGTCTTCTTGCTACAAGGGGGTCTAGTTTAATGTCTTGTTTGAGCAAAGTGACTGACGTAGGCCTAGTATGTCTAATCACGTCTGATCCATGATATTTTGTCTAATAAGTATTGAGGATTTTCCTTGCTTTTGTAATTTTCCGAGCAATATATCTTAGTTTGTCCCCTAAGCGGGTAAACAAAAACGCTTTCTCAGACCCCCTTCAAGCTAAATATGTACATTTATCGATAGAAAAATGTACTACTTGCTTTATAAGGTGATGTTCCTTCCATTCCTGTTTGTCTACACTGATTTGTTGTAAATAATAAAGTACGCCAACAAAGTCAATGATGCTCTGAACCTCTCTGAATTTGTGACGTAATTTTTACTTGGATGTCAAAAATATGACTAACTGACAGGGATTACTTAGGCCTAGGCCTAATAATATACGCGAAAGTAAGCCAAAGTTCCATTTATATATATATATATTTTTTTTTAATGGGGGGCGGGGGGGGAGGGGGGGGGGCGGGGGGGGGGGGGGGGGGGGGCGTCGTCGACTCGAGCCACAGCCCGAACAGGGGCATCACAACACAACATAAAAAACAAAAACACACAAAGTAACACACATCTACTGTAGGTCGTCAATTCTCTTATTAGTGTAGGCTATTATATATGCAAAGTAGAATTTTAGTTTGTGCTTTAAAATATGTCCTTGGAAGTGATAACATGAACAGAAAAACATATTATCTGATTATTTGAGCTGTATATGAATTTATATTAGTGTTTTCGCTTCTGTTACTATAGGCTAATTATCATCTTAACATTGATGATGGTAAAAACACCATTTGGAAGGATGTTTTTATTGACGTTTTACAAAAAAAATCTTCAGGTCACCTAAGAAGATTAACTCTCTCTCTCTCTCTCTCTCTCTTTATCAAGACATTTGTAGAAAATGTCTTCACTCGCTATCGCTCGCCAGAAATATACATCGACACCTGTATATGACACGAAAGGTCTTAATAATGACAAAGAAATGGGATGAAAGGTCTTAAATTCGCCAAACTAATGGGCGTTCGAACGTCATACAATTTCAGAACTAATAGGGCATAGGCCTACCATGAGGGAGGGGTACCGGTACTAGAGAATTCGAAGAAAATTTACTTGAAATTGCATCGGTTTTTTTGGCCATTTATCACTTCCATAAACATAATTTGAACTATAAACCACAATTGTATCTTCACATACCGGTAGGCTATACAATAATAAAACACCAAATTAAAGACTTGCTATTCGTTTGACACCCTGATAATTTAATTTCCTTCTTCCCTTCCTTCATTTATCATTCTTTCTTTATAGCCTTCCCTCCGCCAGTCCTTCTTTCCCTTTTCTCTTCCGTCAAATTTATCCTTTTTTTTCGCCCTTTCTTTATCCCCCATTCATTCGTTTATTCGTTCGTTCGTTCGTTCATCCATTCGTTCGTTCGTTCATTCATTTGTTCATTCATTAATTTGTTCATTTATTCGTTTGTCCGTTCTCATTCGTTCGTTCATTCGTTCGTTCATTCGTTCGTTCATTCTCACACTCATTCTCACACTCACTCTCTCTCAATCTCACTCTCACTCTCTCTCTCACTCTCTCTCTCACTCTCTCTCTCACTCTCACTCTCACTCACTCTCTCTCACTCTCTCTCACTCTCTCTCTCTCTCTCTCTCTCTCTCTCTCTCTCTCTCTCACACACTCTCACCACTCACTCTCACCACTCACTCACTCACTCTCACTCACTCACTCACACCCTCACTCACTCTCACTCTCTCACTCACTCTCACTCACTCACTCACTCTCTCACTCTCTCACTCTCTCTCTCTCACTCTCTCTCTCTCTCTCTCTCCCTCTCTCCCAGGCCTCTGCGTGTGAAAGGCCAGAAAGGTATGGTCAGAAAGGGGTAAGCTTATGGGGGAAGAGTGACCAGTGGGCTGTATGAGAGAGAGAGAGAGAGAGAGTGTGTGTGTGTGTGTGTGTGTGTGTGTGTGTGTGTGTGTGTGTGTGTGTGTGTGTGTGTGTGTGTGTGTTAAAGAGAGTTACACAGATACACAGACCTTGCAGTCCCAACTATATATATATAGGTGGTCCAGCCTTATTACTACTAGGCAGGGACAATTTATAGTGGAAAAATAGGACAGTAAAGTAGAGCGAGAGCGAAAGAGAACGTACCACCAGGGATGGTTATTCTTGTTACATAGTGTTTACATTTTAACATACGGTGCTAATTACAACTTAAGCTTCAATACTTAATATATATACTCTTATGTTCTTATACTTATATTTGAGAGAGAGAGAGTGAGAGTGTAATACCGCACCAATTCCCCTACCTAAATCAGGTATCACACGAGAGCTTTTATAGTCAACATTCGATGATCAAAATTGGTTGGCAACATTTCTGGAATGTTTTGCACTGGTATTGGAAACTAGACTGAAGTTTGATGAATTTAGGTGACCGAAATACTTCAAATGTTGACCTCATAAGCTGCCAGACCAGTGTTAAGGATAAATGTTGAGGGAAAAATCGCTCGTGTGATACCGGCTTAACTTTAACATTACATAAGCGTGGGAACCTTCAGAGATGAACCATAATAAACGGTCTGTATTTTATTAGCTATGGTCTCTCTCCTTCTTAACCCTTTAAAAATGTTGAGTTTAGATGGACCGGGTAGCCCATTCTAACCTATAGTACAGTTGGGGGTTGAAGTTCGTGGGCTGACTTTAATACTTTATGTGTAGGTTATTGGCTTATTTTTATATTACACATGCTTATACACAGACTCACCCACTCTTTCTCTCTCTCACAGACGCACAGACACACACACACAAACACACATGAATACACACACACACACACACACACACTCATTCACTCTCACACAGACACACACATATACACACACTCACTCTCACACACAGACACACACACACACATGAATACACACTCACTCACACCCCCTTTCATTTTCATTATCATCTGGTTATTAGGCCTACCCTATTATACGATTATATTAAGTTTAGAAAGGATCTGTTGGAGCACTAACGTATCTCCTTACATAGCCTCCGTATTGTTGTGGTCAACTGTACAGGGGGAGGTGTGGTGGGCCTTCCTTGTGATTCCCAGCTGGATACAAAGGGAAATAGAGAGATGGCGAAATGTAAACCCCTTCCCCCTTCTCTCTCTTTTTTGTTTCTCTCTCTGTCACTCTATCTTTCTCTATACTGTATATATTTATCTCTCTCTTATCTGTATCTATCTATTTATCTTTCTCTCTCTCTCTCTCTCTCTCTCTCTCTCTCTCTCTCTCTCTCTCTCTCTCTCTCTCTCTCATTTTAACATATTTTGATAAATTTATGAACGATAGCCTGTATTATATCAATATTATATAGTAGGCTACTGTACAGCATATCTTGGCCTATACAGTATAGCCCTTTGAATGTGTTTTGGTGGGTTCAAACAAATACATCTTCAGGCAACATTCGATCGTCAATTGACCACTTGCGAATTTCAGGCTATAAGGAAGTTGGAGTTTTGTACATCACTATTTAGCAGAATGACCAGCTAAAATATGCTCTTAGCACATTTATTGATACCTGAAAACAAAATGATCACACTTTCTATCCATCAGAAGCCTACGTTATTACTGCATTTATGTTTGATTTCGATGTTTACTGCTCCAACTTCCTTATAGCCTGAAACTCGCAAGTGGTCAATTGTCTTATACCTGTCTCTGGAACTCTCTCCCTCAATCAATCTTTCCTTCATTCTATGACTTAAACTTTTAAACTTCGTGGGTCCAGGAATTTGTACTCCAACGTCCCTTGAATTTTACTCTGTCACTCCTTTGGCTTTTTAGGAGACACTTGTTACTGGCAACCTGCATTTTGTCTCCTTCATACACAAACAAAACAAAACCTGTGTCATACGTTAGACTGCACCATACTAGACATGAAAGGGTTAAGGGGGGATGGTTCACTTTTTGGGCGATTTTTGCATGTTTTCATTATTTTTCTAGTTTCCTCCCTAGACCTCCATCAAAAAAAAAAAAAAAAAAAGCATCCATTAGGTCCCCCTTCTAGATTAATTTGTACATTTTTCGGTCGGTTCTTCCAACATTACAGGCTCACTATCGTTCGCCAGGGAAAACGTCGACACCTAAATAGCACGAAAGGTCTAAATGTTGACGAAGAAATGGGGCGAAAGGTGTTAAAGTCGCCAAACTAACGGGCCGAACGTCTTGTAATCTCAAAACAAATGGGCCTTAACATGAGGGAGAAAGTGGTCCAGAAAACCGGCCCATCCACCCTTCAGTCCTTGAATTTGTAGGAATGACTGTGTGTGCGTGTATTCATAATTGTAGTTTGACAGGAATATAGTTTTGGGCTCGTATTGTTCAGGTTCCTAGACAGTTTGTGCACTTACTCTAGTTGTACTTACTCTAGTTGTATTGCGGGAGTGAGCATGCTCGTTATTTCCCGCCTCCTATATGTGTAGGTGTTATATGTATCGTTGGAATGGCTGTGGATGTGTGTGTAGTCTGTATTTTTAGCCAATTGGCGACATCGGAAACGAAGGCTTAGGGTGGATCTGTATGGTACCATTCTCACTATAGACGGTACCGTCTCGCCCGAAGGCTTAGGTAGTCATCAGCTTAGGTGAACCATATGATACCCATCTCGCCTTGTACCATTTTTGCCAACCCCCGATGGGACGTCACAACGTCGTCCACTTATTCCAGGTACCTATTTACAGCTAGGTGAACTGAGGCTAACACATGAAAGGAGACAAGCCCAATTTGTCTCCGCCCGGCCGGGGATTGAACCCCCGACCCCTCGTGTGTGAGACGAGAGCTCTACCTACTAGGCTACGGGCTGTGTGTGTGTGTGTGTGTGTGTGTGTGTGTGTGTGTGTGTGTGTGTGTGTGAAGCGATGTGTATGTGAATGCAAGTATGTGTTCGTGAGTAGAAAAAAAAACATTAATATGTATGAATGTGTGAAAGTGAACGTGTGGGTCGTGATAGAGAGAGAAGGGGGGGGGGGGGAGAGAATGTGTGTATGCCTGTGAGTGATGCAAGGTAGCTGTGACGAAGGGTAAAATTGTCATTCCTGGTAAGTCGGCTCAAGATGGGGGGGGGGGGGGACTGGAGGTAGCTAGGGGGGTGTTACGGGAAGGTGGGGTGGGGGGGGGAGTGGGGATGGAGGCTAGGCAGGGGGGGATGGGGTGGGGAGGGAGGCTAGGTAAGGGGGGTGGGGAGGGGGACTGAAGGTAGCATGGGGTTGTTACGGGAAGGGGGGGGGGGGGGGGGGGACTGCTGGTAGCTAGGGAGGGGGACTGGAGGTAATATGGGGGTGTTTACGGGGAGGAGGGGGGAGGGGATGGAGATAGCATGGGGGTGTTACGGGAGGGGGGGGGGGGGTTTACCGGTAAGAAGGAAGGTAGGTAAGTTCAACAGTTTCCCGGAAGGTGGCGTTAATGGCGTTATGAGAATACTTTACACAAGGAAAACACATATAGCTACCGGTTGCTTGTCATTGTTTTCCTCTACCTACATACCAATGTGTCAAACGAAAACAGAGTCCATTAGGGTGTTAATCCGGAGCATTTTTGTTGGAAGGCTTGAATGAATATGCCCTCTCGAGCATAAGCAGCTGAGAGCCTGTGCAGCCTACTTACAGGTCAGGTGAAGGTATACCTCGTTGCTACTACTTTCCTAGTTTGCTGAAGAGTTTAGAGAGGGGAGAAGGGGTGTTGGAGAGAGCGGAAGCTGTTGGAGTGGCTTTGTTGTGTGTGTGTGTTATTAGTCTGTATACGTCATCGAGGTGTCCCCCGAATGGGTGCGAGCAAGTGAAACACGCTAGGACGTACTACAACTCCCACTAACTAAATGTCCGTCTGGGATGGGATTGAACCCAGGTCAAGCAGATTCACACGTGAGCGTGCTCTCCACTCGATCGCCGCGGCTCTAATTAGATTATTAGACTTATACTAAGGTGTAAACATAACTACTACGAAAAATGCGATAACTTGCAACTAAGACGAAAATATATACGGGTACATTACGAACATACACAATGCCATAACTTGTAAATCACGAACAAGAAAGACGAAACATTATGTATAACGAATAATGCCATAACTTGCAAATCACGAACGAGAAATACGAAGATGTAAACATAAAGAACCCGAACAATGCCACAACCTGTAAACTCACGAACGAACAAGTGAGCCTCGTACGAATGTTATAAAAATCCGAACACGTGTGAAAAAAAAATCCGCGCAGTACCGACAGGATTCCCAGGATGCGTCATATGGTATGGGGGCGCGCGCAATATTGGGTGTGGGGAAATAGGGTAACTGGCAACCCCCCTCCCTCTCTCTCTCTTTACTTCCTGGGTATCCTATCCTTTTATTATGCTGCTCTCTCTCTCTCTCTCTCTCTCTCTCTCTCTCTCTCTCTCTCTCTCTCTCTCTCTCTCTCTCTCTCTCTCTCTCTCTCTCAACTAGAATAATATTAAGTTTTGACCACCTCGTTTGAATCGTAAGGTCTGTGTGGCCATTGTATCTATGTAAATCTCTCTGTTCTTTTTCTTAGTTTCCTCCTTAGACCTCCATCAAACTTAGACAAATGCCTCCAATCGCGAAAAATACTCTCTCTCTCTCTCTCTCTCTCTCTCTCTCTCTCTCTCTCTCTCTCTCTCTCTCTCTCTCTCTCTCTCTCTCTCTCTCTCTCTCTCTCTCTCATCATTTTTAACCACAGACAAGAATATTAGTTCCCTTTTTTTAGTATCGGCGTCCAATTATACTTCATTAATTTCATAGATTGTATTAATTAGGTTTATTTGTAAGTTAATGTGTGGGTTGGTGATATTGCGAATTTGTTAGTGAATCCGTCTGTTTATTCCCAGTTGAAGGTAAAGTGAATATCTTAGCTGCTGATACTTAATGGAAAAAATATGAAATTGCAATATCTCGACGTCCTAATACACCCAACTTTTCATTATTAACAATATAATCGCTACAAAACGTTCACAATAGCTGAGTACCGGTAATAACAATAGCTGAGTACCGGTAATAACAATAGCTGAGTACCGGTAATAACAATAGCTGAGTACCGGTAATAACAATAGCTGAGTACCGGTAATAACAATAGCTGAGTACCGTTAATAACAATAGCTGAGTACGGTAATAACAATAGCTGAGTACCGGTAATAACAATAGCTGAGTACCGGTAATACAATAGCTGAGTACCGGTATAACATAGCTGAGTACCGGTAATAACAATAGCTGAGTACCGGTAAGAACAATAGCTGAGTACCGGTAATAACAATAGCTGAGTACCGGTAATAACAATAGCTGAGTACCGGTAATAACAATAGCTGAGTACCGGTAATAACAATAGCTGAGTACCGGTAATAACAATAGCTGAGTACCGGTAATAACAATAGCTGAGTACCGGTAATAACAATAGCTGAGTACCGGTAATAACAATAGCTGAGTCCCGGTAATAACAACAGCTGAGTACCGGTAATAACAATAGCTGAGTACCCGTAATAACAATAGCTTGAGTACCGGTAATAACAATAGCTGAGTACCGGTAATAACAATAGTTGAGTACCGGTAATAACAATAGCTGAGTACCGGTAATAACAATAGCTGAGTACCGGTAATAACAATAGCTGAGTACCGGTAATAACAATAGCTGAGTACCGGTAATAACAATAGCTGAGTACCGGTAATAACAATAGCTGAGTACCGGTAATAACAATAGCTGAGTACCGGTAATAACAATAGCTGAGTACCGGTAATAACAATAGCTGAGTACCGGTAATAACAATAGCTGAGTACCGGTAATAACAATAGCTGAGTACCGGTAATAACAATAGCTGAGTACCGGTAATAACAATAGCTGCATACCGGTAATAACAATAGCTGAGTACCGGTAATAACAATAGCTGGAGTACCGGTAATAACAATATCTGATTACCGTCATAACATGCTGAGTACCGGTAATAACAATAGCTGAGTACCGGTAATAACAATAGCTGAGTACCGGTAATAACAATAGGAACATGCCATTTTATCAGCTTGGCTACACTTATGGTTGGCAAAATATACTGTATATAACTGTACGGTACATTTAACCCCTTCAGTACCATTACGTTATTTTCATCATATTCCCCCTTTAAAGAGCTTTGGCACTTTATTTGACCTACTTTAGTATTACACACATAGGCGCGCATACACATCACACACACACACACACACACACACACACACACACACGAACACACCACCAAACACACACCACACACACACACAACACACATACCTCCCCGTGTCGTAACTGATAGCGGCGTCTAGGCTCACAACCAGAAGGTCCCGGGTTCGAGACCCGGGTGGGAAGAGACATTTGGGCAAGTCTCCTATGGTGTATCCCTGCCTCTGGTTCACCTACGCAGTAATAAATAGGAACCTGGTATAATTGGACGAAGTTGTGGATGTGCCCATCTGGGGTTTTGGGTGATATGGTTACAAGTGAAATGGGTATCGTACTGGTCAACCTAAGCTACTGGGTCAACCTAAGCCTTCGGGTGAGACTGGTAGCCGTTAGTGAGAATGTTACCGTACAGATTAAACCCCAAAACCTTCGTTT